>WMHX01000070.1:958976-1453506 GCA_013420875.1 Thelonectria rubi
GGGGGGGGGGAAGATGAAGAAGAAGGGGGACAACGGATTGCATATTTTTTTCCTCATTGAAGGTTCCATTTCTGCCGTTGCTTGCGGAAATCTACACGTTCAATGTGATGGCCTGGGGTAGTGCTGTTTATGATGCGGAAATTTGTGGTCTCCCGAGAGCCTCGTCGGCGTCATCTTCAGAGACGATTTGTGTTATTTGTTGTTGCGCATGTGGGCGTCGAGAGGGCAAGCCAGCCAGCTTCCCCCCCGTTTGGGGGATTGTATATTACCGTGGAGACCAAAAAGCCACCAGGCATATTCAAAACGAAGTTTCGATTGACTTGTTTCACGTTGCACGTTGCACGTTCTGGCTGTGTGTGAATGCACTTGATTACGACGGCACTGATGGATATAGATAGTCCTGGTGGTGTGGTGTAAAATCTTGCTTTCTTTTCTCCCTGTGTGTCCTATCTTCCTCCACTAGGTGGTATCAAAAAACGAAAAACGTCCACCTTGTCCATCCATCCAGCCCGTCCCTGTCCCATCCATATATCCGCCTACATATGATACAACAAGAACAACAAAAAAAACAAAGTGAGGAAAAATGAGGGCCCCCCCCCCCCCCCCCCCCCCCCCNNAAAATGGGGAAAAAAGGGGGCCCCCCCCCCCCCCCCCCCTCCTTTGGCCAAGTCACGCCTCTCGAGGTCCACCGGGTGGGTTGGCTGGCCACTCCCCCCGTTGCTGCGGGCTGGTCTAGGCCTTGGGGAAAGCAAGTGCAAATAAAGGGCGCACGGGGAGGCAAGGGAATGGCGTCGAACGGCGGCGAGAACGAGGAAAGGGAAATGAGCCGAATCACAACAAGCCAAGCACACAACAACTGCTGGGGAGGGGGGACAAGGAGATGCTGATGAAAGAAAAGAGCAACAACCTAGTCGTCTCTATGCCATGGTTCATGATTTGGGAATACCAAAAAAAGAAGAAGAAAAAAAAAGGAAATCCTCCCTCCAAACGCCGATTGCCATAGTTGGTTAAAAGGCTGCGAGAAAAGAAGAAAAGAAAAGAGACGTTTGGTGGCTGAAAAACGACAAAAGGGGAAACCGGAGGGGAAGTTATGGGAATGTGGACTGCCCGCCAACGAGATTCGCGCAATTCTATAAAGGAAGACGGGGGGGGTATGCGGATAGTGAAACAAGTGCCAATTTGTCGACAAGGGGGGAATCGTCATCCTCAAGGCGGAAGGTAAAGGCGGAGAGGGAGAGAGGGAGAGAGAGTAGTGGTTGTTTTAGTCGAGGTCCATGGAGCCTTCGGCGTGGTCGATGGTGGAAGGAGGAGTGGGCTCCGTGACGGGAGTCGGCGTCATTTTCCCGGTGGTGTCGATGACGGACTCCTCGGGAGAGAGTATGTTTGGTATCTCGTTGTCTCGCTCGAGCATGGGCGGTGCCTCGCCCAGGGCGTCGCGGATGCGAGCCGACATGGCGTCCATCTGGGCCAAGAGAGCCCGGAGGCCGATCTTGTCGCAGTCCATCAGCTTCCCCGTGGCCAAGTTGTTGGCGCTCTGCTGGGCCATCAAGGCCAGGACTCCGGGGTCTGCGTTTTGCTGGGGAAAATTTTGTCAGTATTCGTGTTGAACAAGGCTTGGCTTGGCTGGGTTGGCCGGGAACGACTCACCACGAGGGCCGAGATCAGTTGATCGATATTCTCCGACTTGGAGAGCTTCATGCCGTTCAAGGACAGCGCCACCTGCATCTCGTCGACGGTTCTCTGCATGTCGGAACCCTTGATGGGCCGGTTGGGGTTGTCCAGCGGCATGGGGAGATACGACACCCATCGCTGCTCGTCCTGGCGGGAGCCGTAGCCGGCGCCTTGGCGACGCAGCTGCTCGATGCAGTCGAGGATGAGGCCGTTGGCGCGGAGCTTGTACGTCTTGCCAAACGAGGCCGGATCCGGCCAGCCAGAGTTGTTGGGCAAGTCGGGCTCGTCGCTCCAGTCCACCTCGATGATGCCGTTGTTCCGGAGGCCTCGGGACACGGCGGGGACGATGGGCACGCTGTCCTTGACCTTGCGGTAGCGGTGGCCCGGACCGAGCGGCTGCGCCTGGGCTCTGATGTCGTCGGCGTGGACGGGACAGCGCCAGGTCCTGGGCATGTGAGGCACTGCGAGAGGCGGGTCCAGGCAGTCGAGATGCCAGTGCAGGGAGCACACGCTGCAGGGCATGATGGCTCGCACGTCGGTGGCGGACTTCTGGCAGCCGTGGCAGAGCACCGCGTGGCCGTCCTCGCGCTGCTTGAAGTAGTCCACCACCTCTTCGTAGCCCGGCCGCTTCCTCGTGATCTTGACCGTCGTCGCCTCCTCGTAGCCGCCGTCGACACCAGCCCGCACGCCTTCGAAGCGCTCCTGGAGCTCCTTGGGCAGGCTGTAGGACCGCGGGATGCTCTTCTCGAGATGGTTCAGGGCGCTGGCAAAGACGCCCTTGTGCACGGGAACGCGGGACGGAAACCTGGTGAAGGTGCACTCGTTACAGTACCACTCCTCGGGGAGGGGATCGGACCGCGACATTCCCACGCACTCGAAGTGAAACGACCGCGGACATCCGTCGCAGCAGACGACGTCGCCGGCGGCGCCGCAAGCGGAGCATTCTTCTTCATTGTCCGACATCTGATCCCGCGATGCACCGGCCGCGGCAGACGGGTCGCCGCTGAACCGAGGAAGGCCTGCGGCCGTTCCTCCCCTCTTCTTGACGGGCCTAAAACGACGAGACGCGACGTTAGCAAATGTCATGTCACAAGCTTCCGACTCTGCGCCGAATGGGAAAAAAAAAAACGCGTCAAAACTTCAGATGAGATGAGACGTGGCCACTGACGCGACGACCCGCTCTTCGCATGGGCGAAGGGTGAGACGCCAAACGCCGTGGTCAATGAGTGCTGGGCGCGGAGAAGGTGCTTTGGTCCGAAAGGAAGAGGAAGAAAAGACACTTACGATGACTTGACTCGAAGCCCCGATCTCTGCTTCTTGGCCGGACGCAGCGTCGGCGTCACGGCTCGCGAGGCCACCGTCGAGCTGCCGTCGCCCTGGAACGACCAGGCCACGGGCGAGACGGCAATGTCGAGCTCGTCGTGAGGCCGTTTGCTGGCGGATCGCGTCGACCTCGTCGTGGGCGGCACGACGACGGACTGGCGCGTCGTCTTCCTGTGCTTTCCGACGGGCGTCGTCGTCGTCGTCAGCAGCTGCTCCTCGCCGCCGCGCACAGAGCTCTCGGCGACGGCGGCGCTGTTGGTGAAGCGGCGCGCATCCCGTCTCCTGGTCCAGAAGCCGTCGGCGGCGTCTTCGGTGGGCGACGAGGGGGCCTCTCGCGGCATAGAGACGGGCGCGGGAGCCTTCGCCTTGGCCGCGGGCGGCTTGGACGGCTTGGAGGGCTTGCTGGACTTGGCGGGCTTGCTGGGCAGGTTGGGGAAGAGCGGCGCGGCCGAAAGCCGACCCGGCATGCTGGCGCTGATGGACGGGTTGGTTGGGATGGGGGAAGTTGATGTGGAAGGGCTGGACCTGGGCTGCTTGGCCTGGGAGGCGAGCGATTTGCGGCGAGTCGTGATTGGCTGGCGTTTTGGCCCAGCGCTGGAGCTGGAGTCGGGGGGGCCGGGGCGGTTGGTCGTCCCTCCTCCTCCTCGCCGAGCCGGACTGGCGCTGGCGATGCTCACGTCGGGCGACGATAGGCTCATGGCCGACGAGAGGGACGAGTCGCTGGACGCCGAGTCGCGTCTTTCTGCCCGCGTACGCGACGCCGGCGTGCTGGGGGGGTGCGACGGCTGCGAGGGCTCCTCCTCGACACTGCCGTGGGAGCTGCCGCTGCCGCTGCCGCTGCCACTGCCACTGCCGTTGCTCGTGCTCCTACTGCACGCCATTTTTCCCCGCGAGTCGCCCACCGCCCGCGAGTGGCTGTGGCTATGGCTGTGCTGCCTGCGCCCAGAGTGCGACCTTTTGGCCCTCTTGGCTGCCCGTCCTCCCGCCTGCGGATCGTCTCCGTCTCCGTCTCGATATTGCTCTCGGCCTTGATCCCGATCCTCTCGCTCTTCTGCTTCTTCTTCTTCGTCTTCTTGCTCCCGACGCACCAAGTGTCCGTACGGCGCCGTCTTGGGCTTGTGCGGCGTGAAGCGGTTGTTGGTCGACGGCGGGATGAAGTAGTAGCAGCCCTGATTGTCCTTTTTGCCCTCGCGCTTCTTGTCCTCTATTTGCTGGGTCCAGCTCCGCAGCGTGGCCGCATCCGCCGTCTGGTGGAAAATGTCCTCAATCATGGCCACAAACCGCGCGTCGTGCGAATTTTCGTCGTAGAGCGTCCTCAGAGCCCACGCCGTCGGGTAGCGGTAGTGTTTGAGCGCCTCGTCCACGGCCGATTCGATGACCTTGTCGGTAAACTCTTTGTCCTCTGGCTCGTGGCGTGACTGTTGTTGTTGTTGTTGTTGTTGTTGTTGTTGTTTGGCCTCATTTGCCTCTTTTGCTTCCTTTGCCTCTTTTGCCTCTTGTGCTTCCTTGGCTTCTTTGGCCTCCCTTGCCTCTTTGGAAAGGCTCTTGGTTTCCCTGGGCGAGACGGCCTTTGTCGCCGAGGCCACGGAGCTCCTCCGAGCAGCAGCCGCGGCACCGCCAGAAGCAGCCGCAGCCCCGACGCCCGAGGGCCGGTGCGCGCGTGTTCTCCCCGTGGACGCGCGACCCGACTGGCGGCGCTTGGCGGGCACCTTTGGCTCGTAATCCTCGTCTCCCTCGTCGTCGTCGGCCGGGAGTTTGAGGCCGACCGACCTGTTGCGTCGGGGCGGTGTGGAGGGGGCGAGGGGAAGAAGGGCGGGAGGGGGTGATGCAGAGGCTGGGGCCTCGGCGGAGGCAGCGGCGGCAGCGGGCTCTGGCAGCGAGGCAGAATTCGCGTGCTTCGCGCCCGACGGCCTCAAAATGATCTTGCGCACCAACGAAGACGTCGTTGACGACGTCGACGCGGTGGCCGGCGGCGTCGCCACGGGCGCCGTCTCGGGCGCCGACGACTTCTTACTCTTGGGGAGCACGCCCAAGGGGGCCATGTTCTCGACGACGCCGTACCTCATCAGGCCGTCGTTCTCGAAGCTCGCCTTGGCCTGCACGGCGGGCTCCAGCCATCGCTGCATGAAGTCCCGCGAGGCCTGGGTGGACGCCGACGGCCTGGACGACGACGGCGCCGACGCCTCGGCGGCCGCCTCCCTCGCGGTCCCGTTCACGGGCTGGGCCGGGCTGGAAAAGCGAGAGCGCGAGGCTCGCGCGGAGGAACCCATGGCTGGCCTTCTCACACGAAGGGGCGGGAGCCTGGCTGGTTTTCGCCCCTGGGCCAAAGGGACGGGGGGCAGCGAAGCGCACCTCTTCAGGCCTGCAAGAGCGTTAGAAAGGGACAGACGCGTGCGAGGGGGGGGGGGTGGGAAAAAGGGATTTACTTGGCTCTTGGGGTGCAGCATGAATATTTGCTGCAGGACGGCGTCTCGAGGGGGGAGGAAGGGGGACGGGAGGCGAATTTCGGATGCTGCAGAGGAAGAAGAAAAGGGAAAGGGTTTCGGTGCGGGTGGTTTGTTGGTGGTGGTTTTGGTGGTGGTTGTGTTGGCGGGTGGAAAGGCGGCTCCCCTCTGGCTTCTGGGGGAGAACGGGCTGGAGCACAGGCGACAGCTGGAGGCGTCGGAGGAGGCGGGCGAGGGCGTGTCGGACAAGGGGGGGTACTACATACAGGCAGGGATGAAGGAAAAAGCAATGCCCTATTGTCCAGGCACTCACCGCGAACAAAGGGATGCGTGCCGTGTATTTTTGAGTGCCCAATGGCCTCAACAGCTGTCCATCAACATGGAATACGGATACAGACCTCCAGCTGCCTCCAGCTGCCTCCAGCTGCCTGCCACCTGCGAATTAGGCCTGGGCTAACTGTGAAATGGCCCGCGCTCCCGTCTCCCGTCGGCCTCTTTTTTTTTTTTTCCCTCTACGGATATATTCACCTCAACCATTTGTTGTTGATCAGATACCAATCGATCTACGCCTAATCACTTAGTCCCAAAACCAGGACTGCCTCAAATAACGCGACCATCGTCGACGGCCTCACCCAACAGATAAAACAACACGCCTGCATCCAGCACAAACGGCCCACAGGCGCACCCGCATGAATTGGGAAGCCAACAAGCCCAGGGGCGCGCGGGATGAAAATGTCGTATTTTAGTCGGGACTTGGGCGAGCTGGGCTTTTTTCCCTTTTTTTTTTCCTTTTTTTTTTTTTTTTTTTGGTGACTGACGGGGTGACGACGGGTTGACTGGGGGCGTACCGAACGCTGGGTGACTGGGCGACCGGTTGATGCCCGCCCATTCTTCACTGCCTCTCCGAGCCTCTGCTGATTCACCCGTCGTCACCTCCCGCCGGCCCCCGTCCCGTCTCGTCTCGTCTCGTCTCAAAGGGCCTCCTCATTGCTGCGACGTTGCCTTCTTGCCTTGCTCCCTCCTGCGGCCGCCTCCTCTCCTCAGGGCTCTCTCCTCCCTCTCATCCCTCATCAACCCTCTCCCCCTCTCCCCCGTTCATGACTCATCGCCCCGTGACAGCAACGCCTCGGTCATGCATCTCATCTCCTCCCCCTCCCCTCTGATTGAGCGCCTCTCGCCCGCCCAATCCCTGGCAAACATCTCCATCCCTCTCCCAATCACAGACCCCCCCGTGAATCACACACACAAACAACACATGAAGCACACGAAACACGCCCACCGCACAAACTGCAATCGACCCTGGGCTCCCTTGCCTGCGTTTTGGTAAAGGCGACTTGTCAGTGCCGGCTTTTGATGGTTTTTGTTTCTACCTTTGATATATACCTGGCCCGTCTTTGCTCGACCAACTTGGCTGACATGGCCATGATAAACAATGATGATGATGACAAGCATGATAGTGGTCATGAGAGATCGTCCTTCGGGGAGCTCTGCCGTCCCTGGCAGCCCTCACTGATCAACTGACTGCCCGCCTCGGAAGCCTCTCCAACCAACGAACCAGCCCACCCCCTCCCTCCCCAGGACAGCCCGGCCTTGGTCCCGACTTGTAGACGAACATGGAAGTGATTTTCTTTTTTTTTCGACCCTTCCACCCCCAGCCGCCATTCAACTTTGCGCACATCTCGGTGACCCCTGAACCCCTCATTTCTCTCGTCGACTTCGTTTAGGCCTCGCCCTCCTTCTTGGCCGCCTTCTTCTTATTCTTGTTCTTCTTGTTACCCGTGTTTCGGGCAATGGGCTGCTCGAGAATCTTGAGAATCTCCTCATCCTCGATCTTCTTGTCCGTCTGGACCTTGCTCAGGTCGAGGGCAGGGGGGGCACCGAGCTTGGTAATGCCATTCTTGGTAATAGCTGTGTCTCAGGTCAGCAAGCCCGTTCTTGTCTGTTGCTTGTCCCGCGTCTGCTGCTGCGACTTACCAAAGGTGGTGAGGTAACGCGCGACCTCGGCGTTCTCCTTGTCACCAACAAGCTCGTACTGGCGGAAGACGTTGCCTCGAACGCACTCGACAACACCCGACTTGGCGTCACGCTCGTCCTCCAACTGCCTCAAGCTGAAGGGGAAGGTGCCGAACTTCTTCTGGACCTCGGAGAAAATCTTGCGGGAGGTGGGTCGCTTCAGACCGTACGTCTGGTTGGTGCGACGGTGGAGCGTGGCTCGCTGGTCGATGGACTTGACCTTGCCGGAGCCCAAGCTGACACCCATCTCGACTCCCCAAACCTCACCGACCTCGGGAACACCCTCGCCCTTGCTACCCTCGGAGGGGGCGAGGACAATCTTCTTGGAGCCCTCAATCTCGTTGCGGTCAAACAGCCACGAGGTAGTGCTCTCGACCAAGCTGACCTCGTAGGTGCTGCACACCTTCTCGATGAGGCTGGTAATCTTCTGCTGCGTAGGGGCCTTTTGCGAGGCGGCCTTGGCCTTCTCCTCGTCGGTGCCCTGAGCCAGGAGTCCGGGAGGGACCATCAATCGCAGGAGGAGCTCGTTGGCGTAGTAGTTGGCCAGGAGAAGATCGGCCTGGCGACCAGTGATGGGCTCATCGGCCTTGTCGGCAGCGCGAGCAATGACGGTGTCGCAAACAATGGACCCGAAGCCGTCGATCTGGGCACCCAGCTGGATCTTGATGGGCTCTCCTTCCTTGATCTCGAGGCTGGCCTCGGCCTCATCCGAGGTGAGGGGGGTGTAAGGAGTGACGTAGGACGCGGGAGAGACGGTAGTAGGGTGCGAGAAGCCTATTAGCAGTTAGCGAGACGCATTGGGTTGAAAACGGCAATGTGGCATACCCTTGATGATCTTCTTGCCCCGGTAGACTTTGCCGACCTCCTCCTCGAGCAGCTTGTCGCCAGCCTGGCAGACGTCGACATACTTGGCGCCGGGGACGACAAGCTTGGACACCTCGGCCAAGACCTTCTCGGAGATTTGAGCAGCCGTCTTGTACTTGGTGAGGGTGTCGGGGTTACTCAACGAGTAATCTAGGCGATGACCAGCTGATTAGTGGTTTGTGCTAATGTTGATGGCGATGCGGTGGTGGTGATGGTGACGATGAAGAATGAGCTGAAGCAGCTGTTGGCTTGCGACGGGTTTTGGCGGGGTAATGACGAGGGGCATCGGCTCTAGCAAGGCGCACCGCGGCCAGCGACAGCGACAGTTGGCTTGTTGACAGCGACGCAGCAGCTTGCGGCCAGTCGCAGAGACACGCGAACCCGGCTGGCGAATGGGAGGGAGAAGAGACTTACCGACATCCTTGACTTCCTTTGCGTCCGACATGGTGGAGGACGTCTATTGGGCGTGGTGGGAAAGTACCTTTGAGATGGGATGAGCACAGGTAAACGACGGTGGAGGAGATGAAGAGGATGGGAAATACTCGGGGGACAGATCGAGTCACACAGAGTCGAGAGCGGGTTGGGATTTGCGAGGAGGGGTTTGGGGGAGGGCTTTTGAGGGTTGGTGGAGAGACGGGACATTCATGTGTGGAGGAGGGGTTGTTGTCTTGTCTTATGATTAGTTGGCATCGGGGCTGGGCACAACTGGAACTTATTGATTCTTGCTTTCTTGTGCGCGTGCGCCGTGTGCGCCTGCCACAAACGCCACGGGGGAGCTGCAACTCGCGTGTATGAGCCGATTGGTGTTGCTCTCTGTTGTATTGTGGGCAGGGCACCTCGTCGCATCACGTCCTGGGAGCTCGGAGCAGCTCAACGGCAGCTCTCGTGGATTCCTCGAGCTGTTTGTTTGCTCTTGTGTTCGCCCAAACTGCCTATGACTTCATTCCAGCCCTACCCACTTCTGGCAATGGGCCTACCCTGTACTCGGCAGCCATCCACATCCGCGTCGATGCTGGATGGCACCTGTCTTTGATATTCATGCCGTGAATTGGATGCATTGGTTTGTTGTGCCGTTAGGGTTCTGCGTTATTCAACCGCTCCATCGTTTGCTATCGGTACATTTACCGTTTATTGCATGCACACTATTCGGCAACATCCGTTTTGATCCGTGACGCCTCTCGGCGGTTGATGACGCGCATTAGGTCAATTTCGCGAGAGCGAGGACGACGTCCGTTGGCCACGACAAAACGAGAACCGCACTTGTCTAATAGGCCTCAAACACCACACCAACTCCAAGGCCATCGTATTGTCCGAGAAGTCCAAGTGCGGCCGCCCTTCACCCTCAACGCTCTGCCTGCTCACCTAAGCCGAGCCGCACCGCCACACTTAACATGTGGCGCTTAGCACTGGAACAGCCACGCGACAGGTGTGGCTGGTGATGTGTACACTATACCTTGTCGCCCACCCAGAAAAAACCGCGAATCGAGTACCAGGTACGCATTCGCTAGCCTCTCCTGCTTCATCCAACACGAAGTTTCGCCATTCGCGGGCGGCGCGACAGAATCCTCTTCGCTTTATTAATGACCACTGCCTGGCACCACCCGCAACTCCCATCGACCAGCCACCAGCCACTCGACTTGACGACCTCTTCTCAACGTCGCGCATCGATTTCGCCCACCCGAGACCGGCGCGTCCAATTCTTCTCCGCCGTCGTCGCGGCCCTTTCGCTGCGCCGCGACTAGCGACCACCGTCCATGATGGCTCAGCCCTCCGCCTTCACGGCGTCTGCGACCGGCTCGGGGTCGACCGCGACGGCCGCCTCCGACGGGGACTCGACGCCCAACGGCGCCGGCAGCATGCCCGTACGCACCAAGGAGACGTTCGACAGGCTCATGGTCGAGCGGTTCATCACCCGTGATGCCATTGCCGCCGCCGCCCTCGGTGGCCAGCTCGACCAGACCCGCAAGTCCACCGCCGACACGCGGGACAAGATCCAGGAGTATCGCATGGTTCGCAGCGACTATCGCCAATGGTTCACCCCCAGCAGGCTCTATGGCGAGGGATACAGCGGATTCGCCAATGGCTACACGGAGAACCAGGCACCCGCCAGGATCGTCTATCCCTCCCAGAAGCCCCGACCCGGCCATCGAACTACGCCTCCCCTGAAGTACAAGCGAAAGGATATGCTGAAGCAGGCCGAGCAGCACGAAGAGCTGGTTCCTCTGCGACTCGAGGTCGAGTGGGACAAGATCAAGTTGCGCGATACCCTCACATGGAATCTCCACGAACGTCTCCTCCAGGTCGAACTCTTCGCAGCTCAGTTGGTCGAGGACATGGGCTTGAAAGCTCCCGCTTCGCAACCCGTGTATGACCAGGTTGTACAACAGATGCGAGAGCAACTCAACGACTTCTATCCCTTCGCCTACTCGGAGGAGGACTCGCTGGACCCCGAACTCCCCTACTCTGCCTACAAGAACGACGAGATGCGCATTCTCGTCAAGCTCAACATCACCATCGGCCAACATACCCTCGTCGATCAATTCGAGTGGGACATCAACAATCCTCTCAACTCGCCCGAAGACTTTGCTGCTAGCATGGCACGAGATCTGTCGCTGAGCGGAGAGTTTACGACTGCGATTGCGCATTGCATCCGCGAGCAGACACAACTTTTCACTCGGAGTCTGTATAGCATTGGCCACCCGTTCGACGGACGGCCCATCGAAGACCCGGATCTCGTCAACGCCTTCCTGCAGACGCCTCTTCCCGTGGTCTTCCGACCACAGCAGCAAGCCAAGGAATACGCGCCTTACCTATACGAGCTCAGCGAGGCCGACCTGGAGAGAAACGAGACAATCTTCTCGCGCGAACAACGGCGACAGAAGCGATCCATCAACCGCAGGGGCGGCCCACAACTTCCCGATCTCCGAGAAAGACAACGTACGATTCGAACACTCATTGTATCGTCGGTCCTCCCCGGAGCTGCCAGCTCAATCGAGGAGAGCCGCCTGTACAAGAGAGCAGCCGGTGCCGGCAGGAAGCGCGCCGCCCGAGACGGCGACATTTCCGACTCGGACGAGAGCGACGATTCGGGGCCCGACTCGCCCGCACCGTCGCAACTCACAGGCGGTACGGCCAGGACACGTGGCATGCGCGGGGCCGCCTCAATGGCGCAGCAACGCATGGCCAACCTGGGCCGCTCGGAAACGCCAGAGGCCGGCTCCATCTCACACCACCATGAGACCAGAACCTCCCGCCGCTTCAGAGAAGAAACCGAGGAGCCTCTGCATCTGTGGGTGACGCTCAAGGTGAACAGGGAGAAGCTCAAGGCGCTCATGAGAGGCGACTACCACGACCTGAGAACGCCTTCGCAGACGCCAGTTCCTCACCCGCGGGCTCCCAGCCAGCCCGTCGTCGCGAAAACCATGGCTCCTCCGCCGCCAGCTCCCAGCACATCCGCCCCCCAGCCCGCCCCGAGCGGCACGAGCAACTTCCCTCCCGGCCAAATAGGCCGCTTACCGGCACCTCCGCCCGTTCCCGGGCAATCTCCCCCCCCAGCTGTGAGTATCCTCGGTCCATGACTCGCACAAAGTCCCACCGCTAACCCGGGCCTTTGCGCCTGCAGCCTCCGCCGCCCGAGTGGCTCATCAACTCCCTCAAGGACCTCGAGAAGCAGTACACCAACGGCGACAAGTTCGAGGCCATCATGAAGTACTCGTACCTGGACCCCCGGACGGAGCTGCCCATCCAGGGCCAGCCCCTCCCCGAGGGCGTCAAGTACGCCTGGCTGCCGCGCATCCGCTGCCTCGACTGCACCACCAAGCTCTACACGCCCGGCCCGGACATGACGGCCCAGAAGTTCGAGGCCCATCTGCGCTACTCGGGCCATCGCGAGAAGGTCCGGCTGCGCAAGGAGGCCGCCGCCGCCGCCGCCGCCGGACACCCGCCATAGAGCAGCGGGTCGTAAGCAGCAGCGGCAGAAGCGTTTGCTTGGGTTTTTTTCTTTTTTGGCCTTTTTCTCGCGTTGTTATGCTGGGACCCGGTTCTGTATTGTAGAGACGAAGAAGATGGCTGGGAAGAATTTGGTGGCGTTCTTTTTTTATTATTTAGTTTTCCTTCTTTGCTGCTGCAACCCCTCCCGCATTCCATCTGTTTAGCAACTTGAGTCTTGGGGCGTTGAAGCTTTGTACATAGAGAAGAGATATTTCACGTCGTCGTGGTAAAGAGACGGGCTTCGAAGGAAGGGAAAAAGAAAACGATCACAAATGCTCCCACCCCCCCAATGGCGGACCTCCTTGGAGATGCAAAGGTTCTAATTATTCGGTGGGAAGTTTCACTGGGAGACGCTGAATCTGTTGCCGAGTACCTAAGTACTATGTAGGTAGCTACTACCTGGGTTTACAACTTCAAAGAATGAGCTTTCGCAAGCAAACCACGCATCGTCGGGGCCATTTCAATGCACCTAGCTTTCCATTCGACGCCCTCGCTAGTCACCTAACAAGAAGCACGGCAATACTATTCCAAAGACTTTCCTCATAAGAGAGAACGTACATACAACGGGCCATCCCTCCCCCCCTCCCAGGCGAGACAATGGGGGTATACGAAAGTAACTGAAAATACAAGTCGTCTCCAGACTCCGCCCGACATGGGGAACAAAGAAGCGCACACGAGGGCCGTCTTGTCCGTCCACGTCTTGCCGTTTACCGTCGTGTTATCCCACTGACCCCCTTTTCACTATATAAGAAGAGAAAGAAGAAGAAAAAAAAAAAGGAACGCAAGAGCCAAAAGAATAATCACCCGCCCGCAACGGCTAAGCTGCCTGCCATGTTATTATACCCCCCCCAGCACAAGAACCAGACTTCGAAACCCAAACTTGGGTGGTACACGGCCGATTTTGTGCACCAACACATGTCGTTTTCCCTCTTCTCGTAAGCCGCTTTTGATCAGTCGTCGCTATCGTCCATCTCCACGTCGTCGTCCTTGCCCCTTCGCGACCTCGTCGGTCTCGTCAACCGCGTCGGCGTCTTGACGACTGGCTTCGCAGCCTTGGCCCTGGAAGGAGCCGCCTTGCGTCCGTTGGACCTGGGAGCCTCGGGCTCTTCTCCGTCGTCCGAGCCGGGAGCTTCGTCGGCGTCCTTGGTCGGCTCTTCGTTTTCTCGCTCCGTGTCGCTTTCTTCCTCGCCAGGTTCCTCCTCCTCATTCGAAGGGGCATCCGAGAGCTCCGACTCCGACTCTTGGTCCGACTCGTCGTCGTTCTCATCGTCACGCCCTTGATTCTCATACTCCCATTCGGCCACGCCTTGCAACATTTCCTTCTCGTCTTCCTCGTCGTCCCGTTCAGTGTAGATGGAGACCTTGTGAGCGCGGCCGCTGCGCCGACGTTCCGAAGGAGGCGGCGAGTCGCCCCTGGGCCTCCTGGGTTTGGCAGCCTTCTTCGTCTTCGTCTTCTTCGTCTTCTTCCCGCCATGCTTCTCGCGGATGACCGTCTTAATCTGGGTCCTGGACCGCTTTGCCGGGGGATCGTGACGCTCGCCCATGGACTTGCGCTTCTGCATCAATGGATTAGCATGATTCCTCACGGGAGAGAGAGGTGGCGCACCTTCTTGCGATCGAGTGCTTTGATGAGATCATCGAGCTTCGAATCGAGGTCATCCGGAATGTACTGCTTCTTGGCAATTTCCGACGCCATTTCACTCGATGGAAGCGCCTGATAGAGCCCCGTTGCTAGACCGACAGACTCTGGCCACGCCTGGAAGGCCCAATTCCTCTTTTCTTGCCACTTCCGAACGACGGCCTGGGCGAGATCGCTCAGGACGTATAGCCTCTCGCTGTTCTGGGGGCTGATGGCGTCCCGAGTCTGCTTGGCCCTCTCGGCGTACTTGAAGATGAGGGATATGTTTTCCTCGGTGGCAACGGCGCCGAGGTAGAACAAGAAGTACGTGGCAAAGTCCTTCAGATCCTCCGTCTCGGGGCTGTAGTCGGGATGGTGTGCCAGGAGTGGAATCAGTCTCCCCATCATGGACTCCATGGCTCGCCGCTTGGTCGCTTCGAAGTACCGGGCTCGCGACCGTAGCCACGTTTCCACCCGGCCCTTAACCTCGGGAACCGGTTCAAAGGCGGCCAAGAAGAGGATGGTGTAGTATCTCGCTCGCAAACGCCCGCGTGTGAGGTAGTTTTGGAGCTTCTCCATGAACCGGCGGCGGACCTCGACCTGGCTGTCTTGCACCAGCTCGGCCAGCCTGTTGAAGCTCGCCGCGTCGAATTGGTCGTCGTACACCTTGACGGTGCAGAGCTTCAGGATGAGTTGACCGGCAAGAAGCCTGAGCCTCTTCCTGTGGGCCGTGGGAGTTGGTGTGGCCTCGTCCTTGCAGAACTCCCCCTCCTTGTTGACAAACGTCTTTAGCAGCTTGAATATGACCTTGACTCGGTCGACTGCATCGGGCTCTTGTTGATTCGCAAGCGCCTGGTTGACCAACGTTTTGAGGGACGAGCACTTCGCTTGCAGCTCCTCGTTCATGTCCGCGTCTTCAACCCACGTCACCTTTGGATCCTCTTCCTCTGTGCGCACGTGGCGGAGAATCGTGTTGATGGTCAGTTCACGGATTGCCTCGTCAAAGTCGGTCGTGACGGTCGGTGCCAGTCGCTCGAGCTGGCTCACTGCCGCCAGCCGGGTGAGGAAGTGAGGCGAGCCGTAGTCGAGCTCCTTCATGGCCTTGTGCAAGAGATTGGTGGCCGTGACTTTGCTCTTGTCGTCGTTCTTGGCAAGGAGAACGTTCACGGCGTACTTTGCGACCCGGGCAGGAGCGCCATACAGGGCATAGTCCATCAGAACCTGAATGAACTTTCGGTCGTAGGCAATGTCGGTTGGATATTTCTTCGAGTACGATGAGTACGCCTTGAGAATGTCCACCACTGCTGGGTCGTTGGGTCGAGACGCCGACGGTACTTGGTCGACGATTTCCTTGCGGAGGTTCTCCGAGTGTGCCTTGAAGAGATCGGGGTTTCGCTGCGAGATGTCGTTCAGGATCTCGTGAGCCACCGTGGAGAAGCCCTCCTTGTCGTTCTTTGAGTAGTCCATAATGGTCGTGAGATGGCTTCGGTTGAACATGAGAGAACTGGAGCGGTAGAGCAGAGGAATGAGCGTGTCCAGGCACGTCGCTGCCGAGCTGCCTTGAATCTTGGCGATCAACTCGTTGATGGCCCTCCGTACCGTCTTGAAGTCGCTATCCGAGCCAATGGCAAACTTGGTGAGCTGGTAGTTGCGGCGCTCATTGAGCTTAACAAACTTTTGCAGATCGCTGCGAACCTTGAGAGGGTCGGGGAAGAAGGTCCCGAACCATTGCATCGTCTTATGGAGTGCCGCCTTCACCTTCTCTTCGTTGCCGTCGATGACGCCGCCGTTGTACTTCTCGCATTGCTGGACGAAGAGACTGACTCCCTTGGCGAACTGAGGCTGACGGGCCTGCATGGCAAGGAAGGCCTTCTTGGCAGGCGGATCGAGCGACTTGAGCATCAACAGAATTCTCTCGGCTCGGACCTTGTCTTGATCAATCTGGGCTCCGTTTTGCTGGCCCTGAGACTGAGACTGGGAGGCCCCCGCAGCCTTCTGGCCCTTTCCTTTGATGGCCGGATACTTGAGAGGGACGAGGCACTCAAACATGACGCGGTCCAGGAGGATGTTCAGGTCGGGGTCGTTGGCGTAAAAGGCGTTGATGATGCGCGACGGCACGCCGCCGAGGCAGCTGGTGACGGCCTCCTGCCCATCGGCAAGCTCTCCAGCTCCCACCGCCCACAGCTTTCCGAGGAGAACCATGGCATCGACGCGGACCGCCGGCCTCCGGTCTCGACAGCGATCGGCGAGGCTGGCAAAGAGGGACCCCTCCTTTTCCACGCCACCAAGGGCCCCGAGTTTCGTGACGATGTCGCGGAAATCAAACAGCTCAATGGCCTTGACGGCTGCTAGCCGAACCTTCTCCTCGCTGTCGTTCAGCTTGTCGCCGAGGCCCTTGATGAGCTCGTTCTCGTCCTCACGACTCAAGCCAATGCCGCCAGCAGACGTGGACAAGATATAACCCACGGCCGAGACCCAAGCGGCGCGAATAGTGCCCGTCTTGTCGTTTCTTCGGCCAACAAAGTTGCGAAAGGCCACCGGATGGGTCTGTGCAAAGGACTGGGGGGAGTAGGGCTTCGTCAAGACGTTCTCCTCGGCGGCAGACATGGGCGCTTCGTCCAAGAGCCTGAGCGGAGGGTACGCCGCCGGATCTAACGCAGGAGCTGCCGGAGGCCCTGCAGCGCCAATCCCCGAAACCATGTCACCAATGGCTTCGGTGGCGATTTGGCGGAGATGCACATTGTCTGCCGACAGTTCAGCCTCGATCTGGGGAATGACATTGAGAAGCACGGCAGGGGCAGCCCGCCAGAGCTCGCGAATTAGGAGATGGGCCTGGCGCAGGCTCTTCAAGTCGGCGTCTGAGGGTCCCGAGGCGCCGTCCTCGTCGTCGGAATCGTCTCCCTGTCGGTAGCCGTTGGATTTTGTGGCGAAACGAGAGGCGTTGAGAATGACGTCGCTAAAGTACTGGCTCACATAACGGGCCATCTTATCGGAGCAATTGTTGCAGATGTTCTTGGCCATGACGTAGGCGGGAGGTTCCGTCTTGACGAGGAGCGTGGACTGGTTGCCGTTCTGCTCCCGATTCCGATTCCCTCCCGGGGGAGCAGCTCGCAAAAACTGGCTAATAATGGCGTCGATGACGGAAGCTGAGACGCTGCCCGACTCGTCAATCAGCTGCATAAGCATCTCCGTCAGATGGATCTCGACGTCCTTGGCAACCTGCTCGTCAGAGGCAGACTTGGAAGCAGACGAGACGCCGTCGAATGCGGTATTGAAGAGGCGCAAGATCAGCTCGTCGGCGCCGTGAATCTCGTTTATGAGAAGGATACTTTTTACATCGGTCAAGGACATTAAAACGTATTTGTGCTGGCCGTCGTAAGGGTTCGTGGGGTTGTGAAGAGCGGGGAGAATATCCTTGATCAACATGGTGAACATCATCTGCATCGCGTCAGCCCAGGTCCAGAGTCTGCGAGAAAGCTCTTGGGAGCGCATTGGCAACGCACCTTGAGCTGGTCGTCGGTAAATGGGGCGTCGGGGACGTAGAGGCGCAGAATGTCGACCAAGCAACAGGCCGTGTATGCCTTGACGCCGCGGTCCTTGTGCTGCAGCAGATTGCGGTGGCCGAGCTTGGCGGCGACATCCCGAATGGACTCGAGATCGGTCGCGCCTTGGTCGAGCTCGGACAGTTCCTTGTTGAGGCGCTCGAGGCGGCCCAGCAGGGTGCCGGTGGGAATTGGCTTGGCGGGCCGCCATGAAAGCTCCTCGTCGAACTGCAAGCTGCGCTGCTCCCCTTCATCCTCGTGGGCGGAGGCCTGGTCGTGCTCCTCGGGGTCGGAGTCGTGTTCTGACGGGTCCTGCTCCATGACCTCCTCCTCCTCCTCCTCGACCTCGACGGGCTTCTGGACGCGTGCGCTCCGGCGCGCCATGGTGCGCGATTGGGGGGGGGGGGTTTGGCGGGGAGACGGAAGGCGAGAATCGACGAGGGTTGCGCAGTGTTTGGGGTGTTGCAAGGCGGGTGCGGAGTGGGAGTGATATCCGGGGGTGATGGCGGAGACGGGACGAGTCGCGAAGGGTGGCGCGCAACAGTTACCGCATCGCATTCAAAGCCGGCGGGAGGCTGGAGGGAGAGGGCGAGAAGGGAATGGAGAGGGAGAGGGAAGAGAGGAGGGTCGGTAAAAATGGGACTCGGAGTCGGGCGTCCGGCACGGGACTCGAGAAGTGCTGCGGCAGAGTCGCGAGGCGATTTGGACGAGCGGTCGCGCGGGTTGATGCGAGAGGCGAGGTGGAATAAATGATGGATGGTGACGGCTCCGGTGGTGATAAGCGGAGGAAGAAAGACGTGTTGGGCGGATAGGTGCTGATCGAGGTACCGTCCGTGCTTGGGGGGTGGAGGAATCGAGGTACCTAGCCGGACGGTGCGCTGCGGGCGCGGCGTCAGGTTCTTTTTTTCTTCGACGAGGAGGGGGCCCAGGTACGCCTTTAACGCGACGCGACTTTGGCGACCTCGGGGCGGGAAGCAGCAGCAGTCGCCGCCTTCATTTGGTTCGTTCGTTGCTGCCGATTTTAATTGGAGCTCTCACCAGCTCCGAGCTTGCCCACCACCCATTCAGCTTCCTCCAAAACAAATTCGGAACTTGGCTAATGCGAAGAGGCAATTATTGCGAATACTCATCATGGTCCATTTCCTCTCCTTTCAGCTTGCATCTCCGCCAAACCCTGCTGGCCATGTCGACAATCAAATCAATTAATTGTGCAAGCAAACAAGCTGAAACGGAAGAGTTGGAAATGGCGACATACTAATTATAGCAGGGAATGCTCAAGAAGTCGCTGTTTGGCTTCCATACCTCTTAATAGCAAAGTTGCTGGAGCAAGCCAGGTCTACAGCATACCGCTCCTAAATCGCCTGAAACTTCCTCCTCGGATTCACTCAATCCCCCTCATCTCTTCTCGTCGGCTTCGTATGACGTCCCCCGGATCACACCGCAGCTTCGTGTGGGTGAATCATGGCAGTGCGACCGACATCTCGTCTGCCGCCCAACGTCACCCAGATGATGCTGCCTCTGGAAGCTATACGACCATTCCTCTGAGTGTATTTATCTATCTTCTTCAGCTGCATTGGTCCCCGGACCCCTGCGAGGAAGCTGAAATATAGTCGCGTGCCGACCAATGCAAACCCCTATGCACAGCATATCCCGACGAGTGTGATACCCCCCCCTTCATAACTCCCTGACGCTCCATCTCTCTCGGACGGCTGCAGGTGTGTGGCATTCTCCTCCGGTGCTGCTCGGCCGTTCCCTCTCTCCTCCTGCAACCGTTGATGTGCGACGCGAGGCGCCTGTTTGCCCTCTCTTCAATTTCACTCCCCGGGGCGTACAAGGCGCCCGGGAGGAGAGGCCGCTGTGCCTCCATGCTGGAACATCCTCCGCGTAGGACGAGTGTGTCTGAAATGAGTAGAGAGGGAGATGGGGAGGGAGGGAGAGACAGACAGAGAAAGATAGAGACAGACAGACAGAGAGAGAGGCCTTCCCGAAGAGCCGTGTGTGCCGTGGCATAAATGAACAATCCGTTTGCACTCCTCCCTTTGCCATCCATGCTCAAGTCCGTCTCTCTCGTTTCCGCCATGCAAGAAGAGCTCACGCAGCAATAGTTAAACCTGTCCGTCCCCTCACCTCGGGCACTTATACACACCCACCTACTCCCATCCTTCACTCGTTGACTCCCATTCTCTCTCATGTCCCCTCATTTGTCGGTGCACTGAGCGAACCCCCCTCCCCCTTCACGCCATAATATTATTACCGGAAAGTAGATTCTGTCGAGCTGCGCTCCTTGTCACGACACACCCCGAGCGCATCATCACTGCGAGGACTCGAGCCGAGAGAAGAGAAACGTCGTATTTTTACCACGCAATATTTTCTTCTCCGGGCTTCCATTTATTCCACTCTGTCAGTTGTACCAGTCTCGTCCAAGTCGAATCCGTTTCGATTCGTCCGTCTGGCGGCCGTCAACCTCGATCTGCCTATCAGAATTCGTCGACTCCCTCTCTCCCGTTTGTTTATGTCCCCCCCCCCCCNNCCCCCCCCCCCCTCTCTCTTCTCTTCGCGTGATTCACTCCTCCGCTCTCCCACCACCGGCAAAAATATAAACACCGACTTCTCTCTCTCTCTCTCTGCCTGTTTATTCTTTTCCCTCTCTCTCAACCTTCCACACCGACCGCTTCGTCTCTCATTCAACTCAAGCCTCCCTTTGCCGCCCTCGCGTGCCCGTTTTCCTCGTTTGCAAACGCTCTGCATTCTTTTTGCCCTCTTCACGTATGTTTGTTTTCGTCTGCTTGTTTTCCCTTCTTTGTCCTGCACGCTCTCCTCTCTCCTTCTACACACACACACACACACACGCAACCGCATCTAACTTCCGTCAGACACGCTCGTTTTCTATCGCGCCCACCTCTCAAGAGTTGCACCAAGTATGTTTCCTCCCTCTCTCTCAGCCTTCTCACCTCGACTGACCACGGCTCCTCCGCTTCCAGTGCCCGTCATGAACGACGCAGAGAAGGGCCGTCGGGGCCCCGAGGTCCAGGAGCCGCCCAACGTCTCCCTTCGCTCCAAGGTGGTCAAGGCCATGACTCTCCACCGCATCGTCATCGGAGTCATCTTTCTCGCCCTCGCCATCCTCGTCATGTTTGGCATCGGCATCATCTCCACCAAGTACGGTAGGTTGTGTCTCGTCCCAAACAAAACAAAACAAAACAAACACGCACCCAAAGACGTGAAGCTGACTCGACCTCCAGTCAACGAAGACGTCGAGCAGCCCTTTGGCGATGACAAGGTTGACGCTCACTCCGTCTACGGTGGCATCGTTCGCCGCCATGAGCTTGTCGACGACGGTGCCATCTCTGTTCCCATCTCGTGAGTGCCCTCGTGCGTCTCCTCGTCACCGACCAGCAACTAACCACTCGCCCGTCCAGCACTCAAACTGCCCTCTCGACCATCTACAGCATCAGCCACCCCCCTCACGTGACCACCGTCGTCGAGACCGTCACCGGCACTACGTACTACACCGTCGTCGAGGAGCCCGAGCCCGTCACCGTCGTCTCCGTCGTCTCCGTCGAGACCTCGTCTGCCGTCTCCGTCCTCACCGTCGAGACCTCCTCGTCCGAAGTCTGCAGCGTCGACGTCGTCACGCTGACCGAGACGGTCACCGTCACGGCCTCCCAGGCCTCGGCCCCCGGCGACGCCACCGTCACCGGCAACCCGGCCACCGTCACGGAGCTGCGGACCGACCTCTCCGTCACCAGCGGCCTCCCCGACGCCACCGTCTCGGGCGTCCCCGACACCGTCACCGACCTGCAGACCGACTTCTCCGTGTCCGGCCGCCTCCCCGACGCCACCGTCTCGGGCAACCCCGGCACCGTCACCGACGTCCGGACCGACTTCTCCGTCACCAGCGGCCTGCCCGACGCCACCGTGCCCGGCCACCCCGTCACCCTCACCCAGGTGCACACCAGCTACTCCGTCTCGGGCAGCCAGAGCATCTGGACCGTCGTCGTCATCACCGACCTCTTCCCGCCCGCCTCGACTGCGACTGTCGCTCCCGAGCCGCAGCTGACCACCGTCACTCAGCTCGCCACCCTCCTCACCACCATGACCACGCTCCTCTCCTCCGTCGTCGTCGTCACCGTCCCCGACGCTGCCGCCTCCTCCACCTCGGACGTCGCCGGCGAGGCTGCCACTGCCACTGCCGCGTCCTCTCCTCTAACTAGCACCTGGACTGACGTCGTCACCGAGACCGCCGCGCCCTCCACCTCGACCACCACGGTCCAGATCCCCGCGCTACCCCCTTACCCGACCGCCAACTTCACCTTTGCCACCGGCGGCGCCGCAGAGGGCACCGTCACCCTCGGCCCCGTCCCGACCACTACGCCCCCCGTCGTCGTCTCGGGCGGCCCCAAGAAGCCCGAGCCCCGCGGCCCGACTGGCACCTCCAACCTGGGCTGCGTCGTCATGATCGTCGCCGCCCTCATGATCCTGTTCTGAGGAACGGGAAAGAGACCCCTTTGTCGTTGGAGGAGAGAAGAGCCACCAACACTCGACGTGCCTCGTGTGTTTGCCGAGAAGCTTTCTGACTTGAACTGGCCCATCTGGAACTTGATCAGGGTGCAATGTGTTACGATTCCACGGTTAGGATTAATACTGCACCCATGTGCAAACTCTCACCTTTCCATAGTACCATAGTGCAACCATGCATGAGCTCTTGAAAACGAAGACTTGTTTAATGTTACCTTCCATACCTGAGCCATCGCCTCGTCTGTAGCGTCAGTGACATGTTTTAAAGTTGCTGGCCGTGAATCTTGTGTGGTATATCGGCCATTTGTCTTGGTAGTCCAAAGGACATGTGCAAGACAGGGCTTGACTTGTGTGTACACAACATTCCTACTTGGAGGCGCAGATTGGAACACCAACGCATTTACCGATACTCTGTAGCATCTGCCAAAATACTGCCCATTCCCTTCCGTTCCCTTCACCCAAAACGCCTTCCCTTTCCTAGAAATACTCTTCACAGACGCCATCGCCCAAACGAGCCCCGTCCATAATGCGCCCGCTCTACCTCACCCATGCCGGTCTCCGTGAGATCCTGGCAGATGGGGACGAGCCGTTCTACCGGCGTCGTTCTTGCTCCGATCGCGCCTGTCGGGCTTTCCAGCTGTCGCGGATCGGCCCGGCCGCCTTGTAAAGGTCCTTTTCCGACACGCGATCGTTGATGCTCTCGAGCACCGAGTTGATGGTGCTGATGTGGTTGGCCTCGTTCTTGTCGTCCCGGAACCGGACGATGCGCCATCGGCCCATGTCGTCGATATTGCACTCGACGATGCGGTCGTTCAACGGATCGTTGAGCCCCTTGAGAATCTCCCACTCCTCTTCGGTGATGTACACGTCGTTGAAGTACTCGTATCGGTCGCCGCCGTCGTTTCCCTTGAAGACAAATAGCTCCGACTTGGGCACGCTGTCGTAATCCACAAATGGATCCGTGATTCCCTCGCGCCTCTCCCACTCGTCAGGTTCCACGACGGGAAAGGTTAGGCGCAGGCGAACATCCACAGTGTTTTCCTCCGGGGGCTTCCACTTGAGGATGTGAGGGTCGGTTCCATGCTTGTAGGGTGTATTGCGGCAGGTAAAGATGAGGCCGTCGTTGCCGTGCATCAGGCTGGGGAGCACTTGCTTGAACATCATCTCGATCCCGTAGCCCAACTGGAAGGGTTTCATTTCCACAATAAACGGCTGGAATACCCTCTCTTGAGGAAAGTCTTTGAAAAGTTTCTTGTACGGTGTGTACAGCCTCTCCTTGAAATATGCGAGCCGTTTGTCCAGGGTCCGATCCATAAGCTGGTTGCCGTCCATGACAAGACAGTCGAAGACAAGGAAACGAGGCTCCTTCTTTCCCGTGGGAAGCTCATCCCAAACAAGCTCGCCGTCGACGAGAGTAGCCGAGTGGTGCGATCCCTGGTCGGCCTCGAGAGGGAAGTGGAGGCTTCGGTTGGTGATGAACCAATAGTCATTCTTGCGGTCGATGAGGTAGTGCGCCTCGTTGCCGGCCTCGTCGTCGGTAGAGTATAGCAGGTACCGGATGCCATCCGACTTTTCGCAGACGTAGTAACTGGCGAATCAAGATTAGCAGCGGCCTTTAAGTGCGCGATAGCCACGGTCATTTCCGAGGGCTTACTCTTGCTTGGTGAGTTCCTCCAAGTGCGTGCGAGAGAAGCTCACGGGCTGGGCGCCGGGGAAGCCTGTCTGGTGTCGACCGAGAAGCTCTGCGACTTCCTTGCGCATCTTATACAACAGGTGGCCTTCAGCCTTGACGCCGGGCTCGGCAATG
The DNA here is from genome assembly GCA_013420875.1 of Thelonectria rubi. Taxonomy (NCBI): domain Eukaryota; kingdom Fungi; phylum Ascomycota; class Sordariomycetes; order Hypocreales; family Nectriaceae; genus Thelonectria; species Thelonectria rubi. The sequence goes on from WMHX01000070.1 coordinate 982,767, forward strand.
GACTCCATAGGTCCATCCTCCGGTTGCTCCATGACGGCGGATTGAAGGGGCCTGGGGATCTTGACGCGTCGTGTTTGCTGGAGTGCGCGAGTGTTGTTAGGCAATGATCTGTAGGGGAAGGGATGAACCAGAAGGCATTGAAGCGACGTAGACTGGATCGCCTACGTGGCCGAATGCCTCTTTGATAAGTTTGCACAAAGGTTAGGAGTCCCGTAAGTTTGCGACCAGCGTCGTTGTCGCGAGTTCTAAACTCCTTATCGATAAGCGCTTTGATGCCGCGTTGCTCAGGCACCAGCCGAATCCAAAGACTGATGATGACGACTTGCTCTGCATCGACCTCACAAAAGCAACACGGCAATAAGTAGTCTTTACAATGTCTAATTATGATTCGTCTCAGTTGCGTGTAAGCTCATGCTTCCAAAAGTATTATGAGTCCTACGGACCCAAACCGACGCTGCCAAGGGCTTCGCTCCAATACTCCCTACCAGAGCCCTCCAGACTTTGCAGTATACCCGCAGCAGCTCTAGAATGACACGTCTTGTAAAAATCTCAGCTCCGAGACTTATTGTGGTTTATCTTTTCCTTTGCGAACTCACCCGAACCAAACCGCCCAACAGCACCAGAAACCTGTCCCATCATGCCTCATCAATCTTGGCCACCTCTGCCCGAGCTTCTTCCCACTGTTGCTTGCTCTTCTTTGCCCACTCAATTTGGCTCTGCGCGTATGCGAGCTGAATAAGTGTTAGCGCCGCACGTCTCCGGAGTCTTCTGCCAGGCTTACCATGTATCGTCGCAAGTCCTCTTCCTTGTCCTTTTGAAACCTCTTTAGGTCTTTCAAGACGCTTGCGCTAGCGTCCTTGACGTCTCGTTCAGAGGCGACCTGAGCTAGCTCGAGCTGTCCAATGCTCTCCCTAGTCTTGCCGATGGTGTCGCGTCGCGTACGCTCGGGGTCAACGTCTGCTACGCCTTGAATTGCGTGACGAATGGGGCTGAAGATCTTGTTGGCTATCGAGTTTCCGCTTGGCAGTCTCCTATTGGGGGCGCTGGGGGTCCTCTCGGGGAGCCCCTGGCTGGCGGATGGGGTGGTGGACGAGAAATCGCCGTGAGTTGGGGGGAAGTCGGAGTCAATCGACTCGGTATCCTCGCTACCGTCTCTCTTATGATGCGCAGGAGGCTCCTTAACACTTGATCTCCTGGGCGGCGAGATCTGCTGGCTATTAGAGAGGTAATTTTCGATGCGTCGTGCTTCCGCTTCGCTTCGCTCCAGCTGATCCAGCAGTGCTCTCTTCTTTTGAAGATCCTCGGTGGTCAGATCTTGCTGCACACGCTTGAGGACGCGATATCTCAAGACACTGCGAACAACCCCGGCAAATTGCGCATTTTCCCGCATCGGTTCCGCGAAGCTTGCCCCTAGAGAGCCTGACAGCTCCTCTGTTGCAATGTACGACAGATCTGCAGCCTGTCCGACACGCTCGACGGCCGGACCGAGCGTTGGCGCCTGTTCTGACACGGCGAATGCGTTATACACTGACCCAAGCTCACAGAGGTCGGTGGCTAACGATGATAGATGACTAAGAGTGCGGCGGTTGACCTTTTCCATTGGGCCGCTTAGAAGCTGTTCCAACTCTTTGATGGAGGCTTCGTATGCGACAAAGTATGGATCGAGCTCTTGTTCGCTGAGATTATGGGATTCCGGGGGGAACCGGCCGAAGGGGCCTCCTTGGATAGCTGCTGGGCCAGAGTCGTGGCTCGACCCTGCAGACGTCTTGAGCTTCGCCGAGGCTGCAGGGTTCGGGAGATAGTTATGGGCTGGCGAAGGGTTCGCTGTATCCAACGGTGGCGCCTTTAGGACCGACTTAGGGATCGATGAAACCGGGTGCGAGTGAAGAACCTCGTTCTGAATTCATGTCAGCCTTATCATTCCGGGTTTCGATTCATTGCCTACCCAGCTCGCGTTGGGGTCCAGGAACCTCCACCAGACCCCGTCTGTTCGAATCTCATCCATGCGGCGACATCGGTTGAGGAAAACTGCGAGCATGCGCTTCCGCAGATCGATGATCTGTTGGTCCTGCTTGGCATTCGTCGGGTTCGCGGCATAGTCGGCCATGGTGTGCTTCTCGGGGATTGGGGGAATGATGAGGGTGGGATGTAGACGGGTCAAGGCATCGCGAAGGGAGGCGAACTCGGAGTATCGACGTCGCACTTCAAGATCCTTGGTCATATGTCAGTCAAGATTGCTGCAGAGAAAGGTGAGCATCGTACTCCGGTCCGGATCGTGTATACGATGTAACGACCGCCGCTTTCAAGGCTCTTTCCCGCATCGGTAATGATGATGGATAGATCGGGGTTCTCGTATAAAATCTGTTCGATACGGCTATCGTAGCCACCTGGCTTGCGCCGAGGAGCGGCGTCATCCCTAGAGACGACTTCTTCGTCGGTGTGCTCGCTTGGTGTGTGGACAAATTGGGGTCGCTCATCGTCGCTGCCCGAGTTTGGCGTGTCAGGGCGGTCGAATCGATCTATGAGTGCGCGTGAAGAGTTAGTAGTGCTCTTGGTGTAAGTGGAAGAGGCCATGCTGAGCGAGACTGCATCGGAAGAGTGGGAGCAGCGAGGGCAGCGGGCGAGGGACAGGTGATGGACTCACAATCACCGCGGGTCGGGGAGGCCGGATTTGCTACGGATGAGGTTTGCGAATCGCGACGGTCAAAGCTAGTCCCGTACGGGTTGTTGTCCTCGTCATTCCACATATCGATAGATTATTGCGATGTTGTCACCAAACAGAATGGAAGTGTTGCGTCGTCTGCGTTTAAGCTGGCGCCTGCTGTGGCGGAGATGGGAGCTCCGGAGGGACCAGGCAAAGAAAGTACCTGGTACGTAGCCGTGGCTGATGGCGGGGGCGTCGAGGCGGCGGGGGTTCGATGAGGGGCGCAAGCGGTGGAAGGCGCTGCGGACACTGGGAGATGGAGAGGGAAGGAGCGCGGGACAAGTCAGAGCTTCGCCGTCACCGCATGCCAGGGACTCGAGAAGCAGAGGCGTAAAGGCGAAAGATACGGCGGTGTCGGCGTTGGCGGATGATTTGGGAGTGACGTTTGGGATGGGTTGGAACTGGCTGGGGAAGTGAGGTGGTCGTGCTGTTGTTCAGCCGGCCTACCGAGACCATCCAATCCGATAGCCTCGCACTAACACTATCAACAGCTCCTGGCAACCTGGAAGCTCCATGCGGCGACGTGGTGCAGCGCAGGGAACTACGCCAGATTTGGCTGTGGAACAGCAAATGGAACCGATGACGCTCGCAAGTGTGGCGCATGTGAACAAATGGATGTCATTCCCGAGATTCTGAAGTGTTCTCGATCCTGAACATTTCAAATTTTGTCTAAATTTCTATTACGTTCGGCGCCCCCAATATGTTTATTGGCTAAGGCATTCACCGCCCTCTTATTGTTATTTCACTATGACGGCGAGGGTTGCCTCCCATTTCTTGTCCTATTTCCCGCGCGGACGAACTCCAGCAACTAAACTGAAGCTCGATTACATGAATTTGATCATCGCACTTGTCATGGATATCTATAATGGCCCAGACTTGCTCATTATTATTCGACTCAAAAGCAATCGCAATCGCAAATAAATAATCAAGAGCTGAACAAAACTTTGCCCAGCGCCCCACGAAATGCCACCAAGCCGTTGAGACTTGAGTCACGGGGTGAGATAACACAAATCCCGAATCTAATGCCCCGATAAATCCATCACGGAGAAGAGCTTTCCTTTCTCCGACATGCCTCCCATGGTGTCTCACTCGTTCCCTAGATCACCGGACCAGCCGGCGCATTCGTCCACTACACGCCTCGGGCCCAAGAGCCAAGCGGCCAACCCCCCCTCTCAGACTCTTCCTTGGTGAATAGGACGAGGTGTGACGGGGCCCGCATCATCGTCGTCGCTCGCTTCACTCGATATTAAGGGTCTTCTACCGTTAGTATCTGCCATGTTCTTATGAGAATCTGGACTTGCCTGCGGTTCCAGTCCGTTCTGATTAGTTCCCGGCCCCGACTGTTCCGTTTCCTTGATCGATGCTTTCGGGTTGACTTTTGCGTCGGTTCCCTCGACGGACGGCTTCGCTCTCCGAATGTTAGAGCATTGAAATGACCATGGGATGATTCATCTCACGAGGATGTCGAATGATAGACGACATGGCCAACGGATAAGGGCTGTGCCTCCACGTGCGCTTGGTTTGTTTTAAGGCTGCGGTCTGTCTGTCCTGTGACAGGGGATCCTGATTTCGAATCTGGGCTCTATCCCGACCGAATCGAAGAGACCGAAGGAATCGAGCATCCGCCAGTTGAAGGCGGTCCGCTCTCAAATGTCGCGTCACTGCCCGTATCCCCGCTACCAGAGAGACTGCCTGCATGCCGGGGAGGATGGGTGTGTCCTTCTTCTGCTCGACGAGGGGGCAACTCGAAGTCATCGCTATGGACGGTCGCGACGTCTGTTCGCGAGGATTGCGCCCCATCGCTGTCACTCTCAGTCGCTTCGTGAACTTCGTGACTTTGGGATGCCGGCGTGGGGCTTGCGGTACGATCCCTCTCTGGTTCGGAACGAGGTGAGCTGGGAGGGCGAGCGGATCTCGACTGCGAGGCACTGCGTCTGTTTCTTTGTCGATCAGTTGGAGTTTGAGACCTGGAGCGTGCCGAGGTCCTAGAAGTCGATGTGCTCGCCACCGTCGAGGCGCTCCCCATGGGAAGCCTCATTGCGCGACACAATCGTTGTAGCCAAGTGGGTTGCCCTGGCGAAGGCGCGGCAGGTTCGCGGACTGAATATCTTGGGGGGGCTTCTGGCCGGACATATTGTTGCGAGGGCCGAACCTGGTAGGGAATATATGGATGGACCATTGGGACCGGCTGTCGAGGTGCGTGGAAAGGCTGAGCCGGAAGCAAGCTACCAGCTGGAAGCATAGGAGGAACACCATGTACCGCTGGGTTATATACAACCGGCTGATAGACCACTCCTGCTGGGTATTGCTGTAGCGCATGAGGTTGAGCCATGGCTCGTCGCTGGTTCGAGAGCCTGCGACGCCGTCTACGCGAGCGCTGCCGGACGAGCTCCAACTCTTGATGAGAAGAAGCTATTCTTCCCAGGTAGCACATGTAGGCAAGGCTTAGGACTGCGGATATGACGACGACGCTGAAGATGATGCCGAACTGCTGCGTCCCGGTAAGACAGTTCCAGCCCGAGCAGCCACCGTCTCGACGAAGCGGGTGAGAGTTGGACCGAAGGCTCTCAGGCGCACGGAGGGATCCGGCGCGAAAACCGTCAAGTTTCATGTTGCGAAGGAGAGTGCGATGTCGAGTCGGGGGATTGAGGTTTGTCGGGGTTGGATGCTCGTCACGCGACGGGGAAAGTCGAGGAGTTACGAAGGCACGTCTCAACTATTTGTGGTAGGAAGAAGATGGAGTTGGGTTGAAGAAGGAGAGAAGGTGCTTTGCCTACTTACCTATTGGGTCGTTGCATTGTGATTCACAGTTCAGTGAAATAAGAGCACCTCTGCTAGAGGGTGCTTGTCAGCTGCGTCGCGAGATGTATGCCACCAGACAAATTTGCCAAGGCTAGTACTAGTAGTATTTCCTATTCGTACAGGTTCATTAGAATTGCTTTTGGAACTTCTTCCTTGATCCTCTTCGTGCTTTGGCGTTGGAGGTGAGCATCAGCTTTCGACAACCACGTCCATCTTCCGTCTATCATGACCCTGCTTTTTCCTCAGCGACATTTCTGCCGTGGAAAGGGTGGGATTTCTAGAACCGAACCGACTTCTCACTAGGTAAATAGGTACTTGACCCGTTCCTACGTGATAACAATTGACTTCTCAGATGGAAGTTCAAGTCCTACCTACAGGCTGCTCAGGAGAGACTCCATCTTGAATTGGACGGGCCGGTGCTGTAGTAGTAAATACCCGTCTTGATATGAACCAAACTGCTGCGTTATAGGTGCGTAGATCCTTCCTGTTTCCATTGCTGCATGACCGTACTGCAGGTTCTCAAGTTACCTTAAAGGTCTTCTAAGGTTGAGGTGAGGTCCATTCCGGCGGACAACTGTAACCCCTGACGCTCCGCTGAAGTGCGAGCCAGTGGATCCACTGCAACCAACCACTACTAAGGTAGCCACCGTCGCACGGGCCACACTGCTCGGCTGCTTTGAGGCTTTCAGTTGTGTTCAGCCCAAGCGACTTCATAATTCTCGTCAACCTGTCGAGAGAGTACCAAAATTAACACGACTACGCGAATTCCCATCGTCACCACTTTCTCGCCGGCGCATCCCAGCAACATCCATCGAGACCGCCAAGGATTGCGATTGGCTATGCGCCCTGCATTCTGAACTGGCTCATGAGCTGCTAGTCCTTCGTCTCGAGGCGCATCGCTAGCTTTCAGCGACGCGTTCCTCCACCCCCGAACCCCATCCGACCCTTTGTCTCTTCAGTCGTCGAACGATCCATCTCGAAAGCCATGGCAGCTATACGAAACGGTGCCGCGAACGGCGTCAACGGAGAGGCTGCCGCCGTGCCCAAGAGCATCCGGTTCACCGATATTCCTTCTGCCATCGACATCCCCGTCCAGGGCGACCAGGAAGATGAAGCCGTCGAAATTGACCTTGAGATTCTGGTCGACGACCCTACAGAGCTCTGTACGCTTTTCGAAAACGAGCGCGCCGCGAAGACCTACTGGATGACGGTCGCTCTCGCATATGCCAAGCAGCGCAAAATCGACCATGCCATCGAGATGCTCCTCCGCGGCGGTGCCGCCATCCAAAACAACAGCACGAACCCGCGTGATAAGGTCAGCATGATCTGCTGTCTGTGTTGGATGTACCTGTGGAAGAGTCGAGAAGCCCCTCGTGTCGCTCCAGACGGCACTCGAGTGTCCGACGCAAAGACAAAGGAATACTATCTCCAGTTGGCGACCTCATCCCTCAACGATGCTGCTCGACTCAACCCTTCGTTCCCGCCCATCTTCCTTGCCCGCGGCGTTCTATTGCTTTTGAGGGCCTCTCTACAAGCACCGTCCAAGACGGCCGGAGGCATTGGGTCTGAGAAGAGCGAGCTTCTGAAAACGGCCATCAAGTCCTTTGACGACGCCCTCCGCGTTTCTCAGGGAAAGAACATGCTTGCGTTGATGGGAAAGGCGCGTGCGCTCTTTTCCATGCACAAGTATCCCGAATCTCTTGCCATCTACCAAGATGTCTTGCAGAAGATGCCTGACTTGGTTGATCCCGATCCTCGCATCGGTATTGGTTGCTGTTTCTGGCAGCTCGGGTTCAAGGACGATGCTAAAATAGCATGGGAGAGGTGTCTCGAGATCAACCCCAACTCCACGGTTGCCAATACTCTGCTGGGCTTGTTCTACCTTGATTCGAGCGGACACGTTCCTGTCAATAGCGACGAGTTTCTCAAGCTTTACAAGAAGGCCATGACTGAGTACACTCTGAAGTCATTCAAGCTCGACAAGGATCTTCCACTTACCTGCTCGACCCTGTCCGGTTACTTTCTGACCCGGAAGAACTGGGACAACGTGGACAAGCTCTCTCACAAGGCAATTCAGTACACGGATGTCAACGCCATTGCCAGCGACGGCTGGTATCTTCTTGCACGAAAAGAACACTACAATGGCAATACCGAGCGCGCCAGCGACTACTACCGACGTGCCGACGACGCGCGCGGAGGAGCCGAGACTGGTTATCTTCCGGCAAAGTTTGGCGTTGCCCAGTTGTCCGTTTTGAAGAACGATCTCGGAGAAGCCAAGCTTCGACTGGAGAAGATGATTCAACAGTCCAAGAACCACGAGGCAATGATTCTTCTTGGAACATTGTATGCGGAGGAGGTGTTCGCAAACCAGTACGGTGACAACAAGGAGGATAAGTCTGCGGAGCTCAAGAAAGCCATTACTCTCCTAGAAGGAGTTCGTAGTGCTTGGAAAGATCCTAAGAAGACGATTGCTCCGGACGCGTCGGTTCTTCTCAACCTCGCTCGTCTGTATGAGACAGACTTGCCCGAGAAGTCACTGCAGTGCTTGCAGCAAGTGGAACAGCTCGAGCTTGAACAGATTCCTGCCTCGGAGCACCCCAAAGATCTGACGGACGACGACGAGATTCGCACTGCCCTTCGAAAATTCCTGCCTCCACAGCTTCTGAACAACATTGGTTGCTTCCACTCACAGGCAGAGAAGCATGAATTCGCCAGCGAAATGTTCGAGGCGGCCCTCGGCGCTTGCATGAAGATTGGCGAGAAAGACCCCGAGATGGACACTGATGCGCTGGTATCGACCATCAGCTTCAACCTCGCCCGAAGTTACGAGTCGCGAGGCCTGACCGAGAAGGCTGTCGAAGTCTACGAAGGTCTTCTCGCTCGCCACGATGACTACACGGACGCCCGGGCGAGACTCGCCTACATCAAGCTCAGGAAGAACCCCAACAAGGAAGGCCCCGATGCAGTGGCCAAGCTCTACCAAGAGAACAACACCGATCTCGAGGTTCGCGCTCTGTATGGCTGGTACTTGGGCAAAGTCCACTCCAGGAAGCGCCCGGCAAACATTGTCGAAGATGCCGAGTTCCGTCACTACAAGCACACGCTGCAAAACTACGACAAGCACGACCGACATGCTCTGGTTGGGATGGGAAACCTCTACTTGACCCAAGCCCGAGAGATGCGCCGCGAATCCGAGTCGGATAAGCAGAAAAGGAGCGCCACATATGGCAAAGCCGTCGAGTTCTTCGAAAAGGCGCTCTCTCTCGACCCCAAGAACGCCTACGCCGCCCAAGGTGTCGCCATTGCTCTGGTTGAGGATAAGAGGGACTACAAGTCCGCGCTGAGCATCTTTAGCAAGGTGCGCGAGACGCTCAGAGACTCCCATCTTTACGTGAACTTGGGTCACATATATGCCGAGCTGAGGCAATACTCAAAGGCCATTGAGCACTATGAGATTGCCCTTTCTCGGGATGGAAAGGCCAACGATCCCACCATCTTTTCGTGCCTGGGCCGCACTTGGTTGAACCGAGGACGCGCGGAACGTGACATTGATTCGTACAGCAAGGCCCTCGAATGGGCACAAAAGGTAAGTCGCCCCGATGTATCATGTGCCGCTCCACGTTGACCATGAATTTAGGCACTCGAAGTTGCCCCTGAGCAGGTTCACTACAAGTTCAACGTTGCATTCGTGCAAATCCAGCTTGTTACGACGATCCAGGTTCTACCAGAGAACAAACGCACATCGGAGCAGCTTGAGAAAGCGGCCGAGGGCCTGGAAGCTGCCATCACATCGCTCGACGAGATTGCCGCTCATCCCCAAACGCCGTACCCCAAGCATGACGTTGAGCAACGTGCCAACATGGCCCGCAACACCTTGCGCAAACAGCTTGAGAGAGCTATTGGCAAACAGAAGGAGTGGGAGGAGAAGAACAAGGAGAAGATCCAGGCTGCACGGGAGCAGAGAGAGGCCGAACTCAAGCGCCGCGAAGAGGAGCGCGAGAAGGTCTTGGAGCAGGAACGAGAACGGCAGGAGAAGATCAAGAAGGAGCGCGAGGCCATTGCTGCGAAAGACCGGGCCCTCCTTGAGGAGCGCGAAGAAGAGGAGCGGGCTCGTATGGAGGCCGAATTGACTACGGATAGTGAAGGAGCGAAGGTGAAGAGAAAACGAAAGCCAGCACGTCGCGCCGAGGGCGGCGAACCGAAGCCGCGGAGGTCTGGAGGCAAGAAGAAGAAGAAGAGCGAACGAGACGACGAGGACTCGGAGGAGGAGACACAAACAAAAAAGAGACGCCGTCTCACCAAGAAGGAGCCGCCCAACAAGTACAAGTCTGCCGAGATAGTGGTCGACAGTGACGAGGATGACGACCTGGATGGCGAGCGCGACTTTGAACGAGAGGAAACGCCTCTCGAAGAGGCTGACGAGGGCTCTGCCGACGAGAAGATGGACATCGACGATGAACCAAGGCGGGCCAGCGGCGACGATGAGGATGACGAGGAGTTAGTCCCTCGCACACAGGTTAAGCGAGCTCGTCGTGGTCGTGTCGTTGAAAGCGACGACGAAGACGAAGACGAGGCGGCCCCGACACGAGCCAGAAGTCCATCCGATGACGGAAACGGCGAAGACAAGGCCGATACCAGCATGGCGAATGCTGATGACGACGAGTAGAGGGGGTAATCGAGCCGAGGGTTTCTACATATTTCAGAATGTCAACCCGTGCGAACGGCCATCATTGGTTCTAGTAGGATATGCAGTTGTATTATATTTTTTTCGGCGAGATGACTTTTAAAACGAACACGGAGGGGGGTCTCAATGGAAAGCGTGCTTGCAGCAAATTTTCGTCATTTCCTCCGTCCAAGACGCCGTGATGCCGCAATGCCGAAAGCCTCCGTCTAGCAGAACAAGGCTTGCATAAGTATCTACTGTATATAGGTAGGTGACACGACTTGCACATTGCATGCATGCATGCATTCTCCCTGCCGCATTACTCATCCAGTCGTCGGTGATCTAGAATGCCATGATGAGAACCAGTCTGCACCCATTTCTCCATCCAAATGCAGCTGGTAGCTGGTTCCCCGCCAGGCGAGGGATTTCTCAATCCGGAAAGATTGTTGTTCCCTCCAGGTCCACGGTGCGGCGTGCATGGTGCATGCTTAGAAGGCGAAGACCTGGTCCTCGAGTTTGCTGACGGGACGGGCCTTCTTGAATCCGAGGCTCTCAGTAGCCTTCTTCAGGCCGCTAACCATGGGAGGAGGACCGCACAGGAGGATCTTGACGTCGTCGGCAGGCTTGGGCAGGCATTTCTAAACGGGGGGTTAGCACGGAGCGATGCGACTCGTGTGCCACACAATGCGGGGAAGCACGGCGGAGCGGAGAACTTACGGTGATCATGTCGGCGGTGACATAGCCAACGCCGCCGGTCCAGCCCTCTGGGGGCTTGTCGAGGACGTAGTGAATGCGGATACCGGCGTCCTGGGCCGCGAGGGCATCGAGGTCTTCCCTGAGGAGAATGTCCTGCGGAGTGACGTTGGCGAAGATCAGGTCGACCTCGGTCTTGTCTCCGGCCTCCCGGCCTCGGACAATGGCCCGCATAACCTGCAACATCGGTGTGATTCCGGTTCCGCCGGCAATCATTCCGAAGCGCCGAACCATGTTGGGCGTGTAAGTAAAGGCGCCCTTGGGGCCGCGAACTCGGATAGTCTGGCCCACAATAAGGGAAGCCATGTGCTTGGAGATGTTGCCCTGAGGGTACGACTTGATGAGAACATCAAAGTAGCCAGGCTGGTGGTCACCGGAGACGGGGGTGTACGAGCGCACGATTTCCTTGTTCTTGCCATCGGGTTGAGGAAGGTTGGCTCCAATGGAGATGTGCTGACCGATGGGGAGACCGAGAACGGCGGAGGGGCTGGGGAGCTTGAACCGGTAGCTATTTTGGGGCGCCGTTAGAATTGAAGCTTTCCAGCCGCTCGTCGACTTTGGCAACGAGACCTGGAGATGGACGAGAACTTACATGGCAACGTTGTGAGAGATGACGGTCTTCTCCTGCAGCTCAAACTCCTGGAAGACATCAGGCTTCAGGACCTTGCGAACCTCTGTTTCTTCCAGTCAGCTTGTGTTCTCTTGAACACGGTTTGCCCAGAATGGCATAGAAATGACTCACGCATGGCATTGAAGTTGTACAGACCCCAGGCCACGGCCAGGAGAGCGGCGTAGGGAGCCCATTCCTTCTTGACGATGACGGTGCCCAAGATGAGGAGGGCACCGGGCATGTAGATGTAGTCGATGTACTTTCGCTGAAACAGCGAAGAGCCCTCGGAAGCCATTGTTCGTGCGGGCGTGGAATTCCCACGGCGGATATGTCTCGATATAAGAGGCTTTTTCAATGGCTTAAGGATGGAGAGGGGGTGCTTGACGATGACGGTCAGATCAAGGTCGGCAGCACAAGCAAGTCGCACACGCAGGCGGCGAGGGCGAAAGGAAGAGGGAGATTGACGGCTGAACCCTAGAGCACGCCTCGAAGAGGAATTGGGACGCGATATAAGAGGAGCAGTGGTGCGAAGAGAGGAGAAAAGCCGAAAACCGGTGGCCGAAAGACACCGAATGCCAACGTTGGACCGTTCGGTTGAATTCTGCCGCCGCCAGGACTTTCCAGTTTGGGTCAAGACTGGCCGAGGGCGGTGTCGAGAGTGGTTTTTTCCCAAATTCCCCCACATTCTTCGAACTGTTGAAGAAGCGAGAAGAGTGGGCGGGAGGTGGAGATAGGATCAAGGTTGATCCGCCGCGCCACAGTCCGGGGGAGCTGAACGCCACACTTCGGGCTGATCAAGCCACACTTCTCCAGCCACGGACTTGGTCGTAATTCAGCCACGCAAGAGACCAAAGTCCCATTGACCAAGCACGTCATACGTGGGGATCCGAGCAGGGCCTTGGGAGCTTTTCCCAAATGGAAGGGGCACGCTTGACCTTGGTGCAGAGCCGTGACCCGTTGTAAGCGCCGGGCCGTCCATTCGTGTTCGTTCCTTGGCCTCTCCGACTCGGCGCCTCCCAGGGGACATCCATGGCGGGCGACTGAGGCCGCTGCGGCCACTGCAAAACACGACGATGAACCTGGGATTGCCACGGACTCGCCGGACCTGGCCTGCTGGACAACGAGCGCCGAGCTCCCCCCCCCGTGTGGGTTTCACCAGCTCCGTGCCCAATCCTAGCGCTGCAAGATGAAGACTCCGGATCCAATGGATTGGCTCCCTTACGCAACAATTGCCCGAACAGCTCCCAAGCCGCGATGCGATGGCCCGGTCTGGAATCAGCCTCGATGGAAACGCGGCCGCGAGCGATACGATACGGACGGACGAAGATGTGCTACAGAGATCTAGCGGGTGGCTGGGCCGTCTCAAGTGCTTGTCAAGCAATCACCCGTCGCTCGTGATGAAGGCCCCCCTCGCCCGCATGGCCTCTCATCTCGGCGGCCGAACGAGGCTACGACAAAAGGGCCAGTGCTGGACCCCTAGATTCTTCGGCACACCGCGCTGCGGTAAATGGGATGGATTGGGGACCATGAGGGTTTGTCGGATGGAAGTCTGACAGTGGGAGCAAGACACGACATGGGCAAGCCACAGCACAACACGAGATGTCGATACGACCTCTACCGGACCCATCCACTTCCGAGCATGATAATGGACACCACGAGCGAGTGTGTGCGTATGCTTTTTCGTGCCGGTTCAGGTGCAGCGCAAAGCTGCAGATTCCCCCCCAAGGAGCACTCCACTGCTCTCCCCCCCTCGCATATGTACGCATGCGCACGCGCCGCAGCAGGCCGAAAGTTTTGTTTAATGAAGCCTTCTCATTGTGTTTCTATTCACACGAAATCAATAAATCCAGGCCTTTTGGCTCAGACGACGGCCGGGGCGGGGGAAGGTGAGGGGCATTTCAGCCGGACTTGGTTCAGTCTGGCCGCGTCCTTGAAAGAGAAAGAATCCCACGCTGGCACCATTGGCCGGGCCGTCTTGATGGAGGGGGGCACTCGGAGGGAGGGGGATGAAGCATCGGGGCATCATGGGTGCATCATGGCACCTCTTCTTCGTCTCTCGCCAAGGCTGCCCAAGGAGCAGGCCGATGGCTCTGCAACCTTGGACCACGCCATCTAAATCCTGGATAATCGGACCTCTGGTCCTGGATAATGGATTTTCATCATCTCAACATTTCCCTTCCCGGGGGTTTGGCCTGGGTCACTTGAGAGTGACGTCCTGCAATCTCTGGGTTGGTTCACTCAATTCGCTACAGCGGTACATACAGCAATTCCCAGCGATCGAGATCTGTCAGAAGGCCGGGTCGGGTGGGTGACGTTACGAGGTAGTCCCAATTTGGTTCCCCTGCTGCTGTGCCACGGCCACAGCTTTTGCATCCCACCTTTCAAGCAGAGTTCGACATGACAACCTGCTGTGTGTGCTGTATATGCTGGGCGCGGGTGGACGGACGGCTGATTCGAGTGTGCGAGGTGGGAGTTATCGTCCCTGGACCAAGTTTGGACTGCAAGCGGCACACCACTATCACCAACAGCACGCAGCCGGATAGCTCCACCGACTGATGCCAACGTTCAGCAACGCGCTTTCGTCCCTATAGCAGCCCAAGTCAGCGGCTTCAGCGCGTAGAGCGCAGTCCTGGGCGGCATTGTTGTTAAGAGGTAGGGGTTGTCGGGGCCACTCGCTACGCTACGCTACGACCCCGGCCGCAGCACAATGACGACGACGTCGACCGCCCGGTGCGAGATGCTAGCGCGCGCGGATGCCGGTTGCTTGCTGATTGCTGATTGTTGATGGAAGTTGCTGGTGTTTGATGCTTGCCGGGACCCAGCTCATGGGGCTCGACAACGACGCTCACACCATCAAACAATCCTCCTCCACTTCAGCTTGCTTGCACTTCTCCAACTTCTTGACCTTTTTGCTTCCTTCCCCAAAACAACTTCCCTCTCGAGATCAAAACGAAGGAGAAGGAGCTTATCGCCTGCGTCGGCTCTTTCCTTCATTTTTTTGCTCTTCCCCCCTTGCCCCTTCCACACTCGCTTTGCACTTTTCATTGTTATTCGGCCTCAGACCGACTTGCCTCAGCTGTGGCGGCCGTCCTAATTCGTCCTTCGTTTTTCTTCCGTTTGCGCCACGAGACCGACTTGTGGCCACCTCCTGGTCAAACGCCTTCCGGATCCTCTTCCTCTCCTCTCCTCTCCTCTCCTCTCCCCTCTCCTCCACTCTCCTCCCTTTCGTTTCACGCCCTCTTCACTGCAAGACCTCGCCTCTTCTCTGGCCATCTGTGGTTGGTCTTATCTGTTGCCCCGCCTCCGCATTCATACCTCCTCGTGTCTCGCTGCCCTACAGCATGCCTGCGACGTAATCCAGCCCTGACATGTTTTTGGGCCACCGCTCTTGGCCTTGTCCCAACGTCACCCGCGAGGATTCGTTCTGAGCCTCTCTTTCTTCCTTCCTGAACCAACGACCCGACCCGCTTCCTGCCGTGACCTCCTCTGCGTTCCTCGAACGTAGCGTTGTGAGGCCGATCGATACCTATTCCCTGGACTTCATCTGTGACATCACGCCCCAGAGCTCATATCATATCAGGCTCTAGGCTACCTAGTCACCCAACATCCCAAAACGCTGAAAGGAACGTCTTGGCCCTACTAGAGCCTTCCGCGAACGACGCATGCGGGGGATATTGGGTTTATTCCCCAAAATCCAAGACAAAGTAACCGAGCTCCGAGACAAATTGACGTCGAAGTGACCCCTCGGCTTTGTCATTTCTCTCTACCGTTACCCATCGCCTGGTCCTCGCCCTGGCTCTCCTCCACGCCTTGGGAGTTGTCTCGCTTCGTATCCGAGTACGGTTGCCCAGGCCTCCGCGCTGCCGTCGTGCTTGACCTCGTCCAGGAAGGTGTTTGAAGTGTCCGGTCGACCTCTCCATACACATGCTTCCTGAGATAACGTGTCCGACACAGACTGGAGAATAGCCCCGAGCTCTCTTCAAGATCGACCGAATCCTTGACTATGCACGCCGACAAGTTCATCAGGAGGAAACCCCTCCCAACTCTTCGAACAACCTCCCCAGTTTCGATCCAGTGTACCCCCGCAGAGGAGACAGAGACAATGGATACCAAAAAGTCCCGGTCCTTCACGAAAGCCATCCGGTCGCTCAGCAACTCGTCAATGGAGTCCCTATCCCATAGCCCGACCAAGAACCCAACGAATGCTCGACGCTTACAGAAAAACAACTCTGGTTCGGGGTCCATGATTGACAAGATTCACCGACGCGTTTCGAGCCACTCGCCCATGGGGGTTTCCCCGCCGAGCCTGTCTCCCATCCCGCTCGAGGTCCCATACGCTGCCATGGACATCCTACAGCATGGACCCCTCAAGGCAGATATCTCGCTGCTAAAGGCTCGCTCCGAATATCTAGTTCTGACGAATGAGTGTTTGATCAAGTTCGGCAGCTTGGAGGCGGCGAAAGGCGTCTTCCCGCAACTGGGTCAGCCAGTCAATAAACGGAGCAGCACCGTCTACCATTCCAGCAGCAAGCCGAAGGAAGCAGATCTTCGGGTAGAAATTCCTCTTCGCTCCCTGGTCGCTACTTTCAACGAAGAAGGCTCGAGTCCTCGATTCGGAATCGAAGTATGGTGGGCTTCTCAGTGGCCGAAGGTATCATATTGCAAGACGCACATGTTCTTCTCTCTGCCTCACGATCGAGACCGGTGGCTGGCGGAAATCCAACACGCTTGTAGGATGAGCCTAAGGGGGTCGCCAGGCCACTCTATGATTCCCGACAACCTCAAAGCCAGAATCAACCACATTGTGGTGACGTACGAACCGAGCGCATCTCAAGAGGATGTCAAGATCTTGACTTTTCCCGTTGCCAAACGGGTCATCGGTCTACCGCCAAAATCTCTGTCTGCCGAGGAGACACAGCACCCTGCGGAAAACCCGTCATACTTTGTTGTCCTTGGGCCGTGCATGTGCTACTTTCTCGAAGTGCTGAAAGCAGATGCCATGCTCTCCGCTGGAGACCTTCGTGTCAGGGTACAGTCCTTTGGCACTGTAACCATCACTCGCTTCAAAGCATCTGTAGCATCTCAGGAGCAAAGATTCGTGATGAGCTTTCGGTAAGCCGAGGCGCAAACGTGAACACGACTTGTGTATTGACTCGTTCTAGGATTCCGTTTGGGCGCGAGACTCGACTGGAACTCGCCAGCATTCAATATCGTCGGATTATTGAAACCATGACCAAACTTGATCGAGAACTGAAGCCGATGTGGCCACAGCATTTACAGCAAGCCATTTTTGATGTCAAGGGCCTACCTCCTCCTCTTCAGTTGACCTCTGGAAATGACTTGGGGGGTCTAAAGCGAAGCCTCCATGCATACTGCTCCGCCTTCCACGTGCAGGTTCCTCGATGGAATATCGAGTGGGATGCCCAGTCACAAGCAACTTTCCGCCTTCTGCCTTCGAGGGGCTCACCATACTCTCCGCTCCAGCTTCTTGCCGTCTTCCGGGCATTGAGATACAACAGCTACTTCAAGGCCTTATCTTTCCGTGATGTGGACTTGACGTCTCTTATCGGAAAGCACGACTACTCCCAATATGGTGATGCTATCGTTTATAACTCT
Organism: Thelonectria rubi; assembly: GCA_013420875.1. Taxonomy (NCBI): domain Eukaryota; kingdom Fungi; phylum Ascomycota; class Sordariomycetes; order Hypocreales; family Nectriaceae; genus Thelonectria; species Thelonectria rubi. The sequence continues at coordinate 999,915 of WMHX01000070.1, forward strand.
CTGAACGGTATGTCTCGACCTCGGGTGTTTGGATGGTGACTAACGGTGACAGGTCGACGCATTTCTGAGGAACATTATGATCTTCTCTTGCAGGCCCCGATCCTCGTGCTGGAAATCCACGCCTTGGTCTTTTCATCCGAATCCATTCGCAGCATCGACCTGAGAAACGTCATCGGGTCCCGGACACCAGTGAGCATGCCTGGCCGCGGGAAAGGCGATCCTGAGTTCTCACGAAAAGTGACCACGGAGGTCTTTCGGCCGATCCTGTGGTTGTTGAGATATGAAGCATGCCGGTGCCACAGCATTTCGCTCTCTGGAAACTTGCTCTACCACGGGGATGTCGAGGACATGGCTAACCTTCTCGTTCTCGACCACACCTACCTGAAGAAACTTGAAATAGCCAAATGCGGCTTGGGAGATGCTGGCCTAACCAAGGTGTGGACCGGGATCACTGGACAAGCTGCCAGCCTGGAAGCCGTGGACACCTCCGACAACCAGGGAACTGTCAAGTTCGACGTCATGTATCAGTCACTGGCTGAGCTTCGAGCAATCAGGTCGTTGAAGATTGCTGGAAATACCCGTCTACCTCCTGGAGTCCCTCTGTTTGACGAAGCGGCACTCAACTTTTGGGTCTTGGAGGAGCTAGATGTCTCAAACATAGCTGTGAGTGGAAGTGTTTTCTGTCATGTGAGGCATTCATTGACCCGCGACCCCTAGTTGAACGATGCCACCGTCGATTTGATCGCTAGCTATCTCAGAATGCCCAACTCGCTCGACCTTCGAGTCCTCCGTCTCAACAATTGTGGCCTCAATGGCCGACAAGTCGCCCATCTGTTCTGGGAGATGGGCCAGTCAAGGAAGATGACAGTGCACATCAATGGCAACCGCCTCGACGAAGGGATCGACAACTTGTGCGAAGCCATCTCGTGTGGCTTTGGGCCTTGGAGCTTATTCATCCGCATGGTTGAATTCAACCTGGAAACGAGCTACATCAAGCTTCTCAGGGCATTGACCGACAACACCACGATTGAGTGTCTGAGTCTAGCAGGGACGACTACGGTTGACTCGTTCAGTGACGAGGCCTGCGAAGCCGTTTCGGATTTCTTTTCGCACAACGATACTGTGAGGTTTCTCGACCTTTCGGGCTTCGATGCGAAGCTGGACGATGGTCACCTTGGACAAGACTTCTCGAGGGCCTTGATCGGCCTCCGCGGGAATACTCGGATTGAGCACCTCCGGGTACGAAGCCAGATGCTCAACGTGAACATTGGAGATCTCGCAGAGGCGATTTCGACCAATAAGACGCTTCACAGTTTGGACTGTGAGGGCAACGGGTTCAACCTCTCCAACTTTCGACATCTTGTCAAGCACCTGGCAGACAACACGACTATCCGATACTTTTCGGCATTCGATGACGATGACTTCGCCCAGACGGTCCAGAAATCTGTCGACAAAGCCATTCAGACGGCCACTTCTGCTCGGCGGCAGTCCAAGATGTCCATGTTCCGAAGCGAGAAGGTGCCGCAGAGCATCAGCCAGCCGTTGGCACAGCAATTAAGAGACGGTTGGGAAGATACCACGCAAACGCTACAACAAGTCATGGAAAGGAACAAGCTGCTCTACCGGGAGGGGCAAGACGGTCGGCAGGAGTCGGCTGAGCCGGCAGCTCAAGATGGGGACGAGATCTTTTCCAAGGAATTTGGTGGACTCGCACTTCGAGCTTTGAGGTCCCCGCGGGTTACCAGCCGGTACGGGTCTTCCGGAAACCTGAACAAGAGGGCGAGCGTCATTTCACTGGCAACAAGCATGAACCGACTGCTGCCCGAACAGAACGCAAAGACCATGAGATCCTACTCGCTTGTGTCAAGCGATGGCGCCGGAAGTCCGGCAGTGGACAGCCAGAGCACGGGCTCGGCGATCCCCACGCCTCCGGACCTCGACAGTCCAGTGGATAGAGAATACAGTCTGGGCAACCAGCAGGCGGAGACGGCGGCAACGTGCGGTTCGCCCGAGTACGATTACACTTTTGCGGACGCTCGAGACAGCGATTTCGGACTGGAGATTCAGGCGCATCGGCGATTCTGGAGCGAGGAGGCGGGACTGATCGAGGAGGAGGATAATGGCATCCACGTGGACGAGAGGCGTGCATGATTGTCTCATGTTGGCGGTTGCTTGGAATGGACGGGGAAATGATGGTGGGATTCAAACGATGGGGACGGATTACGAGTATGGTTGTTTTTTGGGCGATTTGGGTTGCTTTTGTGTGTTTTGCAAGCAGGTTCTTGATACCCTTCTTCCTCTTGGCTAGGAAAATAATGATAGAGCGACGTTGATGACTTGGATGTCGTTGAATGGATGCGTAAGCTCCAGCCACAGCGCCACACTTTGACCGAATATGGATCCGCACCTTTCCAACCAAGCCACTCCACACCAATTTTAGGTCCCGTAAAGGGGAAGCCTGGACGGAGAGGCGGAGAGGCCCATTCAGGTGCGGGCATGCAGCCCAAAACCGCTGGTGGCTGGTGCTGCGACCTGAGTTTGCCCAAGTCGTCATCAGCGACCACTTCGTCCTCTGTCACCAGCTTTACTCTGCAGCAGTCTCGGTGATTGCCTAGATTCCTTAGGTACTTCTCGCATCGACATTCACGGCTGCCTGTGCTCTGTTTACGTTAATTTGCCTCTTCGCCCGTTCTTCCGCTCATTGTTCCCCTCATCTCCGAACCCTGCGGAGCTTCCACGCTCCTCTCCTGGTCTCGCCTTTTCTCGTCGACGATAATCCCCTCGATCGAATCTCCCGCGAGCCCGACACACTACTGCCATGTATTCCAACTCCAACGCCTTTTTAGGTGGAAACAGCCAGCGTCCTGGCGGGCCGCAGCAATATGGCGCTGGTTCCTTTAGCAACTTGGCTCCTGGGCAGCAGCAGCAGCCAGGTCAGCAGCAGCCAAGTCCGTTTGCGCCGCAGCCCACGGGATTCGGACAGGCTCCTCTACAGACGCAAATGACGGGATTCCCCGTGCAAGGCGCTGGCTTGCAGCCGCAGCAGCCGCTCCAGCAGCAGTTCACCGGCTTCCCGGGCCAGGTGCAGCCTCAGCAGAGCTTCCAGACAAGCGCGCCGCCCATGCCTTCGATTCCGCCGCAGTTCCAGCAGCAGTTCCAACAGCAACAGCCCCAACAACAGCCGCAGCCGCAGCCGCAGCTCCAACAGCAACAGCCTCAACAACAGCCGCAGCCGCAGCCGACCGCCTTCGCCACGTCCTCACCACAGGCCAGCGCCGGGCCGTCGAACCCTCCCGCTCCGATGAAGCCTCAGCCCACGGGCTTTACCGAGATGGCCGCATCATTCCACACGAGCAGCTCGACGAAGCCGCGGGGTCGAAGGGCCGAGAAGCCAGCGCCAAACAAGATCCCCAATCAGAGGCTGTCGTTCATTACCGCCCAGGATCAGGTCAAGTTCGAGACTCTGTTCAAGTCTGCGGTTGGAGACGGCTCCATGACCATGTCGGGGGACAAGGCACGCGACCTCCTGATGCGATCGAAGCTCGACGGCGATTCTCTGTCACATATCTGGTTGGTCATGTCTCGACTCCCAATTGCGACTGTTGCTAATCATCTCCTCTAGGACATTGGCCGACACCACCCGTGCCGGTCAACTGTACTTCCCCGAATTTGCGCTTGCCATGTATCTCTGCAACCTCAAGCTCACGGGCAAGCAGCTCCCCTCGAGTCTCCCCGACGTCGTGAAGAACGAGGTTTCGAGCATGGTGGACATTATCAGCTTCAGCGTCCCCGATGAAGCCGGCCCGGGGAACAGCTCTACCCCTGAAATCCGGACAAATACGGCCACCCCGCCCACCATTCACCAGCCTCAGCCTCAGCCTCAAGTATCGAACTTGCAGCTCCTTCAGAATCAGATGACGGGTTTCCCCGGACAGCAGACGGGCTTTGGACAACAGGGCTTGCAGGCCCAGGCGACTGGGTTCCCTGGCATGGGTCAGAACCCCGCGGCCACCGGCTACTCTGGCCCTCGACCCCCGATGCCGCCCATGCCCACCGGCTTCAACCAGTCGCTATCGCCAAATGCCGCAGCCGGCGGTATGGCTGCCCCCTTGAATGCTCAGCCTACAGGGCTGCCTGGTCAGTGGGGTCTCGTCAATGCCCCCGCGACCGGATTACCCAATATCGATGCTCTGCAGGCTCGAATGATGCCTCAGCAGGGTCGCGAGAGCGGGAACTATACTACTCAAGGTCTCCAGGGCAATGCCGTCATTCCCTGGGCCATTACCAAGGAGGAAAAGACTCGCTACGATGCTCTCTTCAAGGCCTGGGACGGGCTCGGAAAGGGTTTCATTGCTGGTGACCAGGCCATCGAGATCTTTGGCCAGAGCGGCCTTGAGAAGCCTGATTTAGAGAGAGTCTGGACTCTGGCCGACAACGGCAACAAGGGTCGACTCGACCTGGACGAGTTTGCCGTGGCCATGCATTTGATCTACAGGAAGCTCAATGGCTACCCGTTGCCCAGCACTCTTCCTGCCGAGCTCGTTCCTCCTTCGACCCGCAACTTTAGCCAGTCCATTGGCGCTCTCAAGTCGATGCTCCACGAAGAATCCGACTTCCGTAAGAACTCGGGGGCTGCCCTGCTGCCTCAGACGACGGGCGTCAGCTACATGAAGAACCGTTCTTTCAGGGGCGCGCCTGGCGGCGGCGCGGGTGGCCGCAAGGATGGCACCGTCTTCAAGAACGACGACGAGAAGTTTGGTTACAGGTCAAGCGCTCGTCGTAGGGTGGGTAACAACTCTCCTCGGCCTGAGTCTCCTGCATCTGTTGCCTCGAATGACGACTTAACCCTGGATCAGCTGAGGAAGAAGATCAAGGAGAAGGAGGTGTTGCTTGATGCCATGGACTTTGCCGATGAAAAGAACCATGAGGAAGACGACATCCTTGACAGGCGGGATCGACGAGAGGCTGAAGAGCTGTACCGCCGTATTCGCCGCGTTCAGGAGGACATTGACGCCCATCCCGATGCCGCCTTGATCTCTGGGGACTCTGACGCCGAGAGAAGGAGTCTCAAGCGGCAGCTGCAGAAGCTCACCGACAAGGTTCCCGAGCTCGCTTCCCAAGTGCGAAAGACGGAACGGGCCATCATGGAGGCCAGACTCGAGCTGTTCCGTCTCAAGGATGCCAAGGCTCACCCCAGCAGCGGCACTCCCATTGTCGGAACCGGTCCTGGCGGTGCCGTCACCGAGTCTGATCGACTCAAGGCCCGGGCCAAGGCTATGATGCAGCAGCGAACCGCGGCTCTCACCGGAAAGAAGATCAACATTGGCACCGAGGACACGGATGCCCCCAAGCGACTTGAGGAGGAGACCATCAAGGTCAAGAATGAAAAGGAGGGTAACGAACGGATGGTTCAGGACGTTGAGGAGAGCGTCCGAGACTTCTCCCTCGGCATCGAGGACAGCCTCAAGGAGGGCGCGAAGGACAGCACCAGCGAGCATGAGAAGCGTCGCTGGGAGGACGCACTGGGCGTCGAGGACGAGGTTCGGGACTTCATCTTTGATCTCCAACGCGAAAGCCGAGCTACCCGAGTTCGTTCCCAGGACAAGCGACCTACGCGACCTGTTGTAGAGGAGACTCGACCCGAGCGAGTCGCCAGCCCTCGGGTTGAGAGCCCCGCGTCCACGTCTCGCACTGCCACTCCTAGTGGTGCAGGATCTTACTCGGCCTACAAGACTCCCGAGGAGCGGGCCGCCTACATCAAGCAACAGGCCGAACAGCGCATGGCTGAGCGTCTCGCTGCTCTCGGAATCAAGGCTCCCACGAAGAGTGGGGAGAGTGCCTCGCAGCGCATTGAGCGCGAGAGGGCTGAGCGAGCTGCCAAGCTGCGCCAGGCTGAAGAGGAGGATGCGCGTAGGGAGAGCGAGCGCCAGGCCCGTCTCGCCGAGGAACAAGGCGTTCCGCCGCCCGCCGCTGAGCCGCCCGCCAAGCCTGAGCCCAGGAAGCCTCCGCCGCCTCCCACGAGGCACCGAGGCAAGAATGATGCCGCCGATGCCGCAAAGAAGGCTGAGGAGGAGGCTGCGGCTGCGGCCGCGGCCGCTGCAGCCAAACAAGCTGAGGAAGAGCGCCTCGCTCGGGAACACGAGGAACAGCAACGCCACACTCAAGAGTTGGAGTAAGTTCTACATGACGCTTGGCAGTACACGGTCACTAACGAATGCGCGCAGGAATGCTGCAAAGGAACAGGAAGACGAACTCGCCAAAGAGCGCCAAGCCGCCGAGGCTCGACTCAAGGCTCTTGAGGAGCAGGTGAGACAAAACAAACTTCGCAAGGAGGAGGAGAAGAAGCGCAAGAAGGCGGCCGTGGCCGAGGCCAAGGAGAAGGAGGCCAAGCTTGCTGCCCGACGAGCCGAGATCGAGGCGGCTCGTCAGCGCGAGCTTGAACTCCAACGCCAGCTTGCGGCCATGGAGGAAGACGACAGCTCCTCGTCGTCGGACGATGACGAAGGTCCCGAGCAAATCACGCCTCAGGCTTCCACTCCGACTCTGGGCGGCAGCCAAATAGGCAGCCAGGAGCTGGAGAGGAGGCCATCGCCACCGCCCGTCGTCCCGGAGGTTGCGCCTGTCCCAGAGGCGTCCCCTCCCACCGTGATCACGTCTCCTCCTGCCGAGACGGAGAGCAAGAACCCCTTCTTCCGCATGATGTCTCATCAGTCATCCGAGGGTGCCCCCGTTGCTGCTCCCGCTGCGGCTCCCCCGGCACCTCCTGTGCCTGCTGCCGATGCGTCTACGAACCCCTTCCACCGCATCACTCAGGAGAAGGCCGCCGCCGCCGCCGCCGCAGCAGCAGCAGCACCTGCTCCCCCCGCGGCGGCAGTCTCACGCTCACGCAGACGTGCCGACTCGGACGACTGGGGTTCGGACAAGGACTCGGACGAGGACGATTCCGACGACGACGACCGTCCTGGCGGCGGCAACGCTGCGCAGCTGGCGTCTATTCTGTTTGGCACCATGGCGCCCCCTCGACCGCTCTCCGCCACGGGCCGAGGGTCAACGCCCGCCAGCCCAGTTCCTCAGAGCAGCGACTCTCCCATCTCTCCCCCTCCCCCTCCTCCGCTGCCCGGCACTGGTGCCCCCGCCGCGCCGCCTCCGCCTCCTCCTCTGCCGGAGAGCAGCGCTCCAGCAGCGCCGCCGCCGCCGCCGCCTCCCATGCCCGCAGGCGGCGGTGCTCCTTTGGCTCCTCCTCCTCCTCCTCCTCCCATGCCCGGTGCAGGAGGGGTCCCTCCCCCTCCCCCTCCTCCTCCTCCCGGCGGTGCGCCGGCACCTCCTTCTGGGGGGCGTCCCTCTGGGTTCCTAAGCGAGATCCAGCTGGGCAAGTCGCTCAAGAAGACTGTTACGAAGGATAAGAGCACAGCCGCCGTGGCGGGGCGGGTTTTGGATTAATATGGTTCACGCGGATGTGCCAAGCGTGTTTGGAGACTGGCTTTGAAGAGGGAGAGAAGGGTGGTTCGGCAGAGTTGGTTGAGTCTGAAGCAAGTCTGATGTGTAATTTTGACAATTTATCCACTGTTCCGTCTACTTCATTTCGTTTGCCTCTGTTCCAGATGAATGTCTCAGCTGACACGGAGTCTAGAAGCTGGGAACCGGCCTGTCGCACGTCGTCTGTAAGTCACGACTTGTGGGCGGCGGGAGCAATCTGGATGAAACGAGAGTCGGCAGGTTCGTGCATAATTCCGTACAGGAGGAGCACGGATCGCATTTTACCAACCTCCTTCTTTTTTTCTTTGGCCCCATTTCGATGCATGCATGCAGCTGATGCTAGTGCCCGCGGGTTCTCTGTGACTTCCAGTGTGTGGGTTGCGGCCGCTGCGTGTGGCCTGTTGAGAGACGGGAGGTCTATGGATGATGCTTCATGAGTTGGAGGGGAAGAGATTCTACTGATGGGGAGGAATGGACAGATTGGATTCATTGAGAGAGTATAGATTGGTTGGCATGTCTACTTCAAAAGGACGTCAGGTCGATGTTGAACTTGTATAGTCACCACGCCGGCCCTCGCTTGTGCAACAAATCACCTTCTGGAACAACGACCGAGCAAGCAATCGATAAGATTCCAACGTCCCGGCTCCCAGGCAGGGATTTCCGAACAAGGCTTCTCCTTCTTCTTCCAAGGTCTAAACACGCCTACCCAGGCTTCCCTTCCCTTCCCGGGGGATAGCCTCTAGAGCTAGATGCGTTGTCACGTCCGTGAATCTCGCCAAAGCCCGGTTGCGGAAGATTGGCGTTTTTCATGCGGTGGGATGTGACCTCTCCTTCTCCACGGGTTTTGCGGGATGGATCCATGGGTTCTCCGGTAAATTACAAGCTGCTTTCGTCTGGGAGGAGAAGGGGGCCCAACTGCACGGAGGGCGAGGGAGAGATGATGGATAGAAAAAAGTAGCCAACGGCTGCAACGAGCGAATAGCCTCGTGGAGCGTGGTCGACGAGTGGACCACGGGTTTAATTGGCAATGGGGAACGGGAAGAAGCGACCGAGCTGACTGGTGATGCTGATGATGAGGGTGGCAAAGGGGAGAGGGAGGGGCGGGGGGGGACAAAGATCGGTTCGTGAATTCTGTACAAGCTTATGTACGCGAACGGTGCATGTCGGACATGTACCTTTTCACGGTGGTCCTCCTTACATGACCATTGTGCATTAGGAGGAGGTTGGGGAGAGACAGGGAGAGACAGGGCGAGACAGGGATGGAAGGTGTGAAATTCAAACGAAACAAAGTGGCATGTTCCGGGAAACGCGGTGAGGATAGTCCGTGAATCGACAGGACATGGAAAGGGAATGCGGAAGAGCTGGTTGACATGTCGGCAGTGGATGCATCGGAGGATCCGGGGGGGGGGGGGGCATGTCATGTCGNNAAGGGGGGGGGGGGGGGGGGGGGGGGGGGGGGCATGTCATGTCGAGTTGCGTGTTGTGTGTGTGTGTAAGAGATTGGTGGTGTTTGCATCGGCGAGACGAACCCAACAACAAACAATCAAAGGGCAAAAAAGGAAAGGCAGGTGGAGGTTTCGGCTACAGTGCCACAGCTCTCTCCGGTGTAATTACTTTGTAGGGCATCTGGATGCGGTGCGAGTCTTTTCAGACGTCGATTTTGCAGAAGTGTTTGAACCTCGAAGAGCAATCGCCATTTCGGGCCCTGTGATTGGGCCCCCCAACTTTCAGCTCGCCACGGCAGCTTTTATTCCCCTTCGGCTGGGCTCTTTGGGCCTCGGACGACTCGAACGCTAGCTTGGATGGCTGCCACTTAGACCTCGTTTCTATTTACGGCACTGCTTTTCGATGGAGCCCGCCCTGTCCCTAGGGACATGGCAAGAGGTTGCAATTTCGGCTTCTGAATGGACGACGTCACGGCAATGCAGGGGAAGATTTGACTGACAGTCTCAAGGCGCCCTCGTCACGGCTGGTTCATTGCTCGAGGACGCACTCTGCCGCTGAGTTCGAAGATGCAAAATGACGGGTGGTGACGCTTGCTCGACCAACCACGAGGCCACCACCACCACCACCCACCACGACGGCGGAAGTTTGATTGGTCGCAGCGCGTCCCGACCCAAAACAACGCGTCCTTGCCAAAGTGGCCACCGAGAAGGAAGACGCGTCGTCCTCAGACTGGGCGACTTCACGTGGCCGAGGCCAAAAGGGCCACTGGCCTCGACCTTGGGCCATGGCTTCTCCCTTGTTGGCCAATTCATCTGTCCTGGTTTCTGTCGAGGTGGGAAGAAAAAGACGTCAAGGTTTGCGCCAGGACGGGAGAAACCTGTTGGGGGGGGGGGGAGCTAAGGGAGGAAGGAGGAGGAGCCGGCCGTCGTTATCGTGGCGCAAGGGACCGGACTTGTGACCTGGATCGGTTTTATCGCGACAGCAAGTCTTTTTTCCCCCGGCTTCACCTTCGGGTCTCTCCCTCCGGCCGTCATGTGGCCTTTTTTTTTTTTTTTTTTTTTTTTGTGTGAGACGGCCGAGGCCATTGCCCGACGAGAGAGACAATGAGATGATCAAAAATTCATCAAGACCCGACCCGCGCGTGTCGTGACGGTTGGTGGCGGCAAAACAATGCTGCAGTCATGACGAGAAATGCGGCAACGAATCCGAAACTCGCAAGCGTTTTGTGGCTGGCTGGACTCCATGGACGGATGGACTCTCCAATCTTTTTTCTTTTCTTTTTTTGTCTTTCCCGCTCATGTGCTGCGACCTTTGGAGAAATGCGGATGTGCGTGTGTGACGTGCTGAACATGCCCCTCTCAAACACACCTCGATCCGATGGGAATGCCCGCAATCCTTCGAGAGAATAGCAAACCTCGCTAAGCCGAGTTCGATCGGGGTCGACACTATCGAAAAGTCGAGGGAAGGGAGGGGGAGTGTGACTGTGTGGACGTACTATTCCGAATGGTTTCTTTCTCTCGTCGCACGCCCCCCCAATGAGAACGCCTCAACCCTCAACCACGGGGAAAGAAAAGGACAAGAGGGCCGTTGGATTTGATCGGTCAAAGCTACCCAGCTGCGGCTTGTGTAGCATTGCATCTCCTCGCCTTTGGGGGAGGTCATGCTTACTTTAGAGAAGCAGCTGTTTCGTGCATTGGGCACTTGCATCTTTGTTGTCTGATGCCGGCAGAGGATGCTTCTAGAAGTTGCAAAGAGACCTAGTTAGTTGGCTTCTTGTCTCTCGGGGTATATTTCATCGTTGCGACTTTTCTTTTTTGTCGTCGATGAAATACTTAGTTACATCTCCCTCTCGAGAACATGGGGGCATCCATCAGACAGACACAAGCAGCACGAGATCGAGCTGATACGCTCCACTCACTGCCACTGCCACCCCCGGCACGTCAATTGGGACTTTGGTTTTTTTTTTTTTTTTTTTTTTTTTTTTTTTTTTTTNNACTTGGGTCTTTTTTTTTTTTTTTTTTTTTTTTTTTTTTCTATTAATGTGTGTCTTCTTAATCATCTTTTTAAACGCCTGCCGTTGGTGGCAATGGATGGACGTCCATATCCGAAACGGCGCACTTCAAAAACTCACGCACACGCCCACGATGCCCTTGCTCGAACATGATGCCATAATTCGGAACAAGAGACGGGAAGGGAAGAGGGAAAGAGAACAGATTTCCTCATCAGCAAGTCGAAGCCAAGGAAAAAGCAAAAAAAAAAAAAGGAAAAAGGAAGGACTGCCAAAATGAAATCGACAGACGAGCGACGCAGAAAAGAGGAGTCTCCCAGATTCCCCACGGACGGCGTCCAATGGCGCAGACGAGGTTGCGTCGGGGATCGCCATGGGAGGAAGGGCTCTCTCTCTCTCTCTCTCTCCTCTTTTTGCATTAATGCCACTGGGCGCGTCGACTTGCTGGGCTTGGCTGATGATGATGCATTAACGCGCAGCCGTGATCCCTGCGGAGCATCCCTGTCCCGAGTTGAGAACGGCTTGCTGCAAATGATTGTGCGCGCACGCTTCCCCTCTGACGGCGAATCTGTCGCTGCTGCCGCTGATGATGCCGCCGCTGGATGATGCTGCATCGCTGCATCGTCCGTGATGCCGCTGCCCGCATCCGCCATCCATCCCGCGCAGCCCACAAGCAAAGCAAAGCACGAGTACATTACATGCGCACACACAGCGTGCATGCAACCACCCAGCATTCGAGATTCGAGACTGGGACATGTGAGACATGGAACAATGAAGCACCAGCGAGGAATGTCTTGGTCGAGTCGGCCCATTCTGTGTCCCTTTCCGAAACCTCTTCTCTCTCTGTCTCTCCATCCTCCCATCCTCCCCGCTTTGCACCTAGATACGGGGAAGCCATGTCTCGAATGCCAATTAACATGATGTTCTAGCCTCGACAAGCCGCAACTCGCCCACGTCTCTGAGCTCTCGTCAATCTGATCGGTCGCTGCGAAGATGGCCACCAACCGAGAGAGGATATCGCAGCAGAAGAGAAAACGGCGCTGCAACCACATTCTGTAACTTTGATAGAGAAGTGTTGAGAGTCTCTCGACCTCAATACACCCACGCCCCCCCCCCCCCCCCCCCCCCCCCCCCCCCCTTCGCCATCCCTTCTTCGCTCGTGTCAGCCCGGACGTCTCGCACCCAATCCCTGGCGCGCTCGTCCTCCCTGCACAAGGGCCGGTCCACTCGGCCTCCCCCCAAAGGTGTCCCAGGTGCTCCAAGACTTGGTCGACGTCGTTGGCTTCTGGTTGCGCCTGGGCCCTGATGGGGGGGAGGGAGGGGACGGGACGGGCGAGAAGAGCCCAGCAAAGGGGGCGGCTGCGTGCTGTGTGGGCGTTGGGCGGCGCTGGCCCCAGCGTGAGGCCCAGGCTTGAATCACTTCATTTTGAATGAAAGACGGGGAGAGGATGACATCGGGGTGAAAGAGGGAGAGGATGAAGAGGGGAGAGGGAGGAAGGGAAGATGAAGAAGAGAAAAAGAAGAAGAAAAAGAGAGAATTCAATCGCGGTTCATCCGTCTGCCTCTGACCTCTTCCAAGACGCGACTCTCTGCACTGATCAGTAGAGGACAGCAGCGCGTGTGACGTCGTTTTTTGCTGCCCGCCGAAGCCGTTGGGTGTTAGGTTTGAGCCTGTAGCTGTAGCTGTAGGTGCTCAGCTGCTTGCTGCTTGCTGCTTGCTGCTGCTGCTGCTGCTTGCTGCTGCTGCCGCTGCTACAGCCTCCAGCTCTCCGGCCCCAGCGCCTTGACCTTGCTGCTCCCACACCTCCCGTTCGCGCCCACTCCCACTTCTCTCTCGACTCTCTCGACTCTCCATCCATTCATCCATCCGTACGCATACAAGGTACCTCCCATCCCCCTCTTTCGCGTTACTTCGTACACTCTTTCTCAACTCTCTCCCTCCCCTCTCCCCTCCCCTCTCCTTCGCATCTTCACCTTCGTCCACGCATAACCCGCCCCTCCCTTTCCCACACCTTCTCTGTCCGCCATCGCGCTTCCTCACATCAAAACAAATAGTTTTTTTTTCCCCCCAACACTCTCTATCTCCTTCTTGCATCGGCGTCGCATTACTACCACCACTACCACTACCTCCCGAGCCTCCGTGCCCTCGGCCCCAAATCTCTTTTTCTTTCTCTCCAGGCGTCATTTCGCCTGCCGTCACCGCCCCCCCCCCCGAGAACCCGCTTTCTGCAGCCCGAAGCTCGTTTGCTACCCTCCCGTCGCAACAGCCCCCGAGCACCCATTTTGGGGGACCCTATTGAACGCCTCTGGGCAAGTCACGATAGCCCTGTCAAGCACGCCCCACAGGTCATTAACGGATCACTCGCTGTGTCCAGGTGAGCCTTGAGCCTTTTCTCCTCTTTGCTTCCTTGCCCTTCATGCACTCTCGTCCCATCCCATCAACCTCTGCCGATGCCCACCCGATCGCTCCCGCCCAGCAATCCCGCCTTATTTGTTCCCCCGTCCCCAAGCTAGCTGACCCCCCCAAAGTGAGACTTCGCAAACCATATCGTCGTCGACTCGACTGAAGCTTCCCTGCCGCGCCATTGAGTCGACTTCTTCCGTCCCGACCTGGCCACCATGGCCAAGAACACGCGCTTCCCGGCCTCGAATGAGCCTCTCCAGATCTTCCAGGACGACATGTTCGAGAACACGGCCCCTATGACGAGTCACGCACCCATGCCTTCCGTCACAAAACCACACCGTCGCCCCCTGACGAGCGCAAACTCGAATATCGCATTCAACGCCCTCGACCACTCATTTCAGCCCTTCACTCCCTCCAAAGCCCGACCAATGTCGTCGCATCAGAATGCCCTCGCCTCCTCCCACGGGAGCAAACTCAACATGGTCGCCATGGCGCCTCCCTCGACCGGCCCCCACGCCACCGATCCATTAAACAAGAAACCCTTCCTCTCCAAGTTCAAGACGGCCTCGCAGAGGCAGCAACCGATGGCTGGATTGTATTCGTATGGAAAGGAAAATGTTCACCCTCAAATCTTCCCGGCCCCTCCGACCATTGACCTCTCCATCGAGAACTACAACCACAAGTCGAACGGAAAGCGAGGCCTCATGGACGCTGCCCCTATCAAGGATTCGAGACCGACCAAGAAGGCGAGATTCGACGCGTCTTCCATCCCCCATCCCGACTCGTACCCTCCCATCGTCGATGACGGCTCCAAGCCCCCTCACAGCTACGCCCAGTTGATTGGAATGGCCATTCTTCGATCTCCCAACCAACGCCTCACCCTCGCCCAAATTTACCGGTGGATCAGCAACCACTATTCCTTCTACAACCCCAGCGATGCCGGCTGGCAGAACAGCATTCGTCACAACCTGAGCCTCCACAAGAACTTCATCAAGATTGAGCGCCCCAAGGATGATCCAGGCAAGGGCAACTACTGGGGCATTGAGCCAGGCACCGAGTCTCAGTTCCTCAAAGAGAAGCCCACTCGCAAGTCGGCTCCCACCGCCGAGAACCTGCCAGTCATGTCGACTCGCCTCGAGCCTTCCCGTCCGGCCCCTCCTATCCAGGAACCTACGCTACCTCCTCCGATCCCCGTTTGCCAGCTTTCCCTCCCGCCTCTTCCCGCCTCGCAAGTCACCATGTCGATGCCCGTGGAGCCTTCTTCCGATGCCACCATCCCCATTTCCGATAACATTGGCCCCGACGATGCCGCCGAGAAGGGTGGGGAGAATGAGCTTTCCCTCGACTCCTCCCTGCTCTCGCCTCTCCCCGTCAACCTGCATTCCTCTCCCCCAGTCTCTCGCCACCATGATGTCCGAAGCAACACTCCTCCTCCCGCCTTCCGCAACCCTGCCTCCTCCATCCCTCGATCCCACAAGCGCAAGTTTGCTTCCATGGACGACAGCGGCTACATTTCCTCGTTGGAGTCATCAGTCATGCGATCAAGCAAGGCCTACCTGCTCACCTCTGAGGCCGACCGGCCCCGAATCAAGCGCGGCCGCGCCGAGGAGGAGATTGCCCGCCTGCGCGGCTCTTCACCCTTCAGCCCGACCAAGTCTCGATCCTACAACGTTTTGCCTCCGGTCTCTTCCTCGCCCTTGCGTCAGGCCAACGAGAGTCTTATGATGCCTCCATTGACGCCCGTCGTCAAGATGAAGCCTCCCGCCCGCCCTCCTCCCTCAGTCTCTCCCAACACCAACCTTCGCATGCACCGAGATAAGGTCCGTCACATGCTCCAGTCCCCTCTGAGGCGTGTTACTGGCATCACCGACGACGTGGTTCCCTGGAGCCCCGCCTTCAATCTCGACGACACCAACTACTTTGACTGCGAGGCCCTACCCACTGGCGAGTTCGACATCTTCCAAGACTTCTCGGGCTTGGATGACAACGTCTTCTCCACGACGACCGCCACAGCCTCTGGTTCTCCCGTCAAGCGTTCGGCAAAGCGTGTTCGTATGGATAGAGCCATCTCGACCCCTGCGCTGGGTGACATCACCAACTCGGCAGCCAAG
This sequence comes from Thelonectria rubi, assembly GCA_013420875.1. Classification (NCBI taxonomy): domain Eukaryota; kingdom Fungi; phylum Ascomycota; class Sordariomycetes; order Hypocreales; family Nectriaceae; genus Thelonectria; species Thelonectria rubi. The sequence goes on from WMHX01000070.1 coordinate 1,015,360, forward strand.
AAGTCCATTGCGTCGGCACCCATCCTCAAGGCCCCCAACACCCCTGCGGCGTTCCTCGAGACCCCCAGCAAGGTCTTTGAAGACCTCGAGTCACCATCCAAGATCTTCTCGCAGTCGCCGCTTCGCAACCAGTCTCCTTCAAAAGGCGCCAATCTCTTCGACAATAACATGAACAGGGAGTGGCAGGGGTTCATGATGGATCCCGGCAACTTCATGTCCCACAGCACCGCAGACGTCGGCGACCTTGCCGGCCTCGACATTCTTCAAGGGTTCGAGAAGATCGGTTCGGGGTCACAAAACGACAAGGGTCCGAGAGGCGGTAACAACAACAACAAACCCGGCCTTGGCCGAAGCTACTCTACCGCTTTCTAAACAAGGAGTTGACAGAGATTACGACACAATCATAATTATGAATGTTAATGACTTGACGAAGAACAAAACCAACACACTTTCTGTCGAAACATGGTCATACCTAGGAATAGGCAATGAGCTTGTCCGATTTTGACTAGAAACACGGAGACTCGGCTCGGTCGTGTACTCGGATAGCTTCGCGGCTGGCTATTGACGATGATGACGATTTCGGGCGCTCCGCGCTCGCAAGACTCGGTATACTGGATGGTCATTTTGGGGTTTGCTTAGTTGCGCGCGTTGCATTCCTTTCCTATTCGTCATCCTGTTTCTTTCTGCTTTTGTGTGGCTTGGTTGCCCGGCGTTTGGATTCGCCCGGGGGAAAGGAAGGGTTGAGTACGTGTGCGAGCGATTTGTTTTGGTCTTGTTTGACTTTGTTCGAGTCCTGTCCTGTCATTTTCTTATGCGTTTTTTTTGGTTTCTTGGGCAAAGGCAGTCTGTCTGATTGCTAGACTAGCGGGTATGGCATATTCCTTCTGTTTTGGACTCAAACGACACTGGTCTCCTTTACTGCTGTCACTACAGCTCGCTTGTATCACGACCGCTTTTTGTTTGTTTATAATGTGTACGGCGGGGGTACGGTATAGCTATCGAGCAGTCTTTCTAGGTTTTGGTAGTCTGGAGAAAACAATATAGGGAGAGGCAATAGGCTTCGCCCCGGCTTGTATGCAAGATATTCGCGCACCAACGAGTGTCTCTGTCTCAGTGTCTGTCTCAGTGTCTGTCTCAGTGTCTGTCTCAGTGTCTGTCTCAGTGTCTGTCTCAGTGTCTGTCTCACTTTGTGAAATCATGTGAAACTCATGTCGATAATCTTGTGTAAGTATCCGAATTCCTTGTTCAATTGGGTATCTACCACTATCAGTAAACCCTCACCGTGACTCCCCTCGTCTCGGAACGCCTGTAGTTTCCCATGCCCAATAATCCGTATCCGTACAGTGGTTAAGTTCCGTTTCCCAGTGGTCCCTGTGTTTCCCCAAAGTCTATCTGTCCCTCCCAAGGTAACGCCTGGCGAGGAGCCCTGTCAGAAAGCCACCAACGATGCAACACAATCCTTTTTTCGACACCAGCTTCCAGTTGGACAGCATCCACGCCCAAACGCACTAGTAGATGCGCATGCGCGAAGCCCAGCTCGTCTCCTTTTGGTCGTCGAGGGTGATCTTGTACGGGAACGGGTTCGCGCCCTGGGTCGTGATCGGGGGGATGTGGTCCTTGTGGTTGTTGGCAAAGGTGACGATCTTCATGGCCGTCGCGTGGAGGGTCTGCTCCATGGCACTGCGGACTTTGGCTCTTTCTACGAGGGCGCGCGATCATGGTCAGCATTTTGGACAAGCGAACCTTGGGGGAAAACTGCTGGGGGGCATGACGGTTGTTCGGAAGACGGCGCATGCCGGACGTGAAGGAATTGAGTCGCAGTGCACACCATTCGAAGAAGAAAAAGGAGAGAAAAAGAGGCCAGGACATACCGCTCTCAGTCCGGGGCTCGGCGACGGTAACCTTGACCGTCCAGCACTCCCAGCATACCTCCTCGTCGCCGCGGGACAGCCACGTTGCCTTGCGCCGGCGCTTCTCGAAGAACTGGACGACGAGCTGACCGCGGCCGCCGCCCGCGGTGCTCGTGCCCGCCGCGGGGCCAGCGGCGCCGGACGACGACGACGAGGAACGCTGGGCGTCGAGTTGGCGCTCGAGGGCGGCGACGCGCTGCTCGATCATGGTCTCGAGCTCGTCGTCGTCGACGTAGGGGAGGGTGAGGTCGAGGACTTCGCGCGTCTGCGGGGTGAGGGGCGGGAAGAAGCGGTGGAAGAAGATCGTGTGGAGGATGCCTATGTGCGAAGGGTCAGACACGTGTGTTGGGGAGTATGAGGTGCTCTTTGCGTCATATCCTATATGTGAGCTGGGATGGCATCTCATAGGTTGAGGCTCTCGCGGGGTTGCGGGGGGGGTAGTGTAGGGTAAGAGGGGCAGCAAAAAAAGGAGGACGGTTTTTTGACGAACAAGACGAACAAACGAACCTTTGACGACCTCGCGGACGGAGCGCGGATCAGCGAAAACATCGAGAATGAACTCTGGCGGGTCTTGCTGCTCCATGTTTCTCGGCGAGTCCTGGGTACGAGTCTGCGCGGCCGCGATCATGGCGGGTTATTTCATGTGTATTATGGAAATTATTGAGAGGAAGTTGAATCCCCTTCCCCCCCTTGTGGCCTCGAAAAGTCTCAACGTCACTATTTCTGGGGACTGAGGGGCAGGGGAAGGGGAGGGACGGAGGGAGCCGTGTGGCTGAGAGTCTGGTGACGGGGAAGGGGAAAGGGTCACGAGCCATAGCCGCTGGAAGCCGCTGATAAGATAAGATGTGGTGACTCTTTCTCTTGTGTGTTGGGATTCATCAGAGCTTGTCATCAGCTTGGAGAAGGAGACTCGGGCACATGACTGATTTATACAACACCCGTCTATTATAGATGTCTCCTTGCCTTGACTTCCCTCTCATATTCCCTTGCGCCTACCTATTGATGACTTTCACCTTTAGCCGATAAATACCCGTCACCACCAACCTCACTCTCACCAAGGAAAAAATTCCAGGTCCATAAAAAAAAAACCCATCATCACTGCACAAATTCAACGAGCCAGAAGCCGACCATCCAACGCTCACAAACACATTCAAACATGCCGGGGTCTCTGGAAAAGACGCGCAAGCAAATCGCAAAGAAGCGAGGCGGCACCATCAACGCCCTCCACGCCAAGTCGAGGGACTCTCTGAGACTGCACAAGGCCGGTGTAAGAGACCAGCGTATCGAGAAGTTGGCTCGCTCCCGGAGCAAACAGGAGCGGCCCCTGAGTGAGTCCCGCAGACCCGAAAACACCACTGTTTATTAACGCATCATAGTCAACCGAGTCAAGTTCTTCAAACAGGCGTTGCGTGTCGAGGGGGGTGTCAAGGATGCAAGTACTGCGCCTGAACTGGGAGAGGTGCAGAGCATGATTCACTCGTGAGTTTTTTTTGGCTGTCCGAATTTGTCCCGTTCTCGCACTCACGTCGATAGCTTTGTTCACCAACACGACGAGGAGTACGACGTCCTGAAGAAGGCTCGCCGATCTGGGCGGCCTGCAAGTGCCAGAGAGGACCTCCTCAAGGTCAGGATTTCCAAGCTCGAGACCGAGTATAGGGACGGCTTCCGTAAGCGTTCTCCTCGCCCGCACAGACTATATTCCTGGGACCCCTTTCTGACCGTCCATTAGTCCTGCCAGACCTCCTCACTTCTGAGAATGCCAACTTGTTGCTTCTCTGGGAGGGTTCCTGGTCTTACCTTTCCCAGCTCAAGTGGGTGAAGGTGAATAGCGAGGGTCAAGTCCGAGATGCGGCGTTCCCCTCAACATAAAAAACAAAAAGTTCCTTTGCTACCACATCACGGAGATGGGCATCAAAGGGACGACTCGCCCTGGATTTGGGCGGATATCCGTCCTGCGTGGCCAACGCGTGTGGCCTAACGACACGCTTCACGAATTATGACCGACAAACAACCCGCGGCCGACTTGGTTCGATTACAGACATGCGGTACGGCGCCATGCTCGAATTCCGGTACAGTGTTTGTTTCTCTAGGGAGAAGCTCTCGACGCCCCGGTCTCATCCGCCTGGACCCGGCAAGTTAATGGACCATGGCAAAGGATACGGCATACGGGGTAACCAAGCAGGTAGCTGCCATCCGCTTCGAGACACTCTCCTATTGGCAAGGAGTGAAGAGGCCCGGGAAGGCCGGGACGGGACTGTAGACTGCGAATCATGCGCGGTCACTCAGCCGAAGGAGGCGGTTTTCATGGATCTAACGGGTGGAGTAGACATCAGGAAAGATATATGGTTTGAACCATATTCTCGGTCTTTCTTCTATTCTGTGACATTTGATGCAAGAGGCTTTCAATACGCACAGTGGTGGATTGGTCAAAGCACGGCGACATGGCTGAGTTGATCGGCTCACTCACGTCGTTGGGGACATGGGGACATCAGGAAGGAAGAAAAGGAGCGACTGGCTGAGAGAAAGGGCTCTTCCAAGGGCTCTTCCAGGGGCTCTTCCAGCGCCATCTCAAACCGACTTAGATTGCAGCAGCCACGTTTACGAAGGCCCCTCGTACCACGAGCTTCCATGGTGCACTTCAACCGGCCTACTTGGTAATGGTAAAGGTCATGGTATCACAAACTACACAATCCCACGACTGGAAGCTCCGGCTTACCATGCTCATTGCCAAGGAAGCGGTCCATCACCCGAGGCGTCACGGATCCTGCCCGAAGTCCTTTGCTCTTTGCCGTCCGGTCTGTAAAGCGGCCCCCAAAGTCGTATCGTGTCACGATGTGGCTTTCCCTCAGCTTCACGTTTATAGGCTTGCCGCAGCTGGGGACGACGATGATGACGACGAAGTCGACCGACCTGCTCTTCTCCCCTCACTTCCAAGCCGACCCGAGGCTACTCGCCTGTGGGATTCCCCGAATGGAACGAGCCCGGTCGTGTCCATGGCCCTTGACCTTGCTCGCGACGCAGACGCTGTGACTCCCACACACGCATCGACCGACAGTCGACCCAGTTCCGCGGCGGGTCGGGCTGAGGCTCTCTCCGGAACGGACCGGGAGCTCTCCTCTTTTTTTCTCGGCGCTCCCAAGGCCCCACGATAACGGCGCCGTGCCGGCCCTGTCTGTTGTCGCGAGCTCATTGGCGAAGAGCCTCGTCCACCGGGGAGGGGCCCAGGCAAGCAATGGGGAGCCGGCGAGAAGCCAGAGCGCCGTCTTCGCTTCGAGGCGTCATTGGCCCTTGACGTGCCGAGCGTGGTGGGGGAAACAGGACTTGCATGGCAGCACAAAAGCCTCCATTCGCAGGACAAAGACTCCGGCCGGGATCTCGTAGTACACGGAAGAGTACACACGGTGCGTGTGGGGGTTAGGACACACGCCGTTGAACGGAGGGGAGAGGACGAATCGAAGGAGGGTGGAGAAGGGGGAACTGTCTGGGGAAGCCGGGGAAAACAAGAGAGGTCGGACATGATGCAAGAGAGACGGCCCCTGTCGGTCAGTGGAAGAGGGTGCGGCGAGATGGAGGGTCGGGCTGAAGGGGACGAGACCCAATTGGTGACGGAGGAGACGGAGTGTTTTGGGTGTCGAGCCATTCCAGGAGGAGGAGCGTCGAATGCAAGAGCGCGGGACCAAGTGACGTCGTTCATGATGGGGGCTGTTAGGTGAGGGAAGAAGGACACCTGAGGATACTAGCAGTCTTGCCTTTTGTTGCTGGTCTATCCGCTTGTCCGCGAGTACCGCCAGGTAACTTGTTTTCCCTCAGCAACTCTAGAGAATGGAAAGAACCATTGCAAGGGAACACGCACTGCAATTGCCTGCGCACCTCAGAAGCCAATAAAACACACCACGACTCCGAGTTGACGGCAATTGGCTTGTGACAGGACCCGAGCGATGCACGCCTCAACACCTCGGCTTTTTCAGAACGGGGAACCCGCTCGCAGCCAGCCACGGCAGCTGATGAAATTTTGCTTTCGCGTTGCGCGGTTTAAATCTTCCCTCGGCCGATTGGGACTACGTCCGCCTTGTGTAAAGGGCGTGAGTAATGCCTTTTGCCTCCCGATGCCAGTGGTTGCAGCCGTTGCCACCCCCTCCACGATCAGAATCTCCCATCTTTTGTTTTCCCCCACCCCTTTGGGGACAAGTCCACACCATCATCATCGAGCATCCCCCCCCCCCTCCTCATGACCCCTTGGGAAATGTATGTACACGCTGGCACCCCCCTTGGGCTTGTTCGAGAGGTACAGTACCGGTAGCTGGCTTTGGTTACACACACGATGATGAGCGGGCCGGATGTTACCGTCGCATTTCATCATGTCTGCCCCTCGTCAGTGTCTCTGCCATTGCCGGCGAGCCGGGTATTTTCCGCCGTCCAAGAAGTGCCCGATGTGCGGGTAGGACTCTATAGTAAACAAACAATCTGGGTGTTCCATCCACAGCTTGTATCCTCAGTTGTGACGGAGAAGCGAAGCCGGGAATGCTCCTGCTGCTCCTGTTCCTGCCCCGCCCCGAGGAAGTGGGTAACAACCGAGTGCCTCGTCCGTCTCTCCTTCCAAAGTTACCCCGCCATCACGGGACGAGGGGGATGACGGATGGATCGGTCCACGGGCTCGCCGCTTGCTGCGCTTGACGACGTTGAAGCAAAGCCCAGGTCCCCTGTTCTTTCCCCTCGTCTTCACTGCAGTAATCTCCTTCTCCGGAGCCCTGGCCCAGGCCCACGGCTCGCTCGGCGCTGCGGAGGCTAATGACGGGCGACGCAGGTGGGTGTGATGCGGATGCGGATGCGGTTGCGGATGCCATTGTGGATTTCGTAGGTTGCTCTCTGCCTCAGAGACAAGTGCCGAACCGATCAGACGACTACTAAAGATCAATGGGCCGCCCTGTTTTGGCCTTTCCATCTCTAGCTTTGCACTCGGTCTTGAACTCCTCTTTGAAATCCTCTTCCGCACCCTCAATTGTATCGTCACGCTGCCTGTTCCCTCGTCTCTGGAGCACCGTCGCTGACTCTGAATAGCTTCACCCTCCCCCACCATGGCGCCCCTCGTCCCCCACTGGCACCGTCCCTCCCACCCGGACATCCAAGAGGTCATCGAGAACCCGGCCGAGTTCACCACCAAGAGCATCTCCCGCGTCGCCCTCCCGCCCTTCTCCGTCTTCGCAAAGTTCGACTTCCCTCCCTGCACCCCCGCCTCGGAGCCCACCTACGCCACCGTCCAGACCGGCCGCGACACCCACCTCAACCTCAACAGCGACCTGCTGTACATCAACCACTCCTGCGACCCCTCTCTCGTTAGTCAACCCCCCTGGAGCCCCGTGCATCACTGGCGGTAGGGGCGTTGTTGAGGTGGTGGCCCCTGGGAGTTGACAACCTCTTGGTTGGCTTGCATATGTAGCAGCCTGGTTAACGTGTAATTGCCGCTGTGCCTAGATCTTCGATGTGGGCAACTTGAACGTCCTGGTCGGCCACAAGGGCTTGAAGCCCGGTGACGAGCTTACCGTGAGCCCATCTCATCCCGATGCCATAACAACCCCCTGACTCTGCCAGTTCTTCTACCCCTCCACCGAGTGGTCCATGTCCCAGCCCTTCGACTGCCTCTGCAACGCGCCCACCTGCCGTGGCCGCATCTCGGGCGCCCGCGACATGACCGACGCCCAGCTGGACGGCGTCTGGCTCAACGGCCACATCATCCAGTCGCTCGCCGAGCAGCGCCAGGCCCGCAGCCGCTCCGCCGACCCCACGGCCGCCGCTCTCCATGACGCCGTCGCCCACGCCGAAAAGGTCCTCGAGGCCGCCCGCCTCGCCCTGCACTCTTACGCCGACGGTGCCGACGTCAACGGGAAAGGCGTCCAGAACGGAAAAGTCGCCAACGGGGGGCTCTTCAAGTCTCCCGCTGCGCTGCACCGCGACCTCTCCTCGAGAGAGCTCGGCGGTGAAATGGGTGGAGATACTAGCATCCGCGTCTGAAGAGGGGAGGGGGAGGGGGGGGACGCCTTGAGGACTTTAATCGTTGGCGACTGAGAAGATGTCGTCGTGATCGAGGGAGGATACAAGATGTCGGGTGGGAAGGGGGGTCGAGGAGGAAACTTTCAATTCTTGAATTTCGGGGAATCTTTGTGATGAGATTGGCGAAACTGACACATGGAGAAAAAGTATGAGATTGAATACCACGTCCTTCTCATTACCAGGTGAACCTTTTCCAAACGGGTGGTGAAGATTGAACCGCCATCATGACTACAAGTACAAGTCCCAACGCCTAGAAACACACAGGAAAAAGGAAAAGAAATCAAGCTGATGAAGACGGAAAAAAGAAAACACATCCACCCAGGAAAACCCATCAACCCCCCTACTCCGCAGCACACACGCCCCCAAAGAAATCACTCCTTTACATCCTTCCAGCGACTCCAACTGTTGCGCCCCTTTTCGGATCCCGCGCCGCCGACGTACCGGGCCTCCTCCTTCTCCCACTGGGAGCGAATCTTGCGCCGGCGGGCCAGGTAGGCGCGCGCAAACTTCCAGGCCTCCGTGTCGGCCAGGTTCCACGCCTCGAGCGAGGTGCGCATCCGCGACTCGTCCGTCTTCTTGGTCAGGTTGACGACGCGCTTGGCCTTTTCGAAAATGGCCCTTTCCTTGGCCCTGAGCTGCTCGGGGGAGAGCTTGGCTTCTTTGGCTTCCTCGTCCTCCGCCTTCTTGTCCGCGTCGCTGTCCTTCTTTGAGTCCTTGTCGACGGCCTTGTCGGCTCGCTTGGAACTCTTGGACGAGCTCTTCTTCGAGGAGCTCGCCTGGGCTGCGCTCTCCGTCGCCGTGCTCTCCTTGGCGGCGATCGTCTTTGATGCGCTCCCCGTCGACGCGCTTTCCGACGCGCTTTCCGCGGAAGCAATTGTCGTGGAAGCGCTGTCCGTGGCTGTGCTCACGTTCGTCGTGCTGGACTCGACGGCGTCTTCGGTCTTCGACTTCACTTCCTTGGTGTCTGCATCCTTGGATGTCTTCTCCGCGGTTTCCTTTTCGCCCACCTCTTGCCTCATGGAGAATCCAAATTGCCAGTCGATATCTGATGGAATACTTGCCTCCGGAGTTAGCCAGATGGCGCGGGTTGCAGCGCCCTCGTCGGCCACGGCCTGCTTGAACCGCAGGACACGTAGATATCCCGACACGTGGGAGCCCAGGAGATCTTGGGTGATCTCGTCAAGCCAAGGGTCTCGAGGGGAGTCGCCTCGGATCCACGCCACGTCAATGGTCTCCTTCAAGTTGCTGAGCGCGGCCAGGGTCCATGGGTGAGGCACTGTGCCGACGGAGAAGACGCGGCTGGTGTTCCGATACTGCTGGGGCGCGGTAATCTTCATGGCCAGCCTCGCACCCTCCTCGCAATTCGTGCATTTTGGAATGTTGGGAGGACATGAAGACGGGATGGGGTTCTTGGGACAGGCGCCGAGCGCTTGAGCCAGTTCCAGGGCAGGCTCGATCATGATGGTGGTGTGGTTGGGGAACGGCTGGAGAACCTCGATGCCTTCGGGGAATTGGCTCTGCCAGGTCATGTGCAGGTGAGCAGTGATGAGCTTGTTGAGGGCTATGAAGCCCTTTGCCTTGCTTTGGCCGAAAGCATCCGAAACGGTGGAATAGCTCTTGTCGATGACTTCGGTGTCGTAGTAAGCCAAGCCCTTTGGCGTTCTGTCGACGGAAAATGCGTCCTTGCCTACGATATCAATAACGGTCTTCTTGGACTTTAGAGTAGATGAAGCAAGCAGGGCCTTCAAGACCTTGTCGACCTCGGTATCTTGGCCAATCAGCAGGCCGTTATTCACACCCTTGTACATGGTAAGCTTGGGGAACTCGCCCTTCCGGAGGAACGAGAGCAGAGGGTCGTCGGTGGGGGCCATGGGAAGGAGGGTATAGTTGGTGAGGACGCCGGCGCCCATCGACTCCCAAGCAAGCCATCGCATGAGGTCGACCTTGAGGTCGGGGTCCACGTCCAGTCTCTGAAGTTCGCTGTATTTGGGGTTGCTCATGGCCTCTGAAGGCGAAATGATGATTGGGAGGAATCCTTGCGCCCACCAGGCACGTCGCCATGTCAAGAGGAGATCGCTTTCGGCGTTCTTTTCGGATGCCGTCTTCTTGAGCGTTCCGTCGTAGTAGCAGAAGACCAGGGGGCGTTCGGGAAGGGGAGGCAGAAGGGCACGGTCTTCGTCGAGGGTGATTGAGCTGGAGAAGGGGACAGCCAACCACGTCCAGTCAGCCCACCAAGAGGTTCCCATGTACTCGTCCTCCTTCTGGCGCAGGGGCGGGTGGGAAGGCTGGCGGAAAGGGTTCAGGACGCTCTTGGTGATGCTTTCCTTGCCCTTGTTGATCGTCTCCTTGATGCCGTCCTTGATATCGGTGATGGTATACTTGGATCCAGAACCGGCGCCGTCCTTGTCGGCATTCTTGGAGTTGTCCTTGTCGGTTTTCGCATCGTTCGTGGGGGGAGCAATGGGCTGCGGCGGGCTGAGGAGGAAGAAGGCGAAGGCGAAGAGAATGAGGCCGAAGACGAGATAGGACATGCGCCGGGAGGCAAAACGACGGCTGCGACCGATCGGCATGGTGACGGAGGGGGGGCCTCGAGAGGCGGCGAAGGAGAAATCCGGGGTTGAGGGGGATCAGCTCAAGTGAGTGGCATCGACGGCGAGAGTGCGTCGGGGGTGAGTTGGACGGGGGAGAAGGAGGAAAGCAAGCAGCTACACGCGCATTGCGATGGACGATGATGGTGATCTGGAGAGAAGAGGCCCGGGGATCGTTTGTGGAGCGTGAAATTTGTCACGGACTCACGGCGAGGCAGAAAGAAGGCCCTGTTGAGGCTGAGGCTGCTGACATGGCTCCCCTTTATCTGTGGAGCGAGACGACATGGGGGAGGAGGGAAGGCGCGTTACTTGATCTGGTGTGGTCGTCGACGCGATTTCAGCTGGAGGTGGTGTCGGGTTAAGTGTCTGTTAGGTGTCTGCTCGTGATTCGGGGGCTTTCGCATGCGGATTCGTGCATGCTGCAGCGGGAGGTCACTCCATTCACGCATGCGCACCTCAGGCGAGGTAACTTACCTCTGTCGTCAATTAATTCCCGACAATGAGGGTCGCGGTCCCGGGCGTCATCATGCTGGGGGCCATGGAGCCCTGGAGCTTATTGAAGCTGGGGCGCGGACCACGCGTGGACCTCTCAGGGCACCCGCCCGCTGTGCGATGCCTTAGCGTCCACTGCCGGGTACTTTGGAGGTACCGCTGGCCAGCTAGCAGCGTAGGGCTGATACGGGGAACCGGGTTCCGGTTCACCTTCCAGCTTCGAGGTTTGCTATGCGCTCCTCGTTTCTCACGGTGTGGAAGACGCTTCGAGATACTTGTCTCTGTATCCTTCGCATATTTGTCTGTGTTGCGTATAACCCCAACCGAATGAATACCATTCGCTCGGATTGCGTGGCCACGGGTGTACCTACTCAACAAATCCAATCATGCAACTTCCAGACATCGATATCCGTACTGGTACTTAAGTACCCCCCTCCATGGTGCCTGCCACAGCTGGACAGGCAACCAGCCGCCCTCCGCACCTCAACTTCATTTTCCTCCCTGCACTCGTCAACGTCTCCCTTTCTCATTCGCCCTTCCTTCTCCCATCTCCCTGGCCCAAACGCCATTGTTGACATCGCTGGGAGAGTCACTGACCTGTCCACACTGACACCGATAAACACGTCACGCCTCATTCCTCATTCCATCACTCGTTCCCAGCTCGGCAAACACCCATTTTTGATGTGTGCCGTCATCTGTCCCGCCACCGCAGCCTCATCTCGCAATCAGTACCATCTCGACTAAATATCTATCGGGCAACTGGTGTTCGGGACGGACCGCACACTCGGACGTGTCCTAGTCTGAAGCGCCTTCGCTTTCTATCTCACATTTTCACCCCAAGCTTTACTACAGCTTCGTGAGCTCGATCATATATTGACTACCCCGCCGTCTAGCTATCCATTCCTTGCAACGTCACGGACATCTCTGCCCCATGCCGCCATGGGGCTCAAGGACTTCAACCGTGACCTGAAAGAGGCAGCAGCTACCCCCGCCGATAGAGTCACAAAGATACGAAAAGGTGATTCCGAAGGCGAGATCGCTTTCACATACACTCACAATCGCTTGGGCTCTATCGAGCTTGGAGCTATCGCGCCAGGTAACGTTGCCCCTATATATCTTGTGAGTTGACACGAGACTGATGTCGAATAGATGTTGACTCCTATCCACGCAACTCTTCTTTTCTGATATTCACCTTGTCCGATAATGTCGACGCGCATCTGGTTGCTTTCTTGGAAACACTTTCCAACAAGGCCCAGGGGAAACAGGTCGCTGAAGTTATCAGCCTTATATCCACGAGCTTGTCCTCTAAACTTGAACCAAGCCCAGCCAAATCTTCCGATGTTTCCAGCACGGCTGTTGAAGCTGGAGACGACGACGGCCATATGAGTCTCGACTCCTCGTTCGACGAATCAGACGCTGCGAGCAGCGATGAGGAGTACGAGATGGATCTGGACGCGACGCTGATGAGAGCCCCAGCACCTCTTCCTGGCGGTAGCCCAGAATCCCAGAAGCAACTCAAACGTCATTTGAGGCAAGCAAGCGCCCTGGGGATCTTCATTTCCCTCCCATCGATGAGACTGGAGGAGGTTGTGCCGGGAATGTTCTCAATGGCAGTTCGTGTATCGAAACTTGGCATCCACGATGAGGCTCTCGAGGCATGGGGCTTGAAGAGCTCCGACTTCGTGGTAATGCTTGTTAACCTTCCGGTGGAGTACCCTTCAACGAGCACAGTTCTCCAACTACCTTCCGACCAGACAAAGATTCAATTTCGGATCGGCAAGTGCACAAGCCCTCGACCGTCACCGAGCTCAGCTCGCGGCGTATTTCAACAGGTCGAGGAAAAGGAGGAAGAGACGCAAACACCCAGCCAAGCGCAGACAGAAAGCGCCGACGGAGCTTCCTTCGTCTCCCTGTACGTTTCACGCTCTCTGGACTTTTTACTCAACCAAGAGTTCCCTGCTCTTCTTCGCCTCCGCCGAAGCCAGGGACTATCCTGGGACCAAGCGCAACATCGCAAGTTCAATTTGGCGAAAGGAAACCACGTCAAGACCCGCTCCTCGCAGCTAGTAGCTGCGGATGAAGCCACAGAGATGACCGAGATCGCCGAGGAGACTGAGGAGTTTCACACGAATCTCGATTGGTTGCAACACGACTACGCTTTGGACGACGAGAAGGATCTCAACATCCTCGTTGTCGCTATGCAATTTGCTCTGCAGAGGCTGGTCCGGTGCACCAAATACTGCATGATCTGTCACCAAAGAACGGACACGGCCTTTGAGGCTGTCAAGCCCTACGTCTGTGACAGTTCCCTGTGCTTGTTCCAATACCTCGCCTTGGGCTTCGGGCCGAGCATCGAGCACGAGATCATCAACCACCCCTTTGTCGTCGACCTGTTGATCAGCTTTTTCGTTTCCGCAAATCTCGGGAATCGAATCAGAGAGTTTCCAACAGGGTTGGGCCTGAAATCTTGCATCATGGGCTCTGCTCAAGACCCAGCTGCGCATCTCAAAGTCCATATTTGCCTCGGGAAAAGGACCATCAACTTCCACCCCGATGATTTTGACTCCTATCAATCCATTAAAAAAGGACACGCTGTCACTCTGATGGTCAATCGAGATACCCCCGTTCGGATTGCTCCCAACTCATATGGAACTCCCAGCAATGCCACATCTACTCCCAGCAATGCCACATCTGCTCCCAGCAATGCCACGTCTACTCCCGTGATATCCTCAACACCGGCACTTTTCCCTCCCAGGAATACTGGGGGGAAAAGTAGCGATCTGGGAAACGCGGCGAACGCATACGACTTGTATCTGGTCTATATTTGCATCATTGAATCCGTCCAACAGCAGACTTACACGTTTCAAGTTGTCGACACGAGGACGAGTTGCGATCTCCCGCTTATGCAAAAGGCGACAGTCTTGTCAGAACCTCCTACCGATCAGTGGCAGAAGGCTGTGCTCTTCAAGCACGACAAGGACGTTGACGATCTGAAAGAAATTGAGCGGAGGTCCGCTTTACAAACCCTGAGTTGTGCCATCCCATCGGTTCTGGAGATGAAAGAGTACTTGGAGGGAAAGCCTGGTCGCCTGCTATCGTCTTGGAAGAGAATGGATGCCTCGGCAATGGCTCTTCTGAACTGGATTGTCGCATCAAATCGCTCCTTTATCGTCCAGGATGCGCCTGTGCCCAACATCTTCGGCCCATCCCCGCGGGATTCTCAAAATGGGAACCAGGTGGTTGGCATGGGTGCGGAGTGGATGCAGTTTCGTTTCGCTCAGGGCTCTCCCGGAAAGGAACAGAGATTTATGGACGAACTGGAGCAGCTCGATAAAGCTGGAAGGGAGAAGAAGCAGTACCCCAGCCTATTTCTTTGGCACGGCAGCCCCATCAGTAACTGGCACAGCATCATCCGAAGCGGGCTCGACTTCGCCACCAGTCTTCATGGTCGAGCATACGGAGACGGTGTGTACTTTAGCAACGAACTGAAGGTCGGCCTTACTTATACGGGAGCCACAGCTCTCAAGCCCAAGGTAAACCATTTCTCCAGGAAATCTCTCTTATCGCAAGACTGACGCTGCTTTCACCATAGGGGTTCGATGCAACCAACCATCTGTGGCCAAACTCTGTGCTCCAGGCGTCTCATGCTATCAGCATTTGCGAGGTCATCAACGAACCGGACAGATTCGTCTCCAAGAGCCCACACTACGTGATTAACAAGGTTGAATGGATACAGTGCCGCTATCTGTTCGTCCTTGTCCGACCCAAGGAAGCTGCCAAGGCTCTGAAGTTCGCGGCGCCGTGGACTCGACCGACATATCTTCGCCAGGATCCGGCGCGTCAATTGCTAGGAACCGATGGAACCCCCCTCCGCATTCCTCTCACAGCAATCCCGGCTAGACGCCGGAGTGCGTTGACCGAGGGCACCTCATCGGATCGACTGTCGGCGTCGACGATGCCAAACGAAAGTCAGAACCCATGGGAAGCGGTAGATGACGATGTCGGCAACTTCTCAGACTCGGAGGATGGAGAGCAAGACAATATAATGGTGCGGCAACGACGGCGTTTATCAGCGGATTCCGCCCTGGAACTAACCCGACGACCGTTCAAGCTGACAACGACGATGCAGGAAGAAAAGTGCAGTGGCATCTCTCCCAGCACTGTCGATTTGGACGAAACGGACACGACGGATTTCCGGCCCGGCACACTCGATCACTCCAGCCTCCCAAAGCTCATGGAGCCGACCTGGGCATTGTCATCCCCGGGTGCCCTGCGATGCCTCAATCGACAAATCAAGGAACTCCAGCAACTTCAAGCTACGAGCGAGCTTCGTGCTCTGGGCTGGTACATCGACTTCAACCAGCTATCCAACATGTTCAGTTGGATCGTGGAGATGCATAGTTTCGACGACTCTCTGCCCCTTGCGGCAGACATGAAGCGTGCCGGCGTTTCCAGCGTTGTCCTCGAATGCCGCTTCGGTGCCTCATTCCCCATGTCACCCCCTTTTGTCCGTGTCATTCGCCCCCGTTTCCTCCCCTTTTCTCGAGGCGGCGGAGGTCATGTCACAATTGGTGGTTCCATCTGCTCGGAATTGCTCACGAACTCGGCTTGGTCTCCTGTACTCTCCCTAGAGAAGGTATTTCTTGATGTCCGCATGAACTTGTGCGATATGGACCCGCCAGCTCGCCTAGATACAAGTCAGTTCACGGCCGTCTCGGAATACAGCGCGGGCGAAGGCGTGGATGCGTACATCCGGGCTGCAACTAGTCACGGATGGCGGCTTCCAGACGACATGTCGGCTGTGACATGGTCTGAGGGGGGAAATGACCGTGCCTAGAGAGGAGCCGTCCTCGGAGGGAGAGGGGAAGCGACATTGACACCACTCGGCGAGAGTATCACCACCTATGCATGGTTGGAAGTTGGTTTGTTCATACACCTTCCACAAGAAGGGGTAGATTTCGGTGTTTTGATCATTCTTGGGGCTGTATCTTCTCGGCGGAAGATAAGCTGGTTGGCAATCAGGTGAGCATCACCCGATTGATAAGGAAGGGTAGATCGAACCCCATTAGGATGGACCGGGATGGCAAGCGGGATAGATTGCTCCCATGATAGACTCATGTTGGCCATTGGCTCAGGCTACTGCTGTATGGAACCGGAAAAGAATTTTGCTAGGCTCGACCGCTCTTGGTAGCGAATGCGAGGATACTGGCGATAGGAATGTTTGTTTCTAAAAGTGTAGAGCAAGCATCATGCGGCATGCCTCTAGGAAAGGGGGGTCAAAACGACAAACTGTTGGAGCACTGCAAGGATCTTTCACTGTATGAGAATCGAATTAGTCCAGCGTAGGATGTATTAAAACTCTTCCCCAATCTGGCTCTGGTCTATTTTACCGTCTTCAACGTAAAAGTTGTATCATCTCAGTGATGTAATGTAGAAGATACATAACCTTCCGTCAAGACACTCGATAAATCTTCGTCATGGGCCATGAGGAGAAATGCTCACAAAAACCAACACGATGGCACTTTTGTTCTCTCAGCAGTCTTGTAATTTCTTCTTTTTCATTATCTATAAACAGCGCCAGTTGCGTGGCCTGCGTGGTTCGGACCCCGGGATGTTCACAAAACAGCAAAGATCTCGGCCGAACTCCCGTCTAAGTTTTTTTGGTCCAAAGTCTACGATCGATTTACTTCTATGGTTGTACTTTTGATGAGTCTCGAGAGGGAGTTTTGCTGTTGTCCATCGCACCTCCGCGGCTTGTGCCGCCGTCGAGGACACACGAGCGCTACCGCTGGGTGCTGGCTTGTACGCACGATGGCCTCCTCCGAGTGTTTGATGTATAGCATGAGAGAGAAAAGGGGGAAGCGAGAAGGAGGGACGGAAAAGGGTCAGGGATATGGATGACATTGTGTAGCAGAGCAGAAACCAGCAAGACCCGTCCTCCGATCCGCGCTGCCGCCGCTCCCACCAAATCCATGCCTCCTCAAGTCTCCTTGCATTGATGCAAAAGTGTCCCGCCAAGATCCAATCTTGGGGCGAGCGGAGGAAAGGGAAAAAAAAAGAAGTATAGAAAAAAGTGCCTGCAAACCAAAAGCGCGGCATATGAGAGACATGCAACATGACAAGAAGTTTCCGGTTAACTCCAAAAATGACCCAAATGACGAATGTGTGTCACCAGACGGCTGCTGAGCGTCGTCGCGACGTGGGTGGTATGCTTCGAGAAATGCTATGGTACCGACAAGTAGCGAGGCCGACATTGCGGTGGAGAGAACGCCGCGGTGTTGTGGTATAATGGGCGTTGCGATCCGTCACGATGCGGCCTTTAGCGTTGCGTTGGCTTAATTGTGTTGGAAGAGGACGCTTATGGATTCACCGTGGTGAACACGGCGGATAGCCTCGGCAAAAACAGGGGCAACGTCCAGGACTTCAATCTTCGGACATAATCGGCGGTGCTCGGACTGAGGAACGGAATTCGTCACAAGGATCTTGTCGATGCCGGAGGCATTGATGCGATTGATGGCGTCGCCGCTGAAGACGCCGTGGGTGAGAAGAGCGTAGACTTTTGTGGCTCCCTCCTTCTTCAAAAGTTTGGCGGCACGGGTGATGGTGTTGGCTGTGTCGACGATGTCATCGACCAGGATGCAGACACGGTTTGCGACTTCACCGACAAGCATCATGCTGGCGTTGCGCTGCTCGGTGAACCGGGTGGGACGTCGTTCCTAGGGCATGTATGAGTTTTGAACGGGAGGGGAGGGGGGTTTGCTGGTGAATTGGGAGGGTTACCTTGTGAATAAGGGCAAAGTCCATTTCGAGACTATCAGCAATGAGAGTAGCCCGCTTTGCGCCTCCGGCATCGGGAGAAACGATGACGGCGTCTCGGTAGCCAGGGATCTGCTTGATGTAGTTTTGGATCAATGCCTTGCCATAGAGATTGTCAACGGGGATATCGAAGAAGCCTTGGTATTGGGGGTCGTGAAGATCCATGGTGATGATGTGGTCGGTGCCGGCGCAAGTGAGCAGGTCGGCGACGAGAGTGCCGGCCTGAGCCACCCACAGCTTGTAGCCGGGCTTGCTCTTGAAGGCATTGATGTTACTGGGGTTCTCGTAGTCGTGCGTGGTGTAGCTCCTCTGCGACGAGATTGAGCCGTCGTGGTGGTGGCCACGCGTGGTAGAGCCGGTGCTGGAGATGGTGTCGGAGCGGCGAGGAGGGGCGTAGTCGCCGTTGACACTGCCATTGGAGCTGGCAACTCCGTTCGTAGTAGCGCTGGAGCCATTGATGCCGTTGATGCCATTGGTGCCGTCGTTGGCAAGCGAGGTTTTCGAGAGCTTCTCGGTAAGGACGTTGACGCCATTGAGCAGGCCAGCAGATCTCGGGGCACCAGGACGAGGGGTAGGGGGAACGCTCTCGAAGGTGTAGTCCTTTTTGGCAGAGCCAGCGGCCTGGGTGAGAGGCGCACCGGCCTTGTTATACGGCCAATCAGGCTGTCTCGAGTAGGGGAAGAGGGGCACGACGGCGGTGACGCGCTTGGCAGAGCCGGTTTTGCAGGCAGAGATCATGATGCAGAGATCAATGAGGTTGTCGTTGACGTTGCCGGAGCCGGACTGGATAATGTAGACATCCTTGCCGCGAACCGAGTCCTTGATCTCGCAGCGACTCTCGCCTCCCGAGAACTTGTTCAGGATGCGGGCGCTCTGGGGGATGCCAAGAATGTTGCAGACGCTCTCGGTAAGCTGGGGGTGGGAATTGCCGCCCAGGATAACGATGTTGCGCACCATGATGACTGGTGGACAGGGTGAATTGGTATGAAGACTGTTCGTGAAGATGGATGCAAAAAGTTTTGAGGTCAAAATCAACGGCGACGGACGGAAACGGAAGGCGGTAGTTGGCTGGCGGGGCGGAATCGGAGGGGCGCCTCCAATCTCCAGTGAACGATGACGAAGGGAGGAAGGAGTAATAAGTGAGATGCAGCGCGAGGATCTTGAATGCCGGGGTCGACGAAGTCGAGGATGGAGAAGGGGAGGAGGGATTGAAAGATTAACGGCGGCGGGCAAAGAACAACCCAGAAAAGGGATTGAACTGAGTCAAGTCCAGTCAGAACTGTGGTTTGTTGACGAAACGAGACGAGGCGAGGAGGAAGGCGAAACCCGGCGGCGACTACACTTTTTTTTTTTTTTTCAAATGGCCCGCCGACGCAAGTAAAAAGTAGGTTGGTGCCTTGTTGTGGTTGGAGGAGGAGGAGCAGGTACGGAGTCGCACCCCCAGGTCCTCGGTAGGGTTGCGGGCAGTCAAGAGTCCCCTACAGGAGTGTACAGAGCGAGTACCGGAACTGTTTCTCGCTTTCGAGCCGCGGCCATGTACTGCGCAGTAGACCGGAGGTACTCTGCAGGCTCAAGAGTGCTACAGGGTGGGGTGGGGGGGCTATTTTGGCGGGAAAAGCCTTGGTCTTGGTCTTGGATGCAGCAGGGACCAAGGTGGATGCCGCATTGGAAATCTGCCTGCGCGCGTGCGTGCGTTGGCCTTTGGTTGGCGCTGGCGGCGGCTGCGTCGAGGGCGGGCGAACAAAGCCTTTTGATCAGTGAATTCGCCCGTCACGCAGTCTCACTCTGTTGCCTCGTGTGCAAGGCCAACGTCAGGGGCTCATTGCTGTTGACTCCCCGGTGAGCTCGGAGAATACACGTGTGAGCAACAGCACCCGCGCAAAAGAGTCATTTTCCGAAGCGAGACGTGCCGGTTTCGCCGGCTAAGACGTCCACGGCGTCGACGAGCAGGTGACAAAATGGCGAGACGAACAAGCAAATGAAAGGACCCAGGCAAAAGAGAAGGTGAGGAGATGGGTAAAGTGGAGATGGTGACAGCCCTGAACATCATCGGTCCATTAATTATCTCCTCCTGTTTGTGGCTGGCATGGTTTTCATAGGCAAACGGGAGTGAGCGTTTGGTGGTTGGTCCGGACTCGCAACGGCCAAAGGAGATTGGACCCGACTATTGATTTGAGTTGGCTTCGGCAGAGAGGAGCAGCATCAATGATGGTGGTGGTGGCGGTGATGGTGGGAGAATTGAGCCAGATGGTGAGTTCAAGTCCTAGTTGTCTCGTCAAGGTTCGTTCTCGCGCTTGGCACAGTCATGAGCCAGCGGAACTATCCAGGCACAGTACGGATAAAGTGCATACGCCATTTCAGCTGGCACCTGCCAGGGCCCTGAGACAAATGCACGTCTACCCCCAATGAGCCAAGCCGCATCCTCTGCCCCGGAGCCTGGAACCAACGGACACGGGACGGGAGAGAAAGGAAAATTTGGGAAAAGAAGAGAAGACTTCGATGGCATAGCCGGGCCAGCGGTATCCGGCGGGATGGATTCTGACTGGTGAAGAAGCAGAGACTCGATTCTCAACGTCGACAAGCAACGAACGCACGTAACAGAATCTGTACAGTGCGGCGCCAGACCCGGGATCTTGCCATCTTTGCAAAGAACAGCCGCATCGCCGGCCCAGTGCGAAAAAGAGGAGCGCGCGGCACGCGGTACGGCCGAGGTACTTTCGGGAATCTCCCCACCCCCGCCAACGGAGCTGTTCGTGAGATGTAACTGAGAGATATAAAAAAGGCGAAATCCCCGATATCGAGGACCGCAAAAAAGGGTTTAGACGGGCCGGATGGCCATGACAGCTTCCTGCACGACGGAGGAAACCTACCTGCAGGCCGCCGTCCAACCCCCCCAGAAACCCGCATCAAAAGAGGCGGACGGCATTTCCCTTGTGTGCTTCTTTGTCGATGCGAGGAACTGGGCCGGTACCGAGTAAGTACCGGTACGTAGCTGGGATCCGTGGACCGTACTCGCATCCCGTCCATGTGCTGCGGGGCCGAATGAGGGGCACTGCAGGGAAAAAGGAAGAAAACCAGAGGGAGCTGGAGGGGCCGCAAATCTTTCATCATCGGTCTCGGGCTGGACATTGGACAATTGGCAGGTCAACTGACGGTGCTTTGCAGCGGGTGGTCCACGCCGCTCCGACCAATCAGGCGCAGCTCTTTTCCGTTTATATCCTCGCCTTTTTTTTTCTACCTTCACCCGCCTTTTATTCCCCAGGACCCTGTTCTCTCTGCTGGCCCTGGTCCTGCTGAAGGTGAAGGTCCAGGTTTTCGCTTCCAACGTTTCCTTCCAACGTCCCCGATGACGGAGGGCCCGCTATCGTCATGTGCGAATGCGATTTGGGACTAGATTGCCATGTGTGCATTATCCCGCTCACATCACCGCGGACGTTTAGTCAACCAGACCCTCTTGGCTGTCGTCTTCATGTACGGGTCATGCAGTTAGATGCAGTTACACGAGCGAGGCACCCATGTTGCATCCTCAACGGCCGACGTCCTGCCTATCCTCTGCCTCATCGCGACCACGTTGTCGAGCCCTTTTCTCTCACATGGCTGAACAATGAGCCTTTTTGTTGCACCGGGCGGCTTACGAAGTACATGCCGCCTCGTCACGATGGGATCTTCACGTGTGCACCGCGCAAGCGATGGGCTAGCTGGCTGATCCAGAGCTAGCTTGCGAGAATGATGAACGATGCTCGATTTGCTCACGCGGGGTGTTTCTCGAATCAGCCAAGGAAAAGTCCGGGGCTCTTTCGCCCATCTCGATGATGAATGCAAATCTGGAGACAGGCCCGTTGTGATTGGATCTCGATGGCTACGGATTGACACGGCGGGCTTGTTCTTCCGTTGAAGCTATTCGTGCGGGAAACCACCTCCGCCATGCAACCCCAGGTGATCTGCAGAAGGAGACCGTCTTTGATTCAAATCTGGGCACGAGAATCAAGTTCCTTCTCGTTGGACTCTGTGCCGCCTCATTAGGATCAATGTTGTAGTTCCCAGTGTAACAACGATGCCCAAGTTGACTCTTTCAGATGCTGAGTCAAATTGCGGTGCAAGTGATGGCGCACGGGCCAAATACATGGTCGCACGAGGCTTCTTCGGTGTGAGACTTTGTACTCGGCCCCATCCGTAAACCTCACCCAGCAGGAGCGGAAAAAAAAAAAAAAAGGAAAAGAAAAAAAGTTGAAGCGAGATATCATCACGCAAAGTGACTGCACCACCGAACCACAAGCGACTGCCCGCGACACGAAGAGCTTCACAGCCTCACTTGGGCGATCAAGCTTCAGGACAGGCACGTCAGAAAGCTCTCGACGGCAGAAGAAGCCGTTGCACCAAGGAGGCTGAGGCACTTCATTCCGAAAGCCTTCTTGCGCGTCATCTCACTCAGCACCCCCCGAACTCGGCCGTCGTGTCTGCTTGGCTGCTTGACATCGAATCTTGACGGCATCTTACTCAGCCTGTGTGAAGGACGCTTCCTCCACCGCCGCCCAAGATGAAGATCATCGAGTCGCAGTCTGCCGTCCTCTCCAACTTTGAGGTCTACCAGCACGTCACTGAGCAGCGAGCCCGCTACAAGAAGGTCAAGAGACGCGGCCCTCCCAATCTCGAGACGGTCATACGAGAGGTGGGTTTTATTGCATGGCAGCTCACACACGACATAAAAAACGACACTGACATTCTTCTGTCTAGCTTTTACAATACCTCCGCACAAACCCGGGCCCCCTCAGCCAAGAGCCCGTCTCTTACTCGGAGGGATGCATCGCCCAGCTCCTGGAGCGCCTGCGGCCGTACCACCTTGCCAAGGGCGAGGTCGTCATGATGCTCAACCTGCGTCCGGCGTCGGTCGCCGCCCTCAACACCGTCATTGAGGAAATGTCTGAGCGCTTCACCGAAGAGCAGCAGGAGGACATGGTCACCGTCATCTCCGAAGTCCTGGGCCAGTTCCCGCCCCCCGCCGAGGCTCCGGAAGAGGCTGGTGAGGCTGCCGATGTTTCCATGGGCGATGCCGCCGCAGCGTGATTTGCCTGCTTCGAACCCGTGATGCAGAACCGCTTGCGATTACTGAAATGACTGCATCTTTCCAAATTGGCCAGCTCAGGCCCGTCGAACCCCTTCCCCTTCACATAATAGAACATCCAACCGACATCAAGCCCTCGGACCCCATCTGGCCGGCCATGGGCACAATGGCCGTCTTGCACAGGTCCTCAAACGCCAGCTTCAACAGCTCTCCCGTCACCGCCGAGCACTCTACGTACCGGTCCGCGCGCATCTCCTGTGCGATCTGGTACGCCTCGTTGGGCAAGATTAGGCCGTTGGGGTCCTTGGTCGACCGCTTGTCCCGCTTCAGCCCCAGCACGATGATGGGCATGGTGTCGATCCTTTCAAACGTCTTCCTCACTTCGGGGACCCACTGCCAGCAGAAGGTTCTCTTGTTAGTTACCGCCGGTCATGGAGGGGGGGGGTCACGCTACGCAGCGCGCCGGGGAGAGGGGGGGAGGAGCGTGCGGAAACTGACATATCTCTGCATGTTTATGAGGCTGAGTCTCTGGCTGATGTCGTAGCAGACGACAACAGCGTTGGGGTCCAGCGTGCGCCAGTTGTCGGGCGACGAGGTGTCGCTGAACTCGAAGCGGTACTGTTTGCGCCCGGCCTTGATCTCGAAGACGAAGGGCTGGTCCATATCGCGGAGGATGGGGACCGGGTTGACGTCTTCGCCGGCACTCAGTCGTCTGTTTGGGAGAATGGCGCGAGGGGGCCCTAGTGTTAGACTGATATCTCTCTCTTTTTGATGAATAGAACTGGGTTTGGAGCTCTGGGAACTACGCACGAGAGGAACGTCGTCTTTCCACACTTTTCATCGCCTACGAGTAAGATTCTCACGACTTCGGAGTCCATGACGGCTTTGCTTCAAGGGGGTTTTTCACTGAACAAGTCGTGATCAATTTTCACCTGTAAAGGGGAAGTCGGGGGACATAAATCAGCTCAAGCTGGGGAATGGTGTAGAGATCAAAGCTTGGCCAGTGTCCAGCCCATCAACCAGAAGAGAGCAAGTGTGAAGCCGGCATGGGATGATGGGGGAACATGAGTGGCATGTGTGGCGCAGGCGGGTTGATAATGCAGATAAGGTTGCTTTGAATGTACGTAAGTGGTATTAGCCACACTGTCCGATGGAGTCGGGGGCGGGAACGCCACACTTTCCGATGCGAGCAGCGGCAGAAGCCCTTTTTCACCAAAAACGTCCAACTCTGACGGGCGGGCTTGTAAGAAAACGAGAATCCACCACGAAAACATATGCGACGGCTGAGCCCTCGTCTCGGACGTCAACGTCTCCTCGGAGCCATTGTTGTAGGACCCTATTCTACGCCGGCCTGCACTCGCCATTCTTCATCTTCATCGTCTTCTTCGTCTTCTTCTTCTTCTTCTTCATCCAGTGGTGAAACCCCCCGAGCCCGAGAGCGTCGAAAGGCTCTCAAGTATCGCACAATGTCGGGAGACGCCAATTACATGTCCTGGACCAAGAACGGCCTCCTCGAGCGCGTAAAGGAACTCGAGGCCGAACTGAGGAGTCGCCCGCCCGCGGCGCCAACCCCGAAGCCGGAGCCCGAAGCCGAGCAGCAGCAACAACAACCCCCCGCGAAGAGCGATGCCAATCCCGCCCCCGGCCCCAAGAAGGCCAAGCCAAAGGCCAAGCGAAAGATGGACCCCTCCAAGTACTCGACGCGGTACATTGCGCTGAAGCTCGCGTACCTGGGCAAGAACTACGGCGGCTTCGAGTTCCAGGCCATGGCCAACCAGCCGTCCATCGAGGAGGAGCTGTGGAACGCCCTCACGCGCGCCCACCTCATCTTCCCCCGGGACGAGCGCGTCGTCGACTTTGACTGCTGCGAGTACTCAAAGTGCGGCCGCACCGACCGCGGCGTCAGCGCCTTTGGCCAGGTCATTGGCCTGCGCGTCCGCAGCAACCGGCCGCTGCCCAAGAAGCAACGCCGCGTGAAGAAGGCGGTGGTTGAGGGTGATGGTGACGCCATGGCGGTGGACGGCGGGAACGCGGAGGCCGTCGCGCAGCAGGAGATTGAAGAGGAGGAGGAGGAGGAGGAGGAAGATGCCTCGTTCGACCCCATCAAGGACGAGCTGCAGTACCCGCGGCTGCTCAACCGCATCCTCCCCCCGGACATCCGTATCCTCGCCTGGTGCCCGGCGCCGCCCCCCGGCTTCTCGGCTCGCTTCTCGTGCCGCGAGCGCCAGTACCGGTACTTCTTCACGCAGCCGGCCTTCTCGCCCGACCCAGCCTCGGGCGGCAAGACGGGATGGCTCGACGTCGAGGCCATGCGCGCGGCGGCCAAGCGGTACGAGGGCGAGCACGACTTCCGCAACATGTGCAAGATCGACCCCGGCAAGCAAATCACAAACTTCCGCCGCGTCATCTACGAGGCCGACATTGACGAGGTCGAGGACGCCCGGTCGGCGCTGCCGTACCTGGCCGGGCCCGGCTTCGCCCCCGCGGCCGGCCTCGACGACGCCGAGCCGCCCGCGCACCACCCGCGCGTCTACTCGTTCAACGTCCGGGGCTCGGCCTTCCTGTGGCACCAGATCCGGCACATGGTGGCCGTGCTCTTCCTCGTCGGCCAGGGCCTCGAGACGCCCGACGTGGTCTCGCGGCTCCTCGACACGGCCGCCAACCCGCGCAAGCCCAACTACGTCATGGCCGACGAGGTGCCCCTCGTGCTTTGGGACTGCATCTTCCCCGGCGACGAGGCCGCGCCCGCGCGGAACAAGACCGACGCCCTCGAGTGGCTGTACCTGGCCGACGACCCGGCCCAGGGCAAGTTTGGCCAGTTCGGCGTCATGGACGGCCTGTGGGCGCACTGGCGCGAGCGCAAGCTCGACGAGCTGCTCTCCAGCCAGCTCCTGCAGCTCGTCTCGCGCCAGGGCGGCTCCGACCCCGCGCGCCTGGTCGACCGCGGCGCGAAGCAGCCCAGCGGCAGCGCCAGCGGCAGCGGCAGCAGCGTCATCGTCTACGAGGGCGGCAACGCCGGGCGCATGGGGGGCAAGTACGTGCCGCTCATGCAAAAGGACAAGCTGCAGTCGCCCGAGGAGCAGAACGAGCGGTACGCGAAGCGGAAGGGCTTCGAGGGCTCCGAGGACATGAGGCAGAAAAAGGGCTTCGGCAAGCGAAAGGCCGAGGCCTTGGCGGCCGACGAGTAGACATTAGATTTCTAGGTTTGGGTATATAATGGTGTCGGTAACCTATAAACGGACATTGGGGGGGGGGGGGGGGGGGGGGGGNNTGGGGGGCGCAGGAAACCAAAAGCAATGCACCTTTTCTTCATCTTCAACGCAAGACAAGTCATCGTCGCCTCTAACTCTTCTCCTCTCCCCTGCGTTCGTAAAGGCATGCCCTCGCGCCCCTCCACACCTCCTCGACGATCTTGAGCCCCGGCAGCAGCTCGGGGAAGACGACGACGACGTCCTCCTCGCCCTCGACGATGACGACGAGGTAGTAGCGGACCTCGAAGCCGCGAAAGGCCTCGTTGACGAGGATGTCCTGGATCTTCTCCGTAGGAATGAACCGCGTGGCCGTCGTGGCGAGGTAGCTCCCGGCGGCGGAGCTCGTCTGGACGCCCAGCCCCCTCATGACGAGCAGGCTCTCGCGGGCGTAGCCCCGGCGGGCCAGCAGCCACAGCAGGGCGGCGGCGGCGGGGGCCAGCAGCGGGAGGGGCAGGCGGGCGGCGAGCGAGGCCGAGGCGCGGCCGGCGGGGGAGCGCAGGTAGGCGTCGGGGCGG
Source organism: Thelonectria rubi (assembly GCA_013420875.1). Taxonomy (NCBI): domain Eukaryota; kingdom Fungi; phylum Ascomycota; class Sordariomycetes; order Hypocreales; family Nectriaceae; genus Thelonectria; species Thelonectria rubi. The sequence goes on from WMHX01000070.1 coordinate 1,042,042, forward strand.
AGGAGCGGGGAGAGGCGGCCGAGGACCGGCGGGAGCGGCGCCGAGGCGACGAAGCGGGCGTGCAGGAGGAGGAGGGCGGCCAGGGAGAGGAGGATGCGCGCGAGGATGACGAGGGCGTGCACCGTGGCGGGGAGAGGGCGGAGCGTGGTGACGGTGAATTCGGCCGTGGTGGGGGATGGGCGGCGGATCTGGAGGCGGGGGGCCGTCGAGAGCATGTTTGCGGCGATGGTCGAGTTCGTGACGAGCGTGAAGAGAGGTCAATGGGGTCAATGGGGGGCCATTGTCGTCGGTGGTTGTTCGAGAAGGACGGGTTCGTGCTTCGGAGACGGTCGAGATTGGGAAGCCGTTGTGAACGGAAAAGTCTATTGGGATAGCTTCTAGTTCGCGGATAGAGCCTATCGTTTGTGATGTGGTAAAGCTGAGCCAGCCAGCGAATGGATTGTGATGATGAGATGGGAGACGAAGATGTGGTTGGAGCTCACTGAGATGGAAATGCAGGTGGTTTCCGAGAGTGACGTACTCCACACCCGAAGCTTACCCGGCGCCCTACCCATATAATCCCAAAACCCAGCCCAACATTGCAACTGTAATGGTTCAACGGCGAAGACGTTCAAATTCCAAGCCTGACGACCCACCCCATTCCCATTCAGATCCCCCTCGCGCGCGTCCCGCCCGAACGCCGCGGTGGCCGCCCACTCGCGCGGGAAACCCGCGATGCTGGTTCACGCCCTCCGCGGCTGCGGTCTTGAGCAATGGAGTCGACCCTTGAGGGAGGCTTCACTCTGCAGAGAATACTCCCCCGTCGCGTGGCGGGTGGGATAGCGTCTGCGCCAGGGGTCTTGGGCTGGTTCGTCTTGCTAGAGCTGTTCGACGCTTTCTTTTTTTGGTTCTTTTTTTGTTTTTGCGATTAAGCTCGCACGTTTTGTCGTGTTTAAAAAACATCTCTAGGTCTGGAAATCACTAATCTTTTGCTTTTCGCTCAAGAGGATACCTTCATGTCTTATGGTGACGTGGTAATGTGGCATTCGAACCCTACCTAGGAGGTTTGAACCCTGGCAAAGCTTAGTGAAGCCATCACGGATCCCTCCGCCAAAACGCTCCCGCAACGGCACCTCGAGCAACACCCGTTCATTCATCGCACGAAACACACAAGAGTCGTAACATTCGTTACTAAATTCAAATCCAACTTCTCATTTCAACTTAAAATTCAACTAATATCAATTCAACATGTCCCCCTCCCCCATCACAAAGCCCTGCCCGTGATGCGTCGTCATCTCGAATTCCCTTCAAAACTCAAACAAGTGTGCCGCGAGGCAACATTGTATAAAGCACTCGGCCTTTTTTGCGCGTCAGCTTATCTTCTTGATTTTTGCCGCCCATCAATCCTTGTTCTTCCTGGTTGGCAAACTTATGTGGTCCATCCAGCTCATAACAGTCGTTGAAAAAGAATAATAAAAAAACCAGAAGAGAAGAAAACAGTCCAATATCAAACAAACAACAAATGCAGCCATGGTTCTGTATCCATCAAGTATCGTCTGTGTCTAATTTCGTCGTCCATTGTTGCACAGGATCCAACGGTCCAGAGAAGGAATGAAAGAAGGTAAATAAATCAGTCGACTCTCGCGTACTGGAGATGACATCGGCTCCATCGCGTCGGAGCATAGAATATCCAAGAGGAAAGGGTGGGCGTGTGTATAGTATAACGTGTGTGCTGCTTTGTCGACGAATAAATAAAAGGCAGCCAACACATGACAGAGATGAAAGAAACGCGCTTCGAAACCATGATTTCGAATCAATAACGCCAATCGCCATGCGCAGAATCGAACAATACAGAGAGTTAAGGAGAGGCGTAGAAAGAAAAGGGGTGCCCTGTGACCAACTAGATCATCTCGTTGCGGTGCAGGCCCGTCGACATGTGCTTGAGTTGTCGGTCGGGAGATCGCATCACCTCCAGGTTGTGCGACAAGGGGGGAGGGGACTTCATGTGCCGGGTCGAGACGCTCTCGTAAGGAGCCTCAAAGGGCGGTTGCGGCACCGAACGACCAGCATCCCTGTGAGTCGAGATGCTCTCGTAGGGAGCCTCAAAGGGTGGTGACACGACGCGGCCAACATCGCGGTGGGTGCGGCTGCGGCTGGCCGATCGCAGCCGCTCCGTCGCCTTGTTGAAGCGACCGGCAATGGAGTTGTCTCCCTTGCTGCGGCTGCGGCTGTGCGTGGCAAAGCTCTCCGACTTTGTTGGGCTGGGTCGAGGAGGACCGTCGTTGCCCGACGTCTCCTCCTCGTCCATGACGATCTCGATCATGCCCGAGGACAGGGCTCCCCCCGCATCTTGCTGTCGTGGCATGTGAGGGAGGGGAGCGGGCGGCGGCGGAGGGGGTTGGGCCAGGTGCTGAAGCTCCTTCAACAGGGGGGGAGCAGGAGGCGGCGGAGGAGGAGGAGGAACAGGGTCCTCGTGCGATCGTCGTCGCTCCGTGGGCGGCTCGACGACGCGATGAGGCTCCCCTCCGACGCTGCCCTTGCGTCCCCATCGGGCCGGGCCGGGCTCGTCGGGAATGGGGGCCGACATGCTTCGGGGAAGTCCATGGGAAGGCATCTGGTACACCGTCGACGGGAGAAGCGTCAGCAGGTCCTGCTTGTCGGCTCCGGGGGCCTTGGGCGAGGCAGCGGGGGAAGTCTTTGCAGGCGAAGTCTTGCCGGGCGAGGCCTTGGGCGACACTTGGGGCGAGCATCGCTCAGCAAAGCTGGGAGGAATGGCGGGCACGTCAGGCTTGGAGTCGTGCTCGTTCTTCTGGTCGGCTTGGAGGACAAGCCTCATCGCCTTGGGAGTGGCAGGCAGCCCGATGGCTGGGCCCTTGCGGGCATACATGCTTCGCGGAGGCTCCGTGGCGTTTGCACTCGCGCTTCGAGGGATGATGTCCACTGTGACAGCCCGGGGGGGCGTTATCTCGGCCGTCTTGGGCAGGGCAGGGGAGAACTGGTTGGGATGGGGGATCGAGGGGGCACGTTTGGCCAGAGACTTTCGTCGCTCCTCGAGCTCCCAAGCCGCCTGCTCCTTCTTCCGCTGGCGTTCGTCCTTCATCAGGCGAAGGTCGCCGGCGTGCTCCGACATGTTAACGGAGCTGCTCGACCTGACGTGACCAGCAGGGGCTTCAGCCACGTCAGACTTGACGTGAACAACAGGGGCTTCAACCGCGTCCGACGTGGCTCTGCGCCGGCTCCGGGACCGTTCGGCCATCTTCACGCGAGGCGAGTTGACGCCCCGGCTGGCGCTGCGGCTGGCGCTTCGGCTGTGCCTCTGCCTGAATTGCTCCTGGGCCACGACAGCTGCCGCGTAGTCTTCTTCGTCCTCCGAGCCCTGGTAGTGGTGGGCATTGGCCGACATGGGCAGCGGCGAGGAAGGCGATCGCTGAATGGAGCCAGATCTGCTCTGGCTGCGGCCACGAATCTCCAATGGCTGGAGAAGAGCTCGGCCATCGGGGCTGCGGCGCCGACGGCTGTCCCGGCTCGAAGCACGGCTACCGGGTCTGGTCCGGGAGTGGCTGGCCTTGCGAACCGTCACAGGATCCCCCTCCTCGGAAGGCTTGGGAGTGCTCAGGTTCATCAGATCCTCCGGAGACATGGGGATGGGAGACGTGGGGGATCGCTTAGGCTTTGGCCAAGCTCGATCCGCTCGGCGACCACGCTCCTCAGATGCCTCGCGGGGAGTTCGTTTGGCTCGGTCTCGGCTGGCATGACGAGTGCGAGATCGCTCCCTGCTTGCCCCTCTGCTCTGAGGTTTTCGCGAGTAATCCGACGCGGCATCCAGACTGTGGATGTAGTCGTCGCGGTTCCTGGTAGGTGGTCGCTGCCGAACGCCACGTCCAGCCGAAGTGCCAGATGTCAGGGAACCAGCCGCAGATCCAGGGCCACGTCGGCGGCTAGGCCAGTGGAAGCGAGTAGATGAAGTCACCGACTGCTCGGGCGATGTCAAATCACTCAACTCTGGATTCTCCAGAGGTTGGAGTTGCATAAGCACGCCCGCGGGAATTCTGTCACGGGAGCCATTGCGACGGTTATGTCGAGCCTCGTTCTGGAGGCGAAGGACGACTTCCATGTCGGGGGATGGCGGGACCTCTTCACTTCGAATCAACTTCTCGTGGCTGTCTCGCATCATCATCGGGCTAGTAGTGGCTGCTCGCGACAAGGACATGCCGCTGACGAGGGTTTCCCGGTTGGAAGACGCAGACGCGGCGCGGAAGCGACCGGGATGGTTCTCTGGCTCAAAGGCAACCGCTGAGAGCTTCAGGTTCTCCCGGCTGAGATCAACCGGCGTCTCTCCAATTGAGGGCAGGCGACCGCGTCCGAAGCTGGCGCCGCCGGGCCGGGCAGAAGTAGGCGTGTTGAATCTGCTGCTGTTGGAGGGCCGGAGGAACGCAGTGTTGGCCTCTTGAGCTCCAGAAGGCGAGATGGCAGACTCGGCAATGGGCGTGACACCGGCGGCAATGGGCGTTGCGCCTCCGTCCTGCGAGAAGAACTTGGCCTTTTGGCCCGGGTCTCCAAAGGAAGTGATGAGCTTCAGAGCCGACGTCTTGGCAATGCTGCGTTGAGGGCCGCGTTGTTGAACACCGGGAGGTGACAGAGGAGGGCTGAGAATCTCGGGGATGCTAGGTGTTCCGGCCTGGAAGTTGAGCTGGGCTGCGGAGGGAGAAGTCCATGGCCCGGTGGCCTCCTGATCAGTACAAGCAAAGCAGCGGATCGCCAGCTGCTGCTGGCCATGCTTCACTGCCCACTCTCCCCACTTCCGGATGATGGCCGCCTGTCTCTCCCAGACGCTCGGGAACGCATGACAGGCAAGAATCAGAGCCTCCATGTACTTCTTGTGGGAGATGTAGATCTCCACCGCGTCGTTTTGGTCGCCCATGCCCAGCATAAGGGTGACAGCGGCGTGAATGTCGCCTGTCTCGAGAAGACGCTGGATATAGGCCCTTCCAATCTTGTGCTGAGAGGACTGGCCACCAATGCCACTGAGGGCCAGCAACATCCAGTCCGAGGAAGTCATGTTCTCGAAGCTGGCAGTCATGACGTCGGCGTCAATATCGCCAAGCCACTTGGCGAGAAGAATGCGATTCGCGGATCCGAGAGGGTGTCGGCTCATCTCGTCTCGAATGAGATCCTCGACTTCGCCCGTCCAGCCGAAAATAGACACAAGCATCTGTCGACGGAGATCGTCGTTTGTAAGTTCAGACAGCCCGGAAGCCACGGGATGCCTGTATGGTAGGTCGCTCAGTCGGGCTCTCGTGTACTTGAACAAGTCGTGAACCTTGCTGCTGTCATCAGGGCTGCGGGGAACTTCGTTTCGAAGACGAGAAGGGCGGTGTCGAGAACGAGTTGACGAAAAGGAAGTTACACTTGCACTATATCCTACCGAATAGGTGTCGTGCTCTCTTTTGCCGACGGTCCCCGACTTCATTGAGGTGCCCGAGGAGATGTAGGTGTTCTCGCTCATGCCCCTGGACACTACCGACGAAGCATAGGGGTTCGGGGTTCGAGATCCCGAAGACTTGGTCATGGACGAGAGACCACTGCGGCTCGAAAGAGGGCTGGCCGTGTCATAGGTCAGTTCGTGGCCTGCATCGTGATCCGGGCGGCGAGTGAGGCGGGCGGCGAGTGAGGCGGGCGAAGGGGCCAAGATGATCCTCATCACTCTCGGAGACGCCCATCTCCAAGGGGATGGAACCCTCCGACTCGGAAGTGTTGATGGTGGTGACGGACTGATTCGACGGGTCGACTGTCTCGTCAGACACTGGAGGCGACGGCGGCAGCAGGTTGGCAGGGTGCTGGACGTTGGCAACCATGATGGAAGGGGAGTTGAGGTCGAACTGCTGGACCGTGTTGCTAGGGCCCAGCGTGAACATGGTTGCGCCGGGGCCGAAGACGGCGAGGCCTCTAACATGTTCCATGGTGGGGATGGAGTCGTATGTAACATGCTTAGTCCGGACATCCCATGACAGTGTTTGGCTGTGGTGGTTGGTGGTCAGTAAAGGGGTCATGCAGTTAAGCGCGCGCGTAGATCAGGGGTCAAGATGTGGTGGTGGTGATGTTGGCACTTACGAGTCTGAGAACTGGATAATGCGACCGTTTTTGGACCACCCCATCCAGTTAGGGCCGTCGATGTAGTTTTCCGTCTTTCGCAGAACGCGGACAATCTTGGCAGGATCCTCGGCATTGTACGCCTTTGTGACACTCCAAACCCGAAGATCGCCGTCATGAGTCTGTACGGCCAGCATGTCCGACTTTTGTCTCGAGGAAGAAGCGTGCCATGACAATGTAACTATGGGCGAAGGTCCTCGCGAAGTGGTCAAGTTGTGCAAGATGGTGAACCGGGGCTGCAGCGTGGCAACAAGGAGACTTCCGTTTTGGTAGCTGGGAATATCAGTTGGATTGCTCATACAGGAGACTCAAGAAAACGTACCCGATAGCAAATGTTCGGCAATCTGAGGACGGAGCCAGCGCCGTCACGGCAATTTGATCGAGTGTTCGCGACGAGATGTGCTCGGAGGTGGTTGGCTCAAACTGGATGATGCTTCCCTGGGTATTGCCTACTCCTTGTTAGCAAATCGGCAGTCCGTCCACCTTGAAATTTGAAGCATACCAAAGGCAACATTTCCATTCCGCATCCACGCGGCACAGGTTAGATGGTCGTAGGAAGCGAATCGGGCAACTTCGTCACCCGTCATCAAATCCCACACGATGGCGGTTTGGCCCGCGTCGTAGCTCACGACGAATCGACCACCGCCAATCTCGCTATGGTTGTCGACGGCCAGCAATTGAACCTCCTCGGCGTGTCGGGAAAACCTCCGCTCAATGGTGAGCGTGTCATGGTGGCTGCAGACGATGGAGGAGCCCTGGGCGTAGAGGAACATGGACGCCGTGGCTGCGCATGGCTCGAAAAACCTCAGCTTGTCCACCGAGGGCATTGTGTTGGCAGTAAAGTCCTGAATGGGCGCAGCTCTTCCCCTCGACGATGACATGCCCGAGTTTATCGACATGACGCGGCTCCGTGACTGTGCGGAGGTGTTGGACATGGCGAAGGTGATATTCTTTTCGGTCCTCGGTCTGTGACGACGGAATTATGGTTAGCCGGCCGGACGGCGGCAGAGAAGCGACGACTGTTCGGGATGGCCTGCAGAGGCAGAAGTCGTGGAACAGTGCACGTACGGTCTCAATGCAGTCTTCACGAGGGAAGTGCCCCCTCTGGGCGGGGGATTGAGCGTGTCTCTATCGGAACAAGAACGGACGGGAAGCTACACGCTGGGGCGGTCAAACATCACTCAGAATGCTGTGCTGCCCGTACCCGGACAATGACTCTTGGTGCGTATCGGGCGCAGGTATTTCGTGACGACCGGGCGAAGGTGGAGCGGGTAGCGGCGGGGGAGACGAGAGACTCGGGCGTGAGCTGTATGTCTCGGGAGCGGCGTGGAGGGTGTAAGTCTGAATTGCGGTGAGTCTTGCGTCGTCAGCGGAAGGCTAGGCAGTACGAAGGACGAGGCGAGGATGAGAGGAAAAGGAGGAAGAAGTTGTGAGAAATGGTGCAAGGTATTCAAGGTTTTGCTCGCAACAGCGAAGCCGTTGTCTTTAGGCGCAAGACGGACGGGGTAGCAACGACGCAACCGCCAATCTTTTGGTGGTGAGCGGCCAGGGTTGGACGACAGCCGAATGGGGAGACAGCACCAGAGCGGGTGAGTGGGCAAGCGGACGAGTTGGGCGAGGGGTGTGACCCGGCGCTTGACTTGCAGGAATAGTTTGGAATCTCGAGGCGTCAGGTACTTACTGCGGTGAGGGCGAGGAGGCGAGGAGCTGCACAGTATGTAAGAGTTCGGTAAGGGTTGTCTGGTGTCTGGTGTCTGGTGTCTGCCGTGCCCTACAAAGTACTTCGTACTGCCGCTCAACAATGCAAGCGGTGATGCAGTGATGCAGGAGGAGCAGGGGTCTGCGCGGTTGTGTATGTCTGTCAAACAGGAGAGAATCTGACAGAGGAATTGGCTGGGCTGCAATCGCACGGGAACGTCGTGGTTTTATTCGTCGACAAAGGGAGGCTGGAGACTAACACACAACACTCTCGAGGCACCAGGAACGGGAAACGGGACGGGTAGAGGAACAGGAAGAGACCCAAGAAGGGAAGAAGAGTGAAGAAAAAAAGAGCAGGTTGGGGCTGGTTTTGAACGACGATGGGTTTGTCCACGGTCCAAGGTACGGGGGTGTGAAGGACCTCGCTCGGGAGTGTGGGTGCAGCGCATCGAGAGTCAGAGATGGTGGCTCGCAAGCGGCGTCCTGGCCTGTCAGTGGATGCCCTTGGGACGAGGTCATATAAAATTAGAGCTCTGCGAACGTTGGGTTCCATGGATCAGCGGAGACGGCCCAGGGTCCAACTCGCAAGGGCGGTGGTTTGGGCACAGTCATTGGGATGGCGGGCAAAGTGCGAAGGGGGGGACTCGGGGGAGCGACGGCGGCGGATGGCGGATGGCGGATAGCGCATCATGGATGGATGATGGATGATGGATGGGTGTGATGGACGAGACTGCTTGCTGCCGTGCTTGGAGTCAGCGGTGGAGTCGAGCATCTGCAAAGACTCACGGGCCATGAGGCATTCCAGGGATCCCCCGTTCTCTCCATGAGTTCAGGCTTCAGGCCTCTCCGTTTCGTTTTTCGTTTTTCGCCTCGTCGGCTGTCTCTGAGCTGCCAGCCTTGTCGGGCAAGCGTGGAACCGAGGCGGTATGCTTTTGCGCTGGTTCCTGGGAGCGGCACACAACGTCTTGTGAATGGTGTAAATTTGGAGTGCCGGCGGCGGTAACGCTCTTGCCATGGGTCTTAATGCTGCGAGCTTACTAAGTACCGGTACGTACCGCTTCTCCACTAAGTTCCGTCTGTGGATCGGTGAAAACACTCTCTGTGTGGATCGAGAGAAACGAGGCGAGACGCTGCCAGCAACGGGCAGTGCCCGTCTTGCACGCCAAAGTGCATCTCTTGATAATCAATTCGACGTCCAGCAGCAATGCCTCATGCCATATTTAGCCTCGTGGATTGCCCGCGTGCCCTCCGCCTTCTGCTGGACGACCATGCGCACTGCATCGTCTGCATTTCACTCGCTGGACCGAGTGGTCCGGTGGAAATGCGGCCTTTTGAGCCCCTGCGAATCCCCTCCAAGCTCGAGACGTGATCATGAGCGACTGCTCGCGGTCCGCCAAGCTGGGGCGCTATCACCATCAAATAGTGTATTCCTCTATTCGCGAATTGGCCCGCAGGCCTCCGACCCAAACCTGTTATCACGGCCGTCAACTCGACCTTTGCTGGCGCCGTCGATTTCGCTTCATTTCTTTCTTAGTCTTAAGTCTGCCATCGCGCTCGCGACCCCTGCCCGCCTGCGAGCGAGCCCCTCAATTTTTTTTTTTATTCCTCAGAAGACTTCTGCGGGGTCAGTGTCTGGTGCGACGTCCAGACACGAGCGCAGGTGCTGTGTGCTGTACAACTGTACCGCCGTTGCAGAGGTCTGGCGACACCGCAGTTTCTTCTTCGATCCGTGCGCCTCCCTTGGTCAACCGGTACCTTACAGCAAAATGTCAATTCGTGGGAGGGGATTTGGTCGTACCGTCTGGTGTGAGTGGGTGCGCGTGTAGGAGGTACAGTGGTGCCTGGAGCGTACAACCAGAAGGGCAAACGGACAGCCAGTGATGAATCCGTCTAGGGCGGTTCCTCCTCTGCAAGATGAGCTGGGAGGGCAGCAATGCGATGCAGATGCTCGCTGGCCGCTCGCTGGCCTGACACGACAACCAGCGTAGGGCACGATGGTACCCTCCGTGATCCATCTGCCATCGACGGCCGGGGGGATCCGGTGGCGCCCTGGCGAGTCTCTGGCCAGGAAAGGATGTCGAGGCCGCCTTTGCGGTCGAGGGATTGGCCGTGGGTGATCTCGCCGGGACGAACAAGGCAAGATGGCGTTGAGCTGGCGAAACAGCGACTGGCCCGGCTGGGGCTGGGGCTGGGCACACGGGGGCGGGGCGCGCCAAGGTCCAACGTGCAATCGACGTCGTCGAGCAAGCGCCGAGGTGTGCTTCATGTGTGTTGAGCCTCTTCATTGGCTGCGCTAAGTGCAAGCTCTCTGTCGGGACGGGCCAATGGGCGGGCCGATCACTGCCAACGACAGGGATTTAATCGCCTTCCTTCCCGGCCGCTAAAGAAGCCCATGTCCATTGTTCAACTCGCTGTCTGAGCTCTTCTGAGCAGAAACGAGGGAAGAGTGTGCTCCACAGTCAACCACCAACCAAGTCGATAAGTTCAATGCCGCCCCTGGCCAATCTGTTCCTCAGTCCTCTCCCGTTGAACTCGAGAGCGCTGCCATGATGATTATCATCCGATGTGATGCTCTGAGATCGACTTTTCGTCTTTTAATTTTAGTTAGTCCTTATTTCTAATTTAGATCTCCGGTTGCCACCGTTCCGTGCTGCTCCTTCTGCTCGATCCCAGGCTCTCATTGCTCCTTCCCTGGGCAGCAGTACATTACGTGACCCTCTGCAGCTCGCAGGAAGGTACGAAGTACAGCTGACTGCAATTCCAGCGAGGTATCCACTGCCGGGCACTTCCCTTCTCAACTCTGCTGCATGAGTGAGTGCGAGTGCGGGCAGGTGCACCACGAGTACGTACCTGCCTTGGGTTGAGCCCATTCCCCCGCCTCTTCTTCGTCTCGAGATTTCTTCACAAGAGAGGGCGTCCATCCATCCACACGCGCGCAGACACGATCGATGCTTGCTTTTTCCATCCCCCGTCAATGTTACCACGATACTACCACACCGAAGACTATTTGATCGGCTCTGCAGCTTTCCATTGACATGTCCATTGCCAGGACCCTTCAAACCGACTCTACTTCGCCTATCAATGCTTGGTCCGGTTCAATCAATCGGCTTCGCCGTGTTTCACTCTTTTCGTTGACCCTTCGTCATCCTCGTCCGGTTTTACACGCCTCGACGCATCAAGCACTGCATGGGCATGGGTTTCGGACAGATAATCACCGGCCTGGCATCAGATCGAGGACAGTACATACCCTGAGAGTACGTACACTTCCCATCCATGTTGCGCCCAAACTCGGCTAGACGTCTAAAGGCAGGTCATCGAGTATCAGAAACTGTGCACTGTCCAAAGAGTGGTGGGCGTCCAGCCTCGTGGCAGTTGGATGAAGAAAGCAGCTCGGTCAGTGGCAGCACTCCCAGAAATCCCGAACATGGCTGGACCTGGTCGTCTTCTTGGCCTCTGCTCCCGGCTTCGTCCCGCAGAGTGACCTCCACTTCTCAATGCCGGTCGCTGTGTTTGCACAGAGTGACGACAGAATGGCCTTCGAGGTCCCCTGTCTCGGCGACAGCAGCAGGCGGCCTGGATGAGGAGCATGGCTTGCTTACATGTCTGCCCCTAGTGCGTCGGCCCTGTTGCAACTTGCACCTTTTCGGCTTGCTCGATGCCCATCGCCCCCTCGCCAGCCCCCGTGTCTGAATGCAACGTGCCCAGATCTATCTACAAATTAAGCGCCATGCTGTACAACCGCTCGCCTGCGCCACGACTGCTTCGACGGCCCACACTCACCGCGCGTTTGTTGAGAGACTTGGAGGCTGGCCTCGCTCTCGTCTCGGCGGCTTCTGCTATTGAGGGAATTGCAAAGTCCCAGGTTTCAAAACGAGCCATTTGTCGTCTTCCCGGCCGGCAATCGTGCAGCTCGCAGAATCTATGCATACGCAAAGAATGACTCCAGGTCCTATCATAACATTGCTCGAGTCAGCCACGAGCTCAATGCCGCGCCTTTGTGTACTAGCTCGACGGGTTCTTCAGTCGCCACATGCATCGTGTTTCCAGTCAGACCTGAATCACTTCTGGAGTGCAGGGAGAAGTGGACTGCTCCGCAAAACCTCCATCGCGGCTGCAGGCACTCTATCCGATGATGTGCGCCTTTTCAGCTTTGCATCTTCAGAAACAGTCCTCGGGAAACCCGGCCTGACTTTGGTGATACGAATCCCGGGGATCCTAGGTTTCAGCGTGCTCGTGGGGATATCGCTTTCCAAGGCTCTGGTCGAGGCCTGACTCCCCGCGACCCGTTGCAGCCTCGCCACCACCTCGCAGGAATTTCTCGGTTCCTAGCTGGAGCTGACCCAACATCAATAAGCGCGCGGCAGAACCGGGGGAGCCTCCCTTGGACTTGGCTAACCCACCTCGTCGCGTTCAATTCTCTTCATCCTTGTATCGAGCTTCGTGCCTGTTCTCCCAGCCACATTGATTCTTTGAAGCCATCACCAACTGGAACTATACCATCTAACGCAGTTCATCCCCTCACGGCAATGTCCCGGTCAGTGGCCTAAACTACCAAGCACCCACCGGTGAGGCCTCAAACGTTGGTGGCCCCGGCCCAACACGGCTGGGAACCCGGCCGTGGTCTCCCTTCGATAGCGGATGGTCTGCGGCCCAAACCGCGGCCAGGCTGACGGCACCCGACTCCCTGCTGATGGTGTTTTGACGCCACCGCATCTTCCCAACGCTGCGTGCGAGTGGGGACGTTCAACTCGGCTGCGCAAGGCGCGCATCTTGTGGCGATTCCGGAGACTCGAAGCAGCATTTTCAGACGAGACTCCGCACCCACGTTTTCGACAGTTGGTGAAAGTGCGCACGGAATGCGGTGAGCTTCGTCCTTTGCTCCAGAGGCGGATGGCCTGATCAGGGCATGCCGGTCTTGGAATCTGGTCCTTGTCGAGGGTTACATTGTGAACAACACAGACATGTTCCGTACATGATAAGATGGATTGATCTCCCAGCAGCGCAGGGCGGGGATATTATCATGTCAATGGGTGACGCAGCTCTCATTCGATGGCAACTCGTTTTGTCGAGCCTCCAAGAGGCCGTCGGGTCTACCTACCCCTCACGGACTTGCTATGTCATCATCACATGATGAGCTGAGACAGGCATGAAGCCGGATTGAAGCCGTCACTCCCAGGATGTCGGCCGTCGAGGCCAACTTCGAGGCCGGGGACGGCTTTCTTCGAGGCTCGGCACCCAGGTTATCCCTCTCAACAAGCCGCGAGCTGGGCCTGATGAGGCAAGACTCGAAGACAACATTTCAGCTTTGTGATGAGCAAGCATTAGCGGATTCGGGGTTCTTGGCTTGAGCTCCCCACCACACTCAATCCCTGTTCGGTCGTCACTCGCTGTTGGCTCTAGGATTGCAGACCCACGCCAGCCTCGCTCGGAGAGGGCTGGCACAGCGGATCGAGACAAGGTCGGACATGAGCGAAGGTCGTTCGAGTTTCCAACGGCTCCCCTCTTGAGGAAGCGGGAGTTGGTGGTGCCGTCGATGAGTTCGAGATGCCGCTCAAGGCTCCGTGGACCCTCGCCGCATGCCCGCGCCCGCAACGGCTGCTGCAATGCGCCCAATCACACTCGCACTCACACTTACTCTCACTCGTGCTCGACTGGCAACTCTCATGCCGTGAATCCCACCCCCACGATGGTTGGTCGATGTTAACGTGAGTGACAGGTCGGGGTTGGGTGCTGTGACAGAGCTGCACGAACACAGTGGGGCCAGTGAAAGGGGAGCACTAAAGCCAACGTCTCTTGTCACGCTTGAGTGTTGGGCGGTGATGGCTGTCGATCGTCTTAACCGGCTTTGGACGACGGCAGCTGGAGAGAAATGCCGCCAGGGGCCGTGGTTGAAGGTGGCTGGAGCTTGGGGCGGCCGGCTCGCACAACGACGGTTGACGGACTGGAACAGGGCCATCGGAACGGAGGTGAAGGAGACCGGTCCAAAACGAAGCGAGAGTCAGCAAGCGCGATGTCAGCCAGCCCGGCCGCTCAGCGATGATGTGCGTGCCCGATACTCCGTACCCCAGGCTGTGGCTTCAGGGCGGACCAGCCACGGGCCAGCCCATGGCTTCACTGGCTTCACTGGGCTGCGACTGTCCCGTCCTTGCATCCATCGCGGCCGCACTGACATGCCCAAGATGCGCCACCTCAATGCGCGCCACGAAACCCCGCCCGCAGAGTCCGTCTGGTGAGGTCCTTCTGTCGTTGATACGAAGGCAGTCAACACGATGAAACACCCAAAGCTGCCTGCGTCTGAACTTGGTCCATGATCGACCACCGGTTGCGTTACACCGTCCACTCGCTGCACGCAGCGTGCCTCATGCCTCTCCCCTCACTCGGAGGACCAATTGCATCTTGGCGTCTCCACGTCAGAATTGGGCCTCATCTGCTCCGGTTGGGCCAGGGTCGACTTCAGGTCATGCGTCCACGCGATCTCGAAGAAGCGCGGGCCACGGCTGATCGGCCGAAAGGTCCCTCTGACCAGCCACGCGTGCCCAGACGGCTCGATCCTCAAGCCTTGTCACCAATTCGACGTAAACTCGGGATGCGTGAATGCGAGATGGGAACCACGTCCGTCGCCGCCAGAGAGCAGAGGCATGTCGCTTCTTACCTGCTACATCTGTGCAGGCGTTGCCTCGCATGGTTCGCTTGTGCCATGCCAGGATCATGGGATAAAAATAACGTGGCTTGCAGAAGCTCGCTGCAGTTTGTCAACCGGTGTGGGATGAAGACGTGGACAAGCACGGGTCCGGGTATACGAAGCAGACACCGCTCTTCGTATCCGGGAAGCCAGTTAGCAAATGGCGCCCAACCAATGCTTGGGCGGTTCCAGTGCATACGGAAGAGGCTTCGGGAGTCGCACAACCAGCCAGATACAGCTGTTGGGGTTTCTTGTGTCTACTTTGGCATTCTTTATGAGATGACGATTGCACACTATCGAGAATCAGACGCCGTAACGAACAACAATGACGCCGTCCACAGCTTCTTCATTCGGTTGAGTGACAGACAGGTGTATGGCTAGCATTATGCCTCGACAGTATCCCTCCAAGGTATGTCCCGGGTCGTCCCGTTGAGATCTCCCTTTGACAACGGAATGGTTAGGCCAAACTCAATCTCGTATCATTGGCAGATCAGGCCCGATGAGTAGGATAAAAAGAGGTCGCAGGTGTGTGGGTGTGGTGTCGAGAAGCTCCAAGCACGACTGAGAGAGATCAAGACTCCCACGACTTGCAGTTGTACAGCCTACTAGTCTTGGTCTTGTCCAAATACCCATTGCAGAGGTTGCAGTGCGACTTGGTCAACAGTTGCCAGGACATTGACATGGTCAAAGGAACGACATGAGCAGCCGGGGACTCGCCAAGACTCCCGTTCGCGGAAGCAATGTGCCTGCTTCGTCGATCTGTATCGAGCATCAGACCATTTAATGAAATTGGCGGAGCCGAGTTGAGCTATCGAGTATGGCATTCCAGCTCGCTTCCTTCGAGAGCCTGATAACGGCTCCTTCGGTGTTGGAGCTTTCGCTCGAAACTCAAAGCAACACTCTTGAGTCATATGTCCAGGGCCAGATCATTTCTCCATGAGTTGGGTGGTCTATTCGGGTATGGCTGGATTGATCCAGTTAGCTATTGCAGTTCTTTCGGTCCATCTAGAAAAGTTTCTCTCGAGCTGAGTTAGGCATGTCTGAGTGGGCACGCTTCCAAGCCCGACACCTTTACAGGGAGGGTTGACTTGGACTGTATAGTCTCTCGGCCAGGTCGTCCCAATGGTCCCGGGGGGGGGGGGCATTTCTTGGGAATATGGCCGTCTTTTGTTGACAACTGTAGGTGCAGTTAATTGCCAGCATATATCCATCACGTCGAGCCACGGCCATACATGCTCTCGCAAACCATAGACAACCCTTTCCTCCCGTCTTCCCCGCCGTTACCCGAAACCAATCATCGCTAACTCGTCTCATCTCGCCTCGATTCGCCCTCTTTCATCTCACGCTATTCTTATGTGCGTGTTCTCGGGAAGGGGGGGGTCCAAGGTGTAGAGAGAAGGCGGAAAACCGCCAGCAGCTGGTGCTGCGACCTGGGTTTGCCAGTCGTGATCAGTCATCAACGACCGCTCCGTCATCCATTGCTAGCTTTAATCTCCAGTTGTCTCGGTGATTGCTTGGACGTGTTGCATTCATTGCGTGCGTGCGTGCCCTCCACCTAACTGAGGGGGCCGGATTCTAGACAATGTCGCAGGCCCCAGCTATTGTCTCGACATGGAGCAAACATGGCCTAAAGGTTGAAGTGTAATTATAGATGGCTTTTGCACAATAATGAATACATCTCGAGACAATATTCAGGAGCTCCTGCCATGTCCAGAATCCGGCAGGTATCGATATCTTCCAGGAGCGTAGTCAAGGTTGAACACGACACTTCGGGGGGGCGTGGGCGTAATTACCACTGAGCCATATTGAGAATTATTATATCTAACGGCTAGGTTTTAGGACAGACGAGTGTCTTCGTTGCGGTACCTAGCCGTCTATTAGGTCGTCTCCATGACACGACAATGGATGGTCCTCTCTAAACAACTTACCCTAGACACCCGCGATGGCTGAGTCACCAATGGTTTCAATGCGATCAACTATCTCGAGTCGAAGTCATGAACATGTCGAGTATTCGTCCTGTAACTGTGCCAGTTGGTGTGCAATGTACCCGAGACCACGTGTGTTGTTTGGCACGGGTTGGAGTTCCAACCACATGAAGCTCGTGGAAAGCAATGACACACGACGCGGACATCTCAGTTACTTGAAGGAGTCCGACCACAGTGAAGGGTACGATGCAGCAACGACAGACAGAACCATGCCACCGGCCGCTCCTCCCTCCACCATGTATAACATTTATTCTCTCCCTATTCACCCATTAATCGTCCAGGGCTGACCACAACGGAGTCTCCCAGGGCAAGACGACCTACCCTATACCAAGGCCGAATAGCTTCATTTCAGGCAAGAATGGTCAGTTGAATTCAACTCGGAATGGCAACACCGCCTCCGTGGGGCACCGAGCACCATCGAACACGCCTTCAACCTCTGCGTTTCTAATTCGAGACACGACAGCCAGGGCAAGCAAAGCAGGAAACAAACAAATCAATTAATTAGGGCCGAAACGACCTGCATGAGGGCCGAAAGACACACACCACACAGAAACCTCGCGCCTCGCCTCGCCCCGTAGAGAAAAAAAAAAGGAAGGAAATTCACAGGCCAGCGGTGCAAATGCAGACGCAGCCCAAATTGTCACGGCATTCACGCGAATCCACGTCGCCCTGGCATTTGGGCACCATCTTTCATGCATGACAACGCTTTCCCTCCCGACGGGCCGTCCGCCTCGTCCCCGGGTCGCAGAACAGGCGGGCAGGGCTTCGAGCTGAACGAAGGCGTGCGCGAAGCGAGACGAAACGGAACGCGCCAGCGCAGACAGAGAGACAGACATACAGACAGACGGAAGTAGGTACGTAGCAAAAGCACAGGGCGAGATATTCTCCGACGCACAAACAACGAAGCAGAAATATGTAGGTACATGTCACGGCGAATAGTTTTGCTCGGCGGGGCGGTGACACGCGCACGCATGCAACTCGCCTCTAATGAAACCAACACAAGAGTGTGTCAGAGAGAGACATCTTTCAAAAAGGCGGTATGCGCGTCGCCTGTAAGCCAGAGGCGGTGGTGGTGGTGTGTGTGTGGGCGGTGCATGCGCAGCAGTAGCACAAGGCGGCCGACAATGACAGTCGGTGTGAAGAGGACGATTGACTCTGAGTTTTGCATCCTTGATGGAAGACGGCTCGTTTCTCGTCATTCTGCTCGAGGATGCCGTATGAGGCCACGGATGCTTTCGCCGTCGTCTCACCCCCTTTCTCTCCCACTCACTCCCTTACGATACCTCCCCCACGGAGAAGCAGAAGACGCCATTGAGACGAGTCCCCAAACCTTGGACACGGTAAATTGCCCCTTCGCCAAAAGAACCCAAGCATTCCAAGGGCGGGAAGGCCGGGAGCGGTGGGTTTAGCGGCGTCGCGGAACGGGCACTAGGGGACACCCGACCCCGGCCGCGTCTGCTCCCAGACAACAGCGGTGGCCGGTGGGATAAAGGACGAAGGTTCAGGTAAATTAGGAGGCTGCATAGGGCGACGAGGCAGGCTCTCCCGGCCCCGGGGCAGCGAGGGCAGAGTCCCCCGTGGGCAAGGGAACTGGCTCTCGAGTAACCCGGCGCGGCGGGAAACGTGGGCGTGCTTGCTGGCTCCCCCTTTGGCGACAGGATGGGCGTGGGGGGTCGGACCGTGGGTGTTTTGACGTCTGTGTCTCCCTGCCGCGACAGCCAGGGCTGCGTCGGTAAGCTGTAACCAGCCAGACGGTCTGCAAGGGGGGGAAGACCATCCGACAGGTGTCTCTTTGGGCAGAAGGGCAACGCGGGATGCAAGATGGATCGGGCAGCTAAAGAAGCACATTAGATTTGAGGAGGCAGGGGGCCGTGTCCATTTCAGGAGACGAAGGCCCCAAGGGACATCCGGTCATGCATTCCCGCGAGACAACAAGTCCAAGGCGAGGCGAGTGAGAGAACAAGACGGACGGGGGGCCGGGACTGCGACGAGCGTGGGATGCAGAAATAAGAATCAGATCATGGCCGGAGTTGCTTTTTCCTCTCTCCAGTCTGGGGGAGGGGCGTGGGATGTGCACCTCCGAGGACGGGCTCTCGTGTGATGAGGACGACAGCCGGCGACTGAGGGAAGCCCCCCCACGCGGAGGGAGAGGGAGAGTGTGTGTGGTGATGGCGCCGATGACGGGAGTTGGGCACAGCAGATGAGATGAGATGGCGGCGAGAAGAAGAAACGAGGCGTGGGAGAGGCCATGCACGCGGTGGTCACGAGTCCCGATGCGACGAGAGAGACGAGAGAGACGCACCAAGGCGATGGATACTCCTCGAAGAAACACGGAACTCGCAAGGCCCGACGAGTCGAGGTCGCAGGGGGAAATGAGATGTTGATTAGAAATGCAAGTCATCAAATCATGGTGGCTCAAAACGCCATCATGGCCTTTTCCCGACGCGTTACTGGCTGCACCGCCCGAACTGGTGACAGTGCCCAGCCGCGCGGGGGAAGGAAGGAGCGAGCCACGGCCGGGGAGGTGAGTCGATGACGAGGCAGCAGCAGCAGCCGGGCTGAGGCGGGATGGGGGAAGATGGGGGAGGGGCGTGTGCACTGGGAAGGAATATATTCGCTGATGCCTTCAATTCTTCTTTCGTCCTCAGCTCGCCGTGTGGCTGT
Source organism: Thelonectria rubi (assembly GCA_013420875.1). Taxonomy (NCBI): domain Eukaryota; kingdom Fungi; phylum Ascomycota; class Sordariomycetes; order Hypocreales; family Nectriaceae; genus Thelonectria; species Thelonectria rubi. Next base: position 1,061,200 of record WMHX01000070.1, read on the forward strand.
GGCGGTGGCATTGTGGTATTGGGCCGGCGGCGGCGCCTAAATTACAATGAATCCGTGACTCCCTCCCCTTTTCCCTACTTGCGCATCCGTATCGCCAGCCCAACACGAAGCAGCCCGACGCGATAAGAAACCCAAAGAAGCAAACCACCAACAAACAGCCTTTGCCGGGGGGGAAAGGTTTGCGCAGGACAAGTAGGAGTTTATATTTATCTCTCCGTATCCAATCCTCCCGTGTCGCTGGAAAAGTAAGAAACCGGCTTTTTTTCGCCCCAGCCAATCCCGCGTCCGTCCCAACGTTGCGCGTGACCGTAAACTGTCTCTCCCGTCTCCGTCCGTAGAAGCCCTGCGCCGGCTTCTTTGCGCTGTGATACGCCGGACTCATTGCAAAAACTATTTTCAGGGAGTCAGGAAAGGCAGATAATAGACATCCTCCGTTTTCGGGCACATTTGCGACATGATGATGAGAGCGGTTCCCTGCTCATCACCGTCGCACGCCCCCCCCCCTCTCCCCGGATTGTCAGACGCAGTCTTACTTCGAATATTACGTTCCGACGCCTGGCTGGGCAAAGACGAATGTGTGCAACCTCAGGCTATCAGTCGTCGTTGCGATGGGCGGTGCTGCTCTCCCGTAACCAGAGGCACGGACACGCTCGCAAATGCACGTCTCATGCGTACCCCGTGTTTTCCACTGCACCCACGATCGATCGCAGTCCATCGCAGTCCCATCGCCAGCCCATCACATACATCCTTCTCGTCAAACTCCTGGTGGTCGGGCTCGCTCGCCGAGTGGACCGCCGCCGACAAACCGCATGTCATCGCCTTCAAACTTGCTGATTGTCTCCCATGTTGCACCTCACCCTCTCTGCTGTCATCCATGCGACCCCATGGCGACATCATGACTCTCGGAGCCGCAATGGGCGAAGCACAGATCTCACTCTCATCCCCTCTCCGCGGAGTCCCCGTAAGGGCCGCTATCTGACTGCCCGTCACCATCTATTACCTACCATGTATTTTACTTATCCGTACCTACTTCTGCTGCTTTGACCACCGGGGCCATGGTTGCATTCGCCTCGCGATAGATTCCTTCTGGAACTTCCCAATCGGATCGGCCTGCCCCTTCTAGAAGCCCGCGCCCTCGCCCAGGCAGCTTGAATCATGTCCCGACTGCTGGCCATCGTGGGGTTTCACACGTGGAAGGCTCCGAGAGCGTGTGGCCACCATCTTCGACTCGCGAGCAAGGAGCCGGGAGGGCATCCGAAGGGGAAGTCCTCGCCGGAACGTGGACATTGGACGGGCGGCCTTTTCGCGGTCCGCCTTCTAGGGGTTCTAGGGTTTCTAGGGCTTCTAGGGCTTCTTCGCACGACTCGCCGACGCGGTGTTGTACCCTCCCCGTCCTTCCCCCTCCGCCGTTGCCTCATCAATAGCGTGGGAGCACTAACGGACAAGTTCCCGCCGGGGGTCGAGTCGCGACGAAACGTGGGAGACACGGCGGGTGGACGGACCTGAGCTCAGCGGCGGCGGGGAGGATACGTAATTCGCACCTCGAGACGGAGCAGCAACCGAGATGGAGGAGGACGAGGAGGCGAAAAGAAGGGCTTGACTGACTCTCCCTCGGTCCTTCTAGCGCTTCTAGCGCTTCCAGCGCTTCTAGCGTCCTTCCTCATTCAACCGTCGGGGCAAATGAGTCGTCGCCAGTGCCCTCCCAGTCTCTAGCAGCTTCATCTTCACCCGGTCGCCGGCTGCCCAGAGCTTGGCGACAGGGCGACCCGGCCGGCGTCTTTCTTGGGATAAAAAGGGTCTTCCGCGTTTTCCCCGAGCGAACGTCCCACACCGCTTGCGAGTCGGCCAGAGACGCGATGCACCCAAGGAGGAAACTCGGGAAATAGCCGGGGAGGGAAAACGTGAGAACCGTCGGCTCGGGTCTGGGGGAGATTGTGGGCCCCGCTTTTATTTTCTCTCCAGGGCAGGTTCCCTTCCCTAATTCCATCACCGCCAGAAGCCAGACAGGGGACGGGTCATGAAATTGATCAACTTGGACACACACCCCCCCCCTGATCCCCGGAATGAATGAAAAAAATTAGCAAAGAGAACCCTGGTGATTTCAACTTTGACAACCGAGATTTACCAGTCCTTCGGCTCACAGGAGATGGAGCCGCGGGAACGTCGACTTGCCCCGGCTGGCTGCCCATCGCGGTAACTCGGTGTTCCCCCGGTGAATCGTGGCTTGTGGGACCGCGGCTAAAGGGGACGGCAAGGGAGAAAGGGCTTTGCTCTCGGTCAGTCGCAGAAACGGAGGGGGCAGGAAGCAAACTCGTCCGTTCCAGGTCAAAACGGGCTCGGCGCTTCGGTGGAACTGCCGGCGACGAGCAAAAGGCAGAGCGCATGCGGCGCGCTCGTGAGGGCGGACGATTACGCTCCGAGGGGAGGGCTTCCATCGGGAGTTCGGTGCGGGTGCAAGAGACTTGCTTGTGCCACGGAAGGCCGGAGACGCATTGGACGTGAGCATGTGGGATAAGCGAGGTGCATGGGAATGAAGCCTGGGCGTTGCACACGCACGCAGCCCTTCGTGACGTCGGTAGCACGAAGTTGGTTTTGGCTTGAGCATCTATCCGAGGCACAATCTCCGAGGCAAAGGCAGGGCGGGCAAGCAAACCGAGCAGGCAAAAGAGGGAAAGGGGGGGGGGACGGCAACGAGCAGCTGAAGCCCTCGCCAGTCAGTCTCAGTCCAAAGGCAGCGAAGCCAGCCAGCAGGCGTGTCTCAGGCGAGTGCGCTGGTCCCGAAATACGTGTACGAAGTACGAGATGATGTTCTTATTCCAGAGGGTGCGTTTCGTGTAAGCCAGCCCAGTCCTGGCACACCCCCAACAGCCCGGGGATGCCCAGCGCCGCATCGGTTCTGCATTCAGGCTGCAGCCGAACCTGCCACACGCAGCAACGACAACGACAACAAGAAACAACAAACTCGCCGAAAGCTGACCGCCCTTCGTCATCGTCATTGTCGCGCAGGGCAGGGCAGGAAATCCGGTATGCGGCGCGAAAAAAAAGGCAATGCCGCCTTCGGCTGCCGCGGCAAGGGACAAGAAGCGAGGATTGTTGATGATGACGGCAATGATGACTGATGAACAGTCAAGATGTCGGTGCATTTCATTCTTGGCTGACGACTTGCTTGTCGCGTTCGGAGCAATGAGCGGATGCGGACAGTGGCGACGAGGCAAGATATGCAGCGGCCCTTCCAACGGGCCTGGGGTGGGACGGAGGGAGCGAGAAAGAGTCAACGTTACCGACATTGCGCCTCTGTCTTCGTAATCGAGAATTCGTGATGCCTTGGTCGATGGTTGATGACTGTATTTCGTAAAGGGCGGATTGTGTTCATCCATGCCTGGTTGCGGCGTTGAAGTGCGTCAGCGAGAGACACGCTGCGTGCCATTGCCCCAGGATTCCAAATGCCCAGAAAGTGTCAGTGTCAGTGTCAGAGACAGGCAGACAGACTGTCAGTTGCACATGGCAGCGCACAGCACGAGCCGCTGATGTAAGGCTCGTCGGGGAATGGCTGCGAAGAACGGAGAAGGGGCAAGGGTTGCCGCATCGGGCACAGTCCGTCGTCGCTATTGACTCGGAGCTCTCAGCTCAGCTCTCAATAAGACGGCGCTCTCTGTCTCTCTCCTTAATCCTCACCCCCCTCCCCCACCGTCAGCAAACCGACGGCTCCTCCTCCCCAAAAGACGCACACTCCCCCTCCCTCTTCCCACTTGGCCGGCAATAATGTCAAATGGCGGTGCAGCGAGAACTGGGAGATCTGACTCACCCTGCCGCCAATGGGACCTCGCCGTTTGCTCTTCGCTGACCGCCCTTGGGGACTCGATGCGGGTGCCCGCCGTCGTGCAGGAGGGCTGCGATGCGCGATGCGACCGGCTGCATGGGACGGATGAGATCGCGGACAGGACAGCGAAACGGGGAGTGTACATACATGCACCGACAACGTTGCAGCGTGTGAGTGTGTGCCTTGCGTATCGCATTGTCAGGTGTCGCCGTGTCGGTGTCCGTCGCAGTGTCGGCGTCAATCGATAGTGTCCAAAGGAAGGGCCAGCGAAGGGCCAGCCAACGGCCAGTAAAGGGCCAGCGACAGCATCATCACCACTACAATCTTCAGCCATCAGTTGCTTGCTCGAGACAAGATTGCTTGGCGCAATGACCTCACCCAGAACAATCTCCGACAAAATAGCAACCTTCTTTATTCAGGATCCAGGGTCTCGTCCAGAATAAAGAGGCTTCTCATTCATTCGGATTTGGAACATGCACGGAAGCATCCGAAACAGCCCTTCTCCAGGAGGACAATGGGAGCAGTGACCTCGGCGTGAACCGTTTCAAACGGCCAGAGTCAAAGCACGTCCGACAAACAAACAATCCAAAAAAAAAGGGTGGATGAATGCTTTTCCTCCCCACCTTCCGTTTTGCCTTCAACGCTTGCCACTTTCCGCACCGTCCAAGCTCAGCACCTCGAGAACTCTCCTTGTCAAAGCTGTTGCTGTTTTCCCCAAGGGTCCAAGCTAAAAGGGAGCAGCAGCCAAAACCGCTCGTTGGCGCTGGTCGAGGGGGTGCCACAAAACCGTTCGGCACGGCAATTTGAGAGGGAAACCGCGGGGAAACGGCAAGAGAGGAAGCTCCAGGGAACAATGGAAAAATGGAAACTGCACATGAAAATTTTCAGAATCCTGGTCTGCGATTGCAAATCTGTTGGAAATGCATCCAAGCCTGTATCCATATGTACTGTAAAAATTTTCACATGAGAGCGGAGAAGAGGTGCCTCGAGGAGCTGCTGCAGTTGCTTTGCTTTGCTTTGCCCTGCAGGCTGGGATTTGGGTTGCATGTCGCGACGACGCGTTCCGGTTAGACTGCTTTTTCCCTTCGGCGCACACTTTAAGCAAGGGTTCGACGACTCTCTGCTCGGGACGGCTCCGCACTTCGGTCGCGATCGCGTCCTTGGGTATCCGTACGGAGTACGTAGCGCAATATTTTTTTTCTCCCTTTCTCCCCTCTTGACTGGGGCGGGAGGTTTGAGCGGTGGAGGTGCGTCTCGAGGAGCAAGGGCATGAGCAGTGAGGAAACTACGCCAACGGAAATCGGAAAAAGCAAACATTACGGCACGGATTCGTAATTTTTGCAGACGAGGACCCGAGGGAGGGAAATGAGGACTTGGAATCCCCCGATCCCTGCTGGAATCCCTCGAGGCTGAGAGAGGCGATGGATGGCTGGCGCACGAATCGCAAATTTCAGGACTAACGGAAAATCAGAGGGAAGGGAAGAATCGACGCTAGAGGCTGGCTCGCAAACGCGGCTCCCGGTACCACGCGGGGATTCGGAGAGCTTCGCGGGCTGGACAGCTCCTTCGAAGCCACGGACAACAGCCGTGCCGTCTGGACTCTTCCGTCCTGGAGCTTCATCCAGTACGTACTGTACGGACAACGGGGAGAGGGCGGGGAAAGAAAAGGGTTCAAGAGCTCGGAGAGCCAGAGGGGGGGGGTGTTTGACATGGACGAGCCCTGATTGGACTCTTTCGGCGGGTTGCTTGTTCCTTTAGCTTCTCTTCGTCCGGGGTTTTGGCGACGATGGCTTCGTCGAGGCGCTTCGACTAACGGGAGGGAGGCTTGCGTTGACTCGATCAACTTCGTTATTCCTTTGAGAGGGGGTGGTTGATCTATCGTCGTTCAGGAGAGCAACCGTCGGCTAAACCCGACAGCCTTTGTGTGGTGTTGCTCATTGTCACTCATTGTGAGATGTTTATTTCCTGCCGCCTTTGACGTGTTGTGTGTGTTTTGTTCATGATTGCCGCTTGCTTCTTTTTACACCGAGGTTATTTGTCACGACGGATGGATAACATCACCAAATTCTTTCGCAAACAGCCTCCCCCCCCCTCCCTGCTACCCTGTTCCCGTCCTCGTTGTCCCAGGCTGCCACATTTTTCGATACCGAAGCACACAACAACAAGGCCCGGAAAGCAGACGCGCCCATTGGCCGGGTTCGACGTGAGCAAGCGAAAACGGCCGGGGTCGGATTGGGTACCGGCATCGCAGAGACGAACCCTGGCCCCTTCAGCTTCAAGTTCTTCTTTTCCCCGGCCGGCGGTGAAGCACGCCCGCGATTCGTGCGCGGGTGGGGAATGAAAAAGAGGGCAAGGGGAAGGAAGGGGGATCACGGACGAGACTTTCCCTCCCCCGGTCCGGGGGAGAGATCCTGCCGAGAGTTTGCAAACGGGCTCCCGCTGATACGCGCAAGGGCGGACGACAACACAGGAATGGACGAGATTGTGGCCGGCGGGCCGCAGCAGACGCTGCATCGACGGGAAAGGGCGGTGCGTGCACGCATGCAGGCCAAATCGAAATCTACGAAACCCTCCGCTCCAGGGCGAATGGGCAATGTTCCGCCCACCGCCTCTTGTGCGTTTTCTGAAGCTGTTTGGCCGCATCAACAGAAGCTCTCCTTCTCGAGAGAGCTTGGGGTTGTCGTCCCGTTTCGCTCCTTACGCGCACGCCCCCCTTTACCCAAGAGGCCCAATCACGGCCTCGGACTGTCGGGACGCAATCGCACTGGCTGTCGCGACTGACCGTATCACGCAGCCGAGCGACAGGAGCGCGACTGACACATTCGCTGCACACGCCGAGATCAGTGGACGCACGCATCTCATTGTCCATTCTTTTGACTCACCCGCGAACGCACCCTTTGATTGCGGCAGGGCAGGTCGCCGCCCCCTTTTTTATTTTTGTTTCCTTGTGGCCTTTTGTTTGCATCGTTTAGATGGCAAACGGATTGAAAATGCCACAATTCGTATTATCCTTGGCCGTGGCAGTTAGATTTGTGGTTGGGTTGGTACACGGTGGAAGAGACAAACATGCAAAAAATGACAACCAACAACAAACACAGCAGCAGCCCGCATCACCGCCACTGCGCCTGGTCAAACGTGCGGGAGGATTCTGGGACTCGCGCAAACGAGCCTTTTCCGACCGCCAACAAACGGCGACTGCGCTGCTCCCCGTCGGAACTCGAATCCCTCTCGCTGTGGCCGCGGGAGAAAATGGGGGGCTCGAGTCCCCCTTCGAAGGTGGGGGCGGAGGATGAAATCCCGACACACACAAGAGACTCTTCTTCCCTTTGTCGTCTCGGCCACAGGACGCACGGGATGGCTTGGACAGTTTGTGCGTCGATTGAGCCCTCCAGGAGCTGAAGCAGGCATGACAATGGGCGTGGGGGAGACAACTAGCAGCCAGCCATCAAGCCCTGACACCATATCGGACATGGGGGAATGGCAATTGTCATTGCTATTGAGTCGGAAATCTTGTTTCCTCCATTCAACGTGTCGCGGCATCACCACCGCCCTCCAGCTCGGCGACGGCTGGCGTATGGGCATCTTCTGATGGCCAGGCCATGGAGCACATGCTCACCATCGAGCCCAGACCATAGGCTCAGAATGCAGAGACACAGGTCTGGGCTGGATGGATGATCAACGGCTGGCCGAGACACTCAAGTCTGGGCCCATCAGATCGACAATGCAGGCTCATGGCAAGGGAATACCCGCGCGGTGGATGCGAATTGCACATCAAGCAAATCAAGTCGCACATGGAGAGACACCATCTCGCCCTTGCGTCTCGGGGGGTCTCGAGTTGCTTGGCTCGTTGGTTAGGGTTCTGCCCCCTTCATTCCCCCGTTGCCGGGCTCTTCAATCTGGCCTCGTCTTTGGACGGTGTGGAATGGGGACACGGTATCGCGACCGCCCGAGACTCGTTCTGGGCCTCGCTGAGAGTCTGGGGAACCCGCGCCGAGACTCTGGGGTGCCCAATCCGCCCTCTGCAATTGTGTTTACTGGTCGGCGAATGTTCAATCCTATGCTAAGCTCTCCCTTGCCTTTCGGCGTCGAGTCTTCCCGAGCTGCGTTGAGCGTCGTTCTCCCTGATGTTGACATGTCAGTTTCGCAAACGGAGCCGTGATTGCTAGCCCGGGCTCGACTCGTTGTCGTTCCCGTCTTGATTCTCCCTGCAGAAAGAAGCAACCATCGTGGCCGGCTGGCTTCATCGGCAGGGAGAAGTAAAATTTTTTTCTTGGTTTTAATTAGGTACGGTACATGTCGGTCGCAAGCAGCCGTTACGACATGCCGGAAGCCAACAGAACTTCCTATCTCGGGCAACTCGAGGGATGCCGAGTGGGGAGCAGATGTCCCAAGACTGCCTCTTTGACAAAGGGCAACAAAAGAAAAACAACACCAGCAGGACAGGAAAAATTTTAGCCGCGCCCGGCATCAACTTCTCGATGGATGCTTGCAACCCGGCGAGGCGGTGTCCAAAAAAGCAAGGCAAAATTGGAAAGGGTGAAGAGAGAAGTTAAAAAAAAACAAAAAAAAAAACACACACACACGCACATCGGCGGCATACCGTCTCCGCCGTTTGCACTGCTTTTTTCGCCTGTACAGTCCCAACCCAGCAAATTTCTGTGCGTCCAGGGAACCGGATCCGCTGTTGGGAGCTGAAGGGCCGCCTCCGCACCGGGTCGCAAAGGCTGCCCGCTTTCATTACTCGTTGGAGAAGAAGAAGTCCGAGGGAGACCCGACGGTGCTAAAACGGAGTGGAAACCTCTCTCCCACCGCCTTGTTGTCTCCCCAGACTCCTTGAGCCCGCGGTGCGAGAGAACAAAGCACAGGCGGCACGACGCACACTCCCCTCCCATTTTCTCCCTGCGCTTCCTTCACCGTTTTCTGAGGGCTCGAGATACCGTTTCCCGCGCGCCGCCCAGTTGTTGCGGTTGCCCAAGGGGACCAGTCGGGAACCGATGCCGACTGCGAAGGAGGAGCAGACAGGGCTGTGATGGGATTCGCTTGGTAATAACGACAGCTGGGATTTCCAACAAAGGTCCTGCCAGGGCCTGGGAGGCCCTGCCAACAGCTCGTCCCGGCGCCCGAGGCCGCGGTACCGCGTTTGTGACCTGTCGAATCTTGGGCCTTGATTCCATGCGCTGGGCGACTTGGGTAGGCTGGTCTTTCAGGTCTTCGTTCTGGGTAATCTTCGCCGTGTCAGCCAGAGAGCCACAGTCCGTCTCACCCCCCCGTCCGCCGTCCTCCATCTCCGTCCTCCGTCCGTCCTCCCACCTTCGCCGAGGCACGCCCCCTCCCTTTTTCTGCGGAACGCGCACGCCCTCCCTCAACTCCACGCCCACACACCCCTCGGGCTCCTCCCCCCCCTCCCCCCTCGGGCCTCCACAAGGGCCTCCCACGCCCTCCCTCCCTTTTAGCCTTCCAGGCATCAAGGGATCCCACCCGCACACCCCCCGGCTTCCCGGCTGCGCGTCCTGGATCCAAGTCGGCCTCATCCATTATCTTTATAACACCCTCGTCCCCGGGTCCTATTCCAAGACCCGTTCCTTTCGATCTCTCTCCGCATCAGCATCACATTCAGTCACCATCAAACTTCTTCAAGAAGCAAAAGGCATTCTGCCTCAAGAGAAACTACATCACTTCTCCCTCTCATCAACCACCTCGACTTACACACACTCACCCACAATCACAATGTTCGGCTCATACGGGTCCTACAGCTCCATGTGCGCTGCCTCGCAGCCCATGGACATTTCCTCTCGAAGCCTCAGCTCCCACGACGCCGCCTGCGCCTTTCCCTCGTGGCCCAGACGGGACTCCCTCTCCGAGTCGGATCGCGAGGAGCGCCCTTCCTCGTACCTCTCCGACGACGACCTCTTCCTCAGCGACCCCTTCGACGACGACGCCCGCTCCGTCTCCAGCTCCGGCAGCGCTGGCTCCCCCGGCATCATCTCGCCTCCCCGCATCACCGAGGCCGAGCTCCTCGAGATGGAGCGCGAGCGCCTCGCCCTCCAGCGCGAGTACGTCCGCTGCGTCATCAGCGAGAAGGAGCGTCGCCGCTCGCAGGCGGCCCGCAAGCAGCGCAAGCTGGGCGGCAGCGGCAGCAGCAAGAAGTCTCCCAAGAGCAAGATGACGGCCATGGCTCCCATCTCTGAGGAGTAGAGCCTCGCTTGCACTTGACGACTTTAACGACTTATGATAGCGTTCGTCCTCCCTTCGCACCTCGTTATCTGCTGCAGTTGACTAACATCATCCCAGGCTGCTTTACTACTTTGCGACACTCTGCGATATGATACCCCACGATACCCACACAACAGCTGAAGGACATGGGCACTGCAGCAACTTACCACCGACGGCTGCACAAAGCGAATGATCCACACCTACGCAACAGACACAGAATATCTACCACTACCTCACCCTACCCTGACGATAATATTGGGACGTCATCAACAAGATCCCAAACGAACCACACCACGCAGCAGGGCCTTCAACACACCCTGTTGCACGCCCGACACCAGTTTCATTTCGATTTCGCTATTCACGCGCTGGCGCGACTTGCCTCAGGCAGTTCTAATCTGTTGCTCTGCTGGCACGGGTGCCTACTAATGACGCCATGCGGCCAGAAGGGCAAGCGGGCCCGCCACCCCCACAGATTGGGACTCTGGAAACGTGGCGCGGGGAAGGCGAGCAGCAGCAGGAGAAGGCGGTCAAGCCTGATAATGGACCGTGGACGCTCCAGCTTTCCTCGCAACCGCAGAATGAGTCAGAGAGGCGGCGGCTCTCAGCGGTTCCGATGGCTGCCGAGGATGCGCCTTCTGCTCTCGGTCGCCTTTCCGGGCGGATGGATTTTCTTCGGATGTGGGGTGGGTCATCGGATAAGGGACCACCCCGCCCAACGCCTCCGTCCTTCCCCGCGCTGCCTTCCGGCTTCTCCCTTTGCACCCTTTCCTTATTCTCCTTACTCTACTTTTCTATTTTCTTCATAATTCCTGTTTTCTTCTTTCGCGCCCGCGACCACATCCGGTCCGGGACTTGTCTATTACGCACACCGGCATTTGTTAGCGCATGGAGTCTTTGTTGCTTTTCGGGCATGGCAAATCAGCATCACGCATCGGCATCATGGACATGGACACGGGAATACAGATACAGCCCACCACTGGGTCTTGGGCATTTGGGCATTTGGCATCGGGCATAGTTTAGATACCTAGGTAGTTTTTAGTTGTTTTACACTCGATCACCGCTTGGATGGTTGATCAAGAGATACCCCCTATCGGAGTACACTGGAATTGGAACCTTTTCACCATACACACACACACACTCTGCTTCTCGTGCCCTTTTCTGCCTCGTGTGAAAGTGAATGGTTGCCTCACATGACGGGCCATGACTGGCCTTTGGCGACATGCTCTAAGCCTTGTTTTGTCCCAGTGACACACACCTGTTTCTGCCTGGGGCGCCTATCTTATCTCGTGTCACGGGCTTGAAATCTGACGGCGGCCACGGCGCGAAAATGTGCGATTGCGCACACCGACTTGCCGCCACCAAAACGTGGTTTCCCCTCCGATCCCGTGCCTGTTGCCGAGCTCCAACCTGCGCCGTCGTCATGTGAGGGCGTTTCGCAGGCCTCGGGTGTGCCCTTGCGAGGGAAGAGCTGTGAGGGCGTGAAGCTTTCAACGAGGATGGGACTGGAGGAGGGGGGGTCGTGGGACGGGTGCGGATGATGTGCTTTGGGGAGGGGGGAGGGGGTAATGGCTGGAGGTTTGCGGTTGGTAGCTAGTCGAGGGGGGAGGTTGGAATACCTGTTTGAAGGCACCTTTTTGTTCGCTTGGCCTTTTGCCGTGTAGATGAGATGTGTGTGGATGGGCTTTTGTGCCGCCGCAAAGAAATGGCAGACATTGGAACTTGGCCAAGTACCTTGGGAAAGAATCAAAGTACGAAGTAAGGACTCCTTGTTTGTATCTTGCTTCGGCGCGGCCGTGTCGATGGCAAGTCAAGTACCCCCTCCCGCCACCACGTCGTCTTTCGCTGCCCTACTCAGGCATTGACTCTCGCGCGTCCGTTTTGTATTCCCCATGGGCCCAAGCCTCCGGAACACTATCGAGGCAAGCCATGCCGCGAGACGTGCTGGACTCGGGAGGAGGTGTGCGTACACGACACACATGTGGATTTGCTCGGGCAGGTTATAGTCATTAATTCGGAACCTTGATGCGGTAATCGATCAAAGCCCATGCGGTCGAATATGTGTCAATATCAAGGCAAGAGTCCGACTGAAGGACGACTAGTATCCGGAGAGTTGAAGCAAATCCGAGGTACGAAAGGCTTCGCCAGGGAGGTCGGATTCGGAATCTCTGGGCACGCTCCATCGGCTGTGCTGTATGTACGTCTAATACGAGGCAACTCCTGGGGCGGGCTATGAGCACAGCGGTTGCTGGTCCTCTATTCAGGATGAATTCGAAGCTGGAATCGTACCCGAAGTTTCGTCCATAGTAACCGAGCAGCCCCAACACATGTCCTTTAGCATCTCCGAGGAACACGGCTGTAGATTCAAGGATGGACACAAAATGCAGATGCTATGCAGGGGATATATGAAACAGACTATGCGAGAACGCACCATGGGAGAAGCTGATCCTGTAAGAGTCTTCCATCAACGTCTTCGCAGGCGCGCCTGGAATTGGCAGCACTTGACCCAACATCAGGCAACGTTGACACGGTCTTGCCGCTCTTTGCGGAAGAGACGAGCATCCTTTCGAATCTGGCCAACGAGTTTGCAGCATGAGACGACTCGGGTAAAGATACCTGTGCTGGTGAGTACTGAGTGTGTACTAGTAGTTAAATATCCAGATGACAATAAGCTCTGAGGAGTTTGCACAGATTCAGTAGTTCGCTCTGGACAGATTCTCGATTTAAATCCACCTTGCGTGAAATGACTTGGCATTATTAGCTCCGACTTGTACGCAAAGGACGGGATAATGACACCTTGTGATCCCAGTGTAGTGTAGTCTTGTACGTACGCCTCGAAGATGGTGGTAAAGACATCATCTCCTGCCCTGTCAGGTTTCATATGGTTGACTGACAACTTCCTTCATTGCAATGACTTGTTACCTGGGTTTTTGTATCATCCCAAACAGGTGGGTGTTCGTGCATACTGAACTATATGTATAAGAGTACTCCTGCAAAGAACCACAAGGCCCTCGTTCATTCTCATAAACAGACATGCTGACCCATTGTATCCCAGAAGAGGACCTGGCGCCAAACTCCTTTGAACTCCCATGGTCTGTAGACGCGCCTGACGTCGTCTCGCGCCTACACGAGCAACTTATCCACGGCTCGTCTAGCTCCGCAGAGCTTCTAATCGGTTCCGCATCTGGTCCATCATGGCCTCGGCGTCCTCTTCCTCCTCCTCCTCCACGGGCACCTGGGCCACGGGCTCGGCGGCGGGGACGGTGGGCATCTTGGGCTCCTTGCGGTCCTTGAGGATCTCGCCCAGCACCTTGTCGACCTCGACCTCGGCCTCGTCGTCCTCCATGATCAGGTCGGGGTCGGTGGGCAGGGCCTCGTCGACCATCTCCTCAATGATGCCCGCCTTCATGAGCTCCTCGCCCAGCTCCTGCATGGTGCCGGCCAGCTCGGGCAGGCGGACCAGCGAGTTGACGTCCTTCATGATGCCGACGCTGGCGCGGATGGAGCCCTCGATCTTGCGCAGGGCAAAGGCCTCCTGCACCTGCATCTGCACCGAGTTGAGCTGGGCCTTTGACGTGACGAGGCGGGCCGACGTCTTGCGGGCGCGGACCAGCTCGAGGGCGAACATGCGGACCTCCTGCTGGGCCTGCTTGGCGCGGCTGCCGTCGCGCTGCCCGCGCTTGTCGGCTTGGATGATGAGGTTCTTGGTCTTGGTCTCGGCCTGCTTGACGGCGGCAATGTCTCGGTCGAGCTTTCGGATGTTTGATCGGAGGAGGGCGTTGCATTTACGCATCTGGGCGGATGGGGACGTCAGCGAAGGGGGAGGTCACGCGAGCGCGCGCGAGTTTGCCGCCGACGGCAAACCCTGGAGGGGCAAAAGGTACCTGCGCCTGGGGATCTGGCTTGACAAATAGTGCCCTGAAGGTGTCCATGGTGGGTTGAGGTATAGGAGGGAAGTTCGATGGGAGACGGAGAAGCGTGGGCGCCCGATGACGCAACGGGCGACAATCCCCTCAGCGGGATGAAGCGGACAGGGGAGACGACGGATCGGTAGTCGGTGAGAGTGAATGAAGTCGGCGGCGGCGAGAATAAGAGGTGCGGGCCAACGCGCACCGGACGGGGAGACGAGGTTTGGCGGGCGTTGCGCAACGTGGTGAGGCTCTCTTACCCAAAACGATGCGAGGCGAAAAGGTCGGACAAGGCTGCAGCAATCAGCATCTGGAAAGGGCGGGGACCGGGGATGGCGATTGGTGGGGCCGATTCTGGGTGGGCCCCGAGGCTGAGGCAGCGATTCAGTCCGAGTGAGAGGACCGAGATTGACCGCCGGAAGAAAAGGCCTCCAGCTATCATCCTGCGCCTTGGGGACGAGAATCTACAGGCGCATTGGCGCAGTCTGCCCAGGGCGGCTGATGGAACCCCCCCCCGGCTGCTTTGGCGCTGCGATTAGTTACCCCGCCATCTGGCTGTGGTTGAATATTAGGCACCCGGCTTGCCTCATCACGCACCGCCAGAGGATGCATCCCATCTGCGCAAACAAGTCGGCGTGTAAGCAGACAATCTATAAGCAGCTCATCAAGCATGAACCAAACTACTTTACCTACTACCCTCGCAAAAACAACCGGCAGAGCTGCTCGGTACCGGAACGTGCGAGTGCCCGGCGTCATAGTGTGTGGTACCCGCATTCCCCACCTGCAATCTTTCGGCATCCTTCTTGGACCTTCCACGGATTCCCCAGCCTTCCCCCTCTGCCTGTAGCAGCGGCGCAGCCTCCAGAAGCTAGAAGGTACTGGTACCTTGGGGACTCGACTCAGAGGGCTGTTCCAGTCCTCCCCCCCGCCGTAATGCCTGTGCAGTGGTGCCCATTCAGCCCACTTCGCAGCTCCCTTGTTCGTCGGTACCTCAGGTACTTCTTAGAACCTCTTCTCTTCCCTTAGGTTGCCTCCACCTCCACCCTGCCCGCCAAAACTTGACAACTCCATCTTCAACTCAGCTTTCGCCCTTTCGTCTTCCTTTTTTTTTTCGCTGCAGATTCCTGTCCTCCTTTTCTCCCACCGACCTCTCCTCACACAAACCCATTCAAGATGGCCGACACTGCTGTTCCCGAAGGTACGTCCGCATCACCACCGGCCTCTTGCGCCCCTCTCGTATCCATGTCCCCCCCCCCTCTTTGGAAAGCTCCGAGTTGCTCTGCCTCGCCCGTTGCATCTCCCTGTTTTTGACTTATCCACCGTTGTGCACCGTACCTTGCATATCTTTCCCACGCGCAATTGATGCTCTTCCTAATGCCCTCTGCTGCCCGCTCCCCAAATCTCAGCGCTGACTCTGTCTCCCCGACGTTTAGTCCTCTGGGCCCAGCGATCTTCCCTCGCCGATGCCGAGAAGAACTTCATCTACCTGACCATCAGCGCCCCTGATGTGCCCAAGGACGACATCAAGCTCGACGTCAAGGCCACCGCCGTTACCTTCACCGGCACCTCCACCACTCAGAAGAAGAAGTATCACGTCGACCTCGAGCTCTTCGCCGAGATCGAGCCCGAGAAGACCAAGACCATCCACACCGGCAAGAACATCGAGATGAGACTGCAGAAGAAGGAGCTCAAGGAGGAGTACTGGCCTCGCTTGCTCAAGGACAAGGCCCGCGTTCACTTCCTCAAGACCGACTTCGACAAGTGGGTTGACGAGGATGAGCAGAACGAGGCCGCCGAGGAGGACTTCTCGCAGTTTGGCAACATGGGTGAGTGAGCTCTGATCTTTGATACCTTGCATCTCCGTGTCCCTTCTGGATGGTTTGCCGTCCTGAAACTCGGATGGAAGTTGTCTACATGAACTGGCAGTGATTCTGGGCGTCTGAGGCTAACAACACTAGGAGGTGGTGGCATGCCCGGCATGGACGGCGGCGACTTCAGCGGCATTGACTTCTCCAAGCTCGGCGGAGGCGCCGGCGGCGGTTTCGGCGGCATGGGAGGAGCCGAGGGCGCAGGCGCAGAGGACGAGTTGGACGAGAGTGATGAGGATGATGATGACATGCCCGCTCTCGAGGGCGACGACAAGGACAAGCCCGCCGCGGCACCTGCCACCGAGGAGAAGAAGGCTTAAATGGAATGCGGTTTATGAATTGGAACTCTTTTCTAGGGCGGGTTTTGGCGCCTAGGGACACCCGGGCGAAAGTGGTTGGGCGTTGCTCCGTTCGATTTTGATGACCTCTGCCTCGACGTTACTCATCTCCCTTCCCACTTGCGCTGTGGAAAGACGTAAAACTAGGTGTTAACAAGTGAAATGAAAGAAATGACTTTACAAAAATTGGTGCGTCGCCCTTGAAATGTCGTGTAAAAACTCGTTCGCGTCTTTGAGATGTCGAAAGGAGCCAAGTCTTTTGAACAGCACGACTCCCTGACAGGCGCCAGTAACGAGTACCGTAGTTAAGCATTGTCTTGGACTGATATGTCACCCTCATTCACACTTGTCAGGCATTCAATGACTGACCCTACCTTGCGACGGATAATCGTCAGACCCCGAGTCTAGCAGAATGACAATCGCTACAAATTCACAAAGCACGGCATCTTAGTTGGCATGGAATTCCATGTATTTCATCAGTATTCCACCAACTACCAAAAAGCCCCGTGCAGTCTTGCATGTATGGGCAACACAACTCTCCAAGGAAGGCAGTCTGGGATGGGTGATGGCAGTTGTGATGGAGGAGAGAAGATCAAAAGTAATAAACACAAAACCGGCTGCTCCGATAACCCGACCTTGATAGTCCCCTTTCTCGCTTCGGTATCCCCTCCTTGTGAGCGTCCAAAATCATTCTGTCGCAGTAATAACCATCAGTGAAACAGCATGCCCCTCCCTGCGATACCGCCAAGTATACGATTGTTTTTGGTATTTCTTATTAATGTCGCGAACCACAGCCTTTGCCTCAGCGGTCGACCCTTACTACGAAGCCGATTAGAACCCAATATAAAGCGATGGTCTCACGAGTCAACTTACCATAATCTCATCCTCCATAGGCGCATCGCCCGCCGGAGCGGCAGCGGGAGCGGCGGCGGCGGTCACGTTGCTGGCGCTGGCATTGTTGCCGGCCCCGACAAAGTAGTCAGCCATCTCAGAGTCAAGCTCCTCCGCAGTCTTCTTGGCAGGACGGTTGTTACGGCCACGACGTCTCTTGTTGGCAGGACCCTTGGCAGCAACGCCGCCCTTGGCAGCATTGGCGTTGTGCTTGTCAGCAGCGGCCGACTTGGGCTGTGGCTTAGGCTGACTGTTGACTGTTAGTAAATCTGCGGTCGAACGGCGTTGGGTAACCTACGTTGTGCGCTCCGCAAGAGTCTTGGCGGGAGGAATGACCTTGTCGGCCTGGGCGGCGCCGACGACAATTTCGATCTGGTTTTGTTAGGACTGGAGAAAGGGCCCTGGAATGTCGAGTAAAGTACCTTGATAGGCCTGTTGTCGACAAGGAGACCGTTGAGCTTCTGGAATGCCTTGCTGGCTCCGTCGGCTCGCTGAAAGGTCACATTGGCGATTCCACGGCTTTGAGAGTTGGGACCGTACGAGATCTCAACTCGCTTGATGGGACCAACAGATTGGACGAAGTACTCCTATCGGGGGAAGATAATGTTAGTATCCGAAAGGGTGGTAATGTAATCGCGATTCCGTCATCCGTCCATGTGCCTCGGTCGATCCGGTTCCGGGAGATTCTCACGTCGCCATACTGGGGACGGTAGTGAAGAAACATGACCAGCGAGCAGAGCAGCGAGCAAACGACAGCAAACCCTGAAAGATCCAAAGAGGAAATTCTGGGTTTGAGTTCATGAACCGCTCCATCAAAAAGCATCGTACGATTCTGAGCATCTAAAGACGCACAACCACACACGCAAAGGATTCCAGCCCTCATCCCAACTTTTTTGCCAAGCTTTGCTGTTGCCGCTTATAGGGCAGGTGGTGAACACCGTCTCTCCGGGGAGACCCGTACCGACTTCGAAAAGAAATGTGCCTTCGTAGCGTTCGGCGGTGTTTGCTGCTGTGCTCACTGCTGTGCTCGCGTAGCCAATGCGAAATTCCAACCGGTTTCATCCGAAGGAAATCGCGTGTCCATGCTGGTGGATTCATGCAATCGTCTTATCAAGCTTAATCCCGTCCAGTCGGCGCTATTGTGCAGAAAAGCTGACCAGGCGTTTTCCACGAAATCATTGCGCGACAGGGATCGACTCGACTTCCGACGGCAAGTACCATATTCCAGGTCTTGATAGTCGAGGAAGGAGATGTAGCTTTGCGATCGCTCCAAGCCAGTCGCACATATTCGACGAACGAATCGAGAAAACGCAACGTCGGAAGGCAAAAAGGAGTACGGCGAAAGACAGGTCGAACAAATTCCGAGGGCATCACACGCCACAACGGAGACATACCTTAATCTGCTGTTCCGAAACGTCCTTTGGCTGAGGAGGGTTAGCATCCCATCATGATCCGAGGCGGCAGGGAAACATACCAGATTGCTCACGATGATCTTGCTGTCCTTGTTGATAGGAGCAGCCTTGGCGGGGGTGGGCTTTGCGCCAGCCGCGCCGCGCACAGGCTTGGTGCTCTTCTGGATGCCGCCAACGGGAGCATTGGTGTTCTGACGTCCAGTGGAACGACGAGGGGCGTTGCGACGGCGGACGGTTTGGCGCTGGGCCGAGATGTCGTCAAGAGCCTGGTCGAGTTTGCCGGACATTTTGATTGACGGTTGAGAAATTGTGTGATGAAGGTCGGAAGTTGTTTAACCTGGGAGATGCTGGTCTGGCTTGTCAAGGCGTTCGATCAGCAGAACCTATCGCGGAGGTCGGGTCTTCTTTCGGAAAGTGTGCGAAAGGAAGCGCGATGAAAGGTCGGGGTGCGAGGCTTGAAGTAGTGTCGCAAAGTGTGACGTCGAAGAGAAGAGAAGTGGCCGTGAGGTGGCTGTTCTGGGACTGCAAAGGTGCAGATAATGATTAAAAACAAAGAGGATGCACTCGACGATGCGAAGCAACCTTTGAAAGAGAAGAAAGGGATGGGGGTCTGGTTTTGCGTGTGGGCGTAGGGCTTCAAGTTGGTTGATGAAGAATGAAAGAGAGGAGAGGGAGAGGGAGAGGGACGGGAGCGCGCAGGCAGAAAGCAGAGAGCAGAAAAACACGGGCGGGTGCTGCCTCTGGCTCCTGCTCCTGGCCTGCCCAAGTCGTTCGCGGCGCGTCGGAGCCACAGGGGGAGCCACAGGGGAGCCACAATCATGGTTTGCCCCTACCTATCAAAGGGCTTTGAGAGGCGAGCTAGTCCATAATTAGTGGCGCTGAGCCACAAATCGCCACACCCTCACACCTTCAGCGCCGTGGCGCCAATGAGCTGATGCAACCTGGCGGAAAGCGAAGCAAAGGAGACGGTTCGTCATGCGCTCAGCCCGACTGGACATAGGGGTGCGGCAGAATTACTGCTCTCAGTCAATATCAAGATGCAGCCATTAGGTTATCGAGGTTTTAGTGATCATTAGAGTCAATATGAATTCATTTTACCTAAGTACCTACCTACTACCTACTACTTACTTACCTTTTATTATTCATCCGCTAGAACACAAATACCACGAGTCGCTCGCTTCCCTCCGTACCCCCACCTCGTCGGTAGTCTCGCATATTGATTGAAGGAGCTGGTTATGTCGTTGCCGGGCTTGCGCGTCTGACCGCCGAAGCTGGTCCATGAGATGGGCATGCGATGGTATGTTTTGTGGCCAACGGGGCCTTCGTGAAGTGAAGCGGCGCTGCAGGGGTTGAAGGAATCGAGGCATGGTTCGTAACTTGAAGATTCCACGTAATATAGCCTGGTATTCGTACTTGACGAAGGATAAGTGTAGAGTTGACAAGAGATGGCGTGAGAGAAGTGAAAAACCATGGGAGGAACTGATATTTATTTTCTGCTCAGAATAACCTTCCCAGAAGAACCTAATAGACAGTAATAGCTTCCAACTCTCCTGAAGTATTCCCACGGCACTTGCCCGCCTCCCAGCCACGAGGAACTTTTAGGCCGACAGAGCCTTCCCACGTCCTCCGTTGATTTCGAGGAAATGATATAGAACGATGAGAACCATGGACGTAGAGCCCAGGAAAACCGCCAAGCGATATAGATCGCCGTCGGAGATCATTGCGAAAGTCGAATCGGGGGATCAACGGGAGTCTTGTCGAGAAGTCTGGGGTTGGAAAGGGACGCTTTCGGGGACGGGTTAGCGATTGCGAAAGCATACTCTGGAGTTGTGATTCTATTCAACCTACCAGTTCCAAGGACGCGTGTATAGGTTGTAGCTGAGACGTTGGAAGAGCAAGCAAGATTGCGGATACCAAGACGCGACGACGATGTTTCGAGGTGGACGATGACGAGGAGTTGCACCGAATACTTTAGCTGAGAGCTGGCCAGTTCGAGGCTGGTTTGATTTGCAGGGGTGAGCTCGGGGTTGTTCCACTGAGCGAGTCTTAGGTGCAGTGGCTGTGGCGTTGGTTCCGACTGGTATGGAATCGCTCGACTTCAGACCGCGACCCCACCTGCACTGAAAGAAAAAGTCGGTTGGAGTGTCATTCACGTGACTCCAGTGACTTCATCCACCACCCAGGCAGCCCACCAACAGCAAATCCTCACTTCAAGGTCAGAGATTTGTCCATCAGTTGGTATTGCATCTGGCCTTGTTCAACCCGAGAACGAGGAGATTTCTGACCTTTAACCACACCGCGTCAAGACCAACCTCTCAGACTACCCCGGATTGCGCTCCAACACGCCGATTAATTACCCCGCCACCGACCCAACCGCCCAACATGCCTCCGAAGAAAGAGAAGGGCAATGTCCCCAAGAAGTCGGCGAAGTCGGTCGAGGATCGAACCTTCGGTATGAAGAACAAGAAGGGCGGTGCTGCTCAGAAGGAAATTGCCCGTATGGCGGCAAACCTGAAGAATGGCGGAACCGCTGACGAGAAGAAGAGGGCTGCCGAGAAGGCTGCCCGTGAGCGAGAGAAGAAGGCCGCCGAGGACGCCAAGAGGGAGACTGAAGCACTTCTCAACAAGCCTGCCCAGATTCAAAAGGTTCCCTTTGGCGTCGATCCCAAGACGGTCCTTTGCATCTTCTTCAAAAAGGGCAACTGTGAGAAGGGCAAGAAGTGTAAGTTTGCGCACGACTTGTCTATCGAGCGTAAGACGGAGAAGAAAAACCTGTATTCCGACTCGAGAAAGGAGGAAGAGGAGACCAAGAAGGTAGAGACCTCTGCCGATTGGGACGAAGAAAAGCTTCGCAAGGTTGTCTTATCCAAGAAGGGCAATCAGCGAACTTCCACGGACAAGGTGTGCAAATTCTTCATCGAAGCCATTGAGGACGGAAAATACGGCTGGTTCTGGATCTGTCCAAACGGGGGAGACAAGTGCATGTATAAGCATGCTTTGCCACCTGGGTAAGCATTGTGCACCAGTACACAAACGTTGACCAACTAACGATATCTTCTAGCTTCGTTCTGAAGACGAAGGAACAGAGAGCAGCCGAAAAGGCTTTACTCGACAAGTCGCCGCTCAGGACCCTTACACTGGAGGACTTCTTAGAATCGGAGCGTCACAAGCTTACAGGAACGCTTACCCCTGTAACGCCAGAGACCTTTGCGAAGTGGAAGAAGGATCGTCTCAACAAGAAGGCCGCCGAAGAACAAGCGCGAAGGGCCAAAGAGAACACCGGTCGTGCTCTATTCGAGAGCGGCAAGTGGAGGGATGAAGATGACTCTGATTCTGAAGACGACGACGACGTCTGGAACTTGGAGAAGCTCAGGCAGGAAACTCAGACTCTGCGGGATCTCAAGGAGGAAGAGCGGCTTTATGGACTGCCTGCTTCGACGGCCGACACGCCGATAGACACGCCAGGCGAGAGCTCGGAGGCAGCAGCGTCCGGGTCTTGAACGATACACGGAGGATGGATTCAACTTATTGCAGAGAGTGTCTACGGAGTAGAGGTGGGATTTGCGCGTCTTGCTGGGATCACCGGGGTAGGCCATCCAGAGGCAAGCCCGAGCCCTGATGGAGCAGACTATGCTATTGCAAGTTGAAGCTCCGTCGGGTCTGCGATGGCGTTTCTCATCACCTCGCCAATCCTCCAAAAGCGAGGACGGATGACGTCTTTCCCCGAGTAGACTACAGTACATACAGAATGGTAGCGTACAGGTTAAAAGTTGGCGATGAATGGGACGGCTGCTATAGGTGCCACGAGTGCAATATGCAGGTGACACTCAGGGATATTACAGGTTGGGGAATGAGAACAGCAGATCAATTGCTGAACCTGGGGTTGGATGAATGGGCTGAGGTCGAGTGAGATGTCATCATGGTCGTGGGTAAACGCGGCTGGGCGGAGTCTCCTGTAACCGTACTTCAGCTCGGGGGTGGGGAGAGATGGAGCCGAGGTGGGCGATTGGAGGAGAAAGGTACTCGGAGATGAAAGTCCGCACATGTGAGATGTGAAGGCTTAGGGTAAATGACGACGGGAGGCACTGATTTGTGTTTGTCGAGTTGCGCCGAGGACTTGTAGATGGATGATGATCTGGGCAGATCTACAGAGTAATACCGTACGGAAATCCGAGATGCAGACGGTGATGAGATGCCACGGAACGGCCCAAGCGTGAACCGTGACGCCGGGAGTTTGGAAAAGCTGTGCTCGGTACTCGGTACAACGGGCGCAGACGAAGCGCGTTGAGCTGAGACGAGTGGTACAGATGAATGGGCTGATATTTGTAAAAGAGAGCATGTGAATGGGACGAGGAGAGAAGGGATGTGACACGAGACAACTTAGACAAGCCAATGGATGTGAAGACGAAATCGGACACTGAAAACCGGGGGACGAATAGTGGGCTGGTCCCCTAAAAGAGACGTCTCCAGGGCTCCAGGGCTTCAGGGCCTTGGTCGATCAGCGGCAGATGGCAATGGATCTGGACGGCATCACCCCGCAGCGTCAACGGGCATCCAGCTGGAAGGCGCATTCTTTCTCCACGACGGGTTCCTTCCTCTCCTTCTGCGCTTCTGTCCCCCCCCGCCTTCCGACCCAAAGGTCCAACCTTATAACCAAAACTCCTCCCGCGTCGCTCATTTTCCGCCAACCCTACTCCTACTCCTTACCCTCCTTCATCCCACCCCAACCGCAGCCAAAGAGCTTCAAGCAACACAACCCGTCGCCGTTGCTGCCGTTCGCCGCCGCCGCGTCCTGCCGGACGCCCGAGCGCCCGAGCTACAGGCGAAGAGCCGCCCACCGCCCACCGCCTACCGTTCCCAGCGCCTGACCTCACCCCCGCCATTGTCCACTACCCACTGGAGGCCGACGTGCCGCAAACTCGCCCGTTTGCGCTTCCGCATTCCGATTTGCGCTTCCCCGGCGTCTGGATGGGAACCAGCGGCTTCTGGCGACTGGCGACTGGCCGTCTCTTGCGACCGCGCCTCCAACCTCGGCCACCTGCTCGACTCTGCTGCCTCGACCCCTCACCATCCGACGCCCTCAATCGCTTTCGCCCTCCCGAGGAGAGCGGGAAGCTATGACTGCTGAGGCCAGACTGGTTCACCAACATGTCCCAGGCCACCCGTCGCCATTGCCAACTCCAGCTGCAACCCCTATCATCATGCCGAACGCCGCTGGAGGACGCCGCGACACCGAGAAGATGACGGCCGCCTCCTCTGGCACGGCAATTGATCCCAATGGCCGGTACAACGTCTTCATCAAGCGCTACCGCACAGAGATCGCCGCCAGCTCCTCCAGCGTCTTTTCCACACTCGCCGCGTTCCCCCTCGACAGCGTCAAGACGCGCATGCAAACCTACCAATACAAGGGCTTTCTTGACTGTGTCCGACATACCTACCGCACCGAGAAGCTGGGCGGCTTCTTTCGAGGTACTGCTTGAGCCTTAATGCCTTGCTCCTCTGTCTGCGCGCTCGGGACTAACCAATTCCTTCCATAGGTGTTACGGCCCCGATGGCCAGCATAACTCTCGTTCGAACCGTCTCCTTCTCCATTTACCAGCGCGCGAAGTACTCATATTCTGCTTGGGTGAAACGAAATACCGGCTTCGACATAATCGGACATGTGAATCGCCAGGGCACCTACCCTAACCTCTACTCCGTTGCCTGCTTCGGCGCAGCTGGCGCTTCGGCTGGCTCTGTCATCACCTTCTTGGCGTGCCCGTTCGAGCTCACGAAACTGAGTGCCCAAGTCTCCGTCCTGCTGGCCGAGCGCGGTGCTGGTTCCAAGGGCTGCCATACCGTGGCGGCAAGCTACCAGAACAAGGGCACTCTGAGGACCATGGCCAACATCATCAAGCATCGTGGTGTTTTGGGGCTCTATACTGGCTTTCGACTCCACTTGTGTACGTTCTGGCTGTGTATACTGGTGATGGAAGACTAATCCGGTCTGCCGCAGTACGAGACACCCTGGGAACGGCCATTTATTTCATGGTGTATGAAAGTGGCAAGCAGATCGGAAACACGTGTGCCGGCGACCACCCTAACAGTAACAAGCTGGCTGTTGTAGCTGCGGGAGGCATGTGTGGATTGGTATCATGGGCCATGATCTGTAGGCGTTTCTGGGCTCAGATTGACTTTGACCTTTGCTGACCCAATCCCAGATCCAATCGACTCAGCGAAGAGTATTTACCAGCGAAACTCGCTCCTCTATTCAAAAGGCCAGACAGTTGAGCCTGCGCCAAAGATTGAATTCTTCAAGCGACACATGTATCGAGGCCTAGGCGTGTCCATGAGCCGATCTTGCGTCGTCAACGCCATCTTTTTCTCGTCATTTGAGTTCATCAAGAAGCACATCAACACGCTTGATGAACAGGGCAGGTTATGAAAATGTCACATCGGAAGACAACAAAAAAAAAGTTCACGGCGACTCGGGCCGCGGTTGTGGTACCGGTCGGGTCAGGCCGGGCCGGAAGATTCATTGGGTAGTCGGCGGACAGGATGCACCACGGGAAACAAGCAACGGACAAGGACACATGCGTGCACTGATTCGGTTGGGCGTTTGGGCGAGTCTTCTTTTTTTCAATTCATCACGGCCATCTCCGCCCAAGGGTAGGGGGCTTCTCGACGGCGATACTGTCAGTGTCAGAGGGGCAACATTGGGCCCAAAGATGTTATGAAGTACAGTGGCAAACGGATCGGGAACGGAACGGATAACGGGAAATACCTTGATTTTATTGAGTCTTCGAGAGAATGTAGACAGATGAGTCTATGTCTGGATTCGAATCGAATGGCGACCAGCCAATATTAACCTACTTCAAAAAATCTTTGCTTCATCATGCATGTCTGATATTGCCGAGGACGTCAGTGCATCTATTGCAGTAAAAAGGTCATAATTCTTATTCAACTCCAAGTCCTGTCCATCTTTCATCGTATCACCGTGCTTCCAAGATGCAGACATCGGATTTTTTACCAAGGCCTCGAGCATACCGCGTCTCTAATCGAATGCCGCTGGCGACGGGCGACGACGCATCTCATTCGTCAAGCACGTCGTCCACTCAGCATGTTCCAACAATTTGAACATCTCGGTTCTATGTACAGGCCACCAAAGCCAAAACCGCTCCACGAAACCCCATTTACGTCTAAAATCCAAAGAAATTCCTCTAATTGCTCTCGCTGAGCTCCTGCTCCACCTGCGTCTTGACAAGCTCCCGAACCTTTTGCCAATCGTTGTCCACCGTCGACACGCGCTTCTCCTTAGACTCGAGGCCAACAAACTCGGCGGGGAGCACGTCCTTTTCGAAGCTGAAGCCCTCGGTGTCCTTGAGCGCCACCTCGACGGCGCCGGCAAACTTGGCGGGGTGGGCAGTCGAGAGGGAAATGTGAGGGAAGCCGGACGCGACGCGTTCGACCGAGCGGCCGGTGGCGGTGATGCCGACGGCCGAGTGAGGGTCCAGGACGTACTTGAACTGGGTGTAGTACGCCTTGATGGTCTCAATGGTTTGCTCGTCCGTGACACGCTCGCTCTCAAAGTCGCGCTTGGCGTACGTGAGGATGTCCTGGTACACGGGGCCGAACGAACCCGTCTTCTTGAGCTCCGACAGCCACGTGTTTACTTCCTGGCCAGCCTGCTTCTTGTTCCACTCGTCATCCATGCCGGCGCTGTGAGCAAACTCGTAGGCGAGGAACCACAGGAGGCGCTCGAAGTTACTCGAAACCAGAATGTCCATGGCGGGGCTGAGCGTCTCCTTGACACCATCGGCATCGCCCTTGGTGGTCGCGGGGTTCTTCTCGTACTTGCCCGTCTTCCAGAAGCGGTCAAGGATGTCGTTCTCGTTGGTGGCGATGACGAGCTTCTCAATGGGCAAACCCATGCGGAGGGCAAAGTAACCGGCGAGAACGTCGCCAAAGTTGCCGGTGGGCACGACGAAGCGAGCCTTGTCGCCGAGCTTGAAGGACGAGGACTGCTTGGTCAGAGAGAAGTATGAGTGGAAGTAGTAGACGATCTGAGCCAAGATTCTGGCCCAGTTAATGCTATTAACGGCTCCCAAATTCAAGGCCTTGTTGGAATCGGGATCGGCGAACATGGCCTTGACAATGTCCTGTGCGACTCTGATCAGTTCTGCGCACAACAGAAACGCCCGCGCACTAATTGCTTACCTGGCAATCGTCGAAGGTGCCGGTCACGGCAAGGTTGTGCACGTTCTTGTCAAGGACGGTAGTCATTTGCGCCTCCTGGATTGGCGACACGCGGCCCTGAGGGTGCATGATGAAGACGGAAACATCCTGCTTTCCGCGAAGACCATAGATGGCAGCGGAACCGGTGTCGCCGCTGGTGGCACCGATGACGGTCAAGTGGTGTCGGTCTCGGCCAGACTTGCCCTCGTTCTTTCGGACAAGGAAGTACTCGAACAGGTTACCGAGGAACTGCAAAGCGACATCCTTAAAGGCAAAAGTAGGACCGTGGAAGAGTTCGAGGAGGTATGTGTTGTCGGAGAGGTGGACGAGGGGAGTGGTCTCGGGGGCGCGGAAGGTGGAGTAACTGCGGTTGATGATGTCCTTGAGGTCGGCGGGGGGGATCTCGGAGGGGGAGATGTAGAGGGACAGGATCTCGAAGGCCAGTTCGGGAAAGCTGAGGTCCTTCCAAGACTCCCAGGCCTCGGCCTTGGGGATGTGCTCTGGGATGTAAAGGCCACCATCGTTGGCGAGACCTTTTAGGACGACTTCCTCGAAGGAAAACTGTAGTTGGTGGTCAATTAGACGGCACAAATCCGTGGAAAGCCCAGCAAGGAGAGACTCACGTCGGTGTCCTCACCGCGAGTGCTCAAGTAGCGTTGAGAGGACGTGTGAGTGCCATTCTGGGCAGCGCCGTTGGTCGTCATTATTGCGGCACCGGAGAGGTAGAGACGTAGAGCGGGGTGATGCGAAAGAGCAGGAGAAGAAGACGGGGCTCCACAGAGAGAGAGAGAGAGCGGAGGAGGTGCTGACGAGAGCAAGGCGAGGAATTGACGGTGTTGAGGGCGGATGGAAGAAGTGGACGAGGCCAGATCAAGCAAAAAAATTAAATATACTCGGGGATGCCTTGAGAAAAAGAGTCAGCCTGAAGGTTCCGTTTGCCGGCCATTGGCTTTGGCGCCGCCGACTGTCGGTCGCCATTGCCCCTCTTCCCAATTGCGCTTAGTGCGGGGTGGTTTTTGTGTGCCCGGGGGATGAGACTTCAATTTGTCCCGGCGGTATTGGCTGGTATCTGGTACCTGGGTTAATGCACCCATCTGCCCATTTCCCCTCCTTGACGGTGGGGAGGAAATGTACCGGTTCGCACTGCAGATGGTCCGTGACTGCAGTGGCCGTGAGAGAGCAGCACCGGCTTCGCTTTGCCCGAAGAAGAGTTTTTCCATCGTCTTGGCTCAGAGAGGTCGCAACTTGTGACATGAAACATGGTGTATTGCGTCCTGCTGTACTTTGTAGTCGCCATGAAAATCGTACTTGGATAAATATCATGCGCAACAGCAATAATAACATCGATAGTAATTGGTGCTGACGACACTTTGGTCCGAGTCGGCTGTGGTGCCGGCCTACCACAAAATGTATCTGTAAGTCAAACGTGCCCAACCTCTTGGCCAACGCGGACCGACACTTCTGCTCTCCTGCATGACCCCTCTTTCTCGCCCGCTTGCACGCTGAGCAGTGTCTGATGCACAAATCCACACCCGTCTGTCGAGGTGCGTCCGACCAAGTTGGGATTCCATCCTTGTAAACTCAGCGTCTTGTTTGGGGCCGCCTCACTTCCGTAGGGACTTCAGGAGGGGGGCAATCCTCGACTTCTTGCTCAGCCCAACGCGATACATCGGTTTGTTGATGATCGCAGACAGTCCTTTGGCTTGTCCGGCGCTCTTCGTCATTGCTGGACTTGGTTTCTCTTTCTTGTCCACCCTTGATGTTTCGGCATCTTTGAGCTTCTGATCTTCCCCCACCTCCTCCGCCACCGACTTTGAGACAACGGAATTCGGGCTCATCTCCTTGAGTACTGAAATCTTCGGTCCTCGCCCCGAGTCGATTGTTGGTGTCAGCTCCTCGACGGTTTCTTCCTTGGTATTCTTCTCATGGCTTGCATCGTACTCCCCGTTCGACATCTTGTGTTCGGAAGTAGACTCGCCCATCTCGCCAACAACTGCCTTGGCAGTGTCTGAAAGGCTCGTTGGGGCTCGTGGGCTCTCCTCCATCGGGGCTGCTGTATCTTGTTTCTTAGGCCTGCCGCGTTTCTTTTTGCTCTTCGTGGAGACTTTTCCGTCCCCAGGAGTGGGCACTGGCACTTCCTTGGGTGGTTGTGCTGCTTCCCCCGTGTCCTTCTTTCGTGGACGCCCTCTTGACTTCTTTGGCTTCGCTTCCTGCTCCACGTAATCGGCATCCCCGTCCATGGGCTCTGGATCTATCAATTGTGGTACCGCTTCTCTCACATGTGCATCTTCTCCTGGCCTCTGGTCCGTGATGGGGCTTCTGGATCTGCCTCGCCTTGGCCTCCCTCGTTGCTTAGTCGACACTGATCTGATTGTCGGTTCAACTAACGAGATGATATCGGGGGACGAGTCGCGTTGCTGAGGGGTAGGCTGTGCGGCCACCTCTTCCGCGATATTTGTCGCAATCGATGGCGCAGGAGCGGTGCTGAGCCAAATGGCGTCGCTCCGTGGTGTATTTACATTGGTGGTTGTTCCGCTGCAATCAATTATCTGCACGTCTTGTTGAAGTGTCGATGGCAGATATCCCTGCTGGTGGCTGTTGCTGGATGATAGTTGAACACTTTGATATTCCATCTTTTGCATCTCCGTCAAGGGCTTGGTCGATATCCAGAACGATGGGTCATCACCCATGGGTATTGTTGGAGGGAGCATACTCGTTTGCGTATCTCCAGGCTCGTTACTAAATGGAATGGAGACCAAGTCAACATCATCCGAGCTTGTCTGTGTTGGATGTGATGTCTCTATCCTCCTCCTTTTTGCCGTCCCCGCAGGAGGCGTTTCGTCATGGTTGGTGGTGTGGTTGAGCTGCTTCGCAACGAACACGTCTTCCTGGAGACCTAACGTATTCTGCTTTGCGGCTCTTGTTGAGGCCGACTGTGCTTCCTTTCGCTTCAGTCGAATTTTGGGCCGAACCGGCTTGACTTCTGGGCTGTCGGGTACGTCCCATGGATCGTCCATAACGGCCGTGGGTGCTTTCCTCCTTCCTGGTGTCGAAACCTGGGTCCATTCCCCAACCTCGTTCCCAGCCGAGACTGTTGGGTGTGCCGTATCGGTAGGATCCGATACAGACGTCAGAGAAGACGGATCAATAAGGCCTGTCACTGTGCGCTGGAAAGGTGCTGGGGCTGTCACCTCCGAGCTTGCGAGTGCCTCCCTGCCGGCCAATTGCAGCACTTCTTCGTAAGTATTCTCCTGGGTGACTCCATTTTGCTCGTCGTAAACATGTTGAAAGAATGATGGATCCGTGGATATTGGATGGCTATCCCCTTTGACTGGGTGTGTGCTCTCTTGGCCGGGATCCCTTCGCGTTACAACCCGAGGACGTACTGGAGAGTAGCTTTCATCTTCATCGTCGGAGTCTGCGATGATGATGGGCGGCATTTTGGAGAGCGATGAGATCTGACATGAATCTTTGAGACGATAGACTTTGTTTGTGGACGCGTTGCCAGAGAAGGTGGAGTTAGTGCTGCGCGTGATCACGTGATCGCATCTAACGATTTTGGAAGAATGGAGGGCACTGTGACGACTCGACAAGCCTCTCGCCAAAGCACGAGTTGTCGTTGCATCATATCATCACATGGTGAACCTCACTGTGCAAGCAAACGGAAAAGAATTCTCAATGAGAAATAGGCCATTCTGTTGATTTATTGGCCTCAACCAGCTCCCAACTGGGAGTGTATATGCAATATGTTGAATGCGCTCGCCGATCCGTCTCCCAATCCCAATACCAATCCTGATCCGTAGGTTAACTTTTAGGATACAGCAAACACATCTGGTCTTTTTGACCAGCCCCAAAACGCCGATGTTGAAATCGTAGCTGTTCTTCCAGATACAGCCTCCGCAAATGACACACTAGTTACACAACCCTCATGCCTCCCCTTACCCCTTCACGTCGTTCATGCCACAAGATATGGCATCTATTTGGCGTACTTGGCACGGAAGTACTTGGCAGCGTTGACCATGTTGAGGAGAGCCTCCTTGGTCTCCTTCCACTGGCGGGTCTTGAGACCACAGTCAGGGTCGATCCAGAGCTGCTCAGGCTTGAGGAACTGAAGCATCTCCTCGATGCGGTCCTTGATCTCCTGCTCGCTGGGAACACGAGGGGAGTGGATGTCGTAGACACCAGGACCGATGTGGCGGGGGTACTCAGAGTCGACGAACACGCGGAGGAGCTTGGCATCAGACTTGCTGTTCTCAATGGAGAGGACATCAGCATCGAGGGCAGCGATGGCGTGGAAGAAGTCCTGGAACTCGGAGTAGCAGAAGTGGGAGTGGATCTGGGTGGAGTCCTCAACGCCGGTGGTGGCAAGACGGAAAGCATCGACGGCCCACTTGAGGTAGGCGTCGCGCTCGCTGCCGGAGCGGAGGGGGAGACCCTCACGGAGGGCAGGCTCATCGACCTGGATGACGTCGATACCGGCCTTCTCGAGGTCGACGACCTCGTCACGGAGGGCCAGAGCAAGCTGCTGGGCCTGGACGGACTGGTGGACGTCGTCACGGGGGAAAGACCATCGGAGGCAGGTGACGGGGCCAGTCAGCATGCCCTTCATGGGCTTGTTGGAGACCGAGACGGCGTACTTGGACTCCTTGACGGTCATGGGGGCGGGGCGGGAAATGTCGCCGACAATGATGGGAGGTCGGACGCATCGGGAGCCGTAGCTCTGGACCCAGGCGTGGGTGGTGAAAGCGTAACCCTTGAGACGCTCACCGAAGAACTGGACCATGTCGTTACGCTCGGGCTCACCGTGGACGTAGACATCGAGTCCAAGCTCCTCCTGGATCTTAACGTTGTCCTCAATCTCCTTCTCAATGAACTTGTCGTACTCGGCCTCGGTAATCTGGGCCTTGGCGAACTTGTTGCGCTGGACGCGGATCTCCTTGGTCTGAGGGAAAGATCCAATGGTGGTGGTAGGGAAGAGAGGGAGGTTCAGCTTCTTCTGCTGCTGGGCGATGCGGACCTCGAACTCAGACTTGCGGTCGTGGTCGGCCTTGGTGACCTTGGACTGACGGTCCTTGACCTGGGGGTCGTTGGTGCGGGGAGAGGTGGCGCGAGCCTGGATGGACTTGGCGTTGGCCTCGAGCTGCTCACGGACAGCGGCGGGGCCCTCAGTAACAGCCTTGGCAATGAGAGCAATCTCAGAAGCCTTCTCAGTGGCGAAAGAAAACCAGTCGGCAATCTCGGCGTCCAGCTTCTTCTCGCTGGCGAGGGTGTGGGGAGTGTGGAGGAGAGAGCTGGAGGTGGCAGCAATGACACGGTCCTTGCCGAGCTTCTGGATGGCAGTCTCGACAATCTCGATGGCACGCTTCAGGTTGGTCTTCCAGATGTTGCGGCCGTCGACAACACCAGCGGAGAGAATAGTCTTAGGGCCGAGAGCGCTAATGACGGTCTCGAGCTGCTCAGGGTTGCGGACAAGGTCGACGTGGACGGCGTAGACGTCCTTGGGGACGAGGTCGAGGTTGTGGACGATGTCACCGAAGTAGGTAGTGAAGACGAGCTTGGGAATCTTGTCACCAAGGGCAGCGAGCTTCTCGTAGGTAGGCTTGAAGGCAGCCTTGGTCTTCTGGGGAAGGTCAAAGACGAGGACGGGCTCGTCAATCTGGACAGTCTCGGCACCGGCCTCCTTGAGCTGGGTGAGGAGCTGCTCGTAGACGGGCAGGAGGCTGTCGAGGAGATCAATGGGGTCGACAGACTGGCCACGGTCGGCCTTGCCGAGGTGGAGGAAGCTCACAGGGCCGACGAGGACGGGGCGGGTGTTGATGCCAGCCTCCTTGGCCTCCTGGAACTCGGCAACAGCCTTGGGCTTCTCAGCGAGCTTGAAGGTCTGGTTGTCCTGGAGAGTAGGCTTGACGTAGTGGTAGTTGGAGTCGAACCACTTGACCATCTCCAGACTGGGGACATCGACACCTCCCTTCTGGTGGCCACGGCCCATGGCGAAGTACTCGTCAATGCGGTCGAGTCCATCCTTGGTGTATCGCTCGGGGACAGCCTGAGACAATCGAGTAAGCATTGGTGCGGGGGGTTTTGTAAGATGTAGAAAAACTTACACCAAAGTCCTGGATCTGGTGAAGAACCTGGTCGTACAGAGCGAAGTCGTTGCTGGGAATGACATCGACACCGGCATCCTGTTGGATCTTCCAGTGAGCAAGACGAAGGCGCTTGGCCTCGGCGAGGAGGTCGGCCTGGGAGATCTTGCCACCCCAGTCTGTATGGTTCGGTTAGCGGTCGTGAGGGGTGTTTCAAGGACGATGGGTGGTACTGACAAGCTTCGGTGGCCTTCTTCAGGTCACGGTTGACACCCATGCGGGGGAAACCGAGAATCGCGGACTGAACCATCTTGGCGGCTGATCCGGGTATTCTTTGAAGCGAGGTTTGAAACGTGATTCTGCGATGCTGTTAGATGAGAAAGACGGTGGGTAGGTAGCGGGGTGAGGGCGGGGTGAGGGGGAGCTCTCAGGTGATGGAGAGAAGAAAGAGCTTCGGGGGGGAAACATACTGGAGATACAAAGCCCTGCCTGTACCACAATGGATCAATTGAGAGATCCTTTGATGAGAGAGCAAAAGGGCAGATGAGAGGATGAAAGGGAGAGAAAAAAAAAAGGAAGAGGAGAAGGGGAGACGGTCTAGAAAAGGATGAGCGTGGATTGGAAAAAAAGGTCGACCAAGAGAAAAACTCAGGCGGAGGCCAGTCCGAAAGCGGGGGAGGGGTAACAGAGATGGGCGCTCGGACCAGGTACCACGGCAGGCCTCAAAATCTGCGGGACGGCCTAACAATGCAGAAGTACTCTCCGACGTTGGACAGGGATGGGCGCTACCAGCAAAAGTCTGCACTGTGACGCGAAGGGAGCTTCGATGCTCTCGAAAGGGCGGGCGCCTCACCTCCCTCTAGAGCCAGACAAGCTTAGCAGGCGATTTTTTTCTCTCTCAGTTTCCTGTGCTAATACTAGAGACTGGGCGTATTGCACTTCGAGAGAGGGACGGACATATCTACCGACCGTATTCGTAATCTAGCACGGTTACCGGAGGGATTGGGGAGTTCGAGACAAACCCTGCCTGCTGCTGCATCTCACGGCGGCCGGCCGGCTCTTGGGGTGGGTACAAGGCGAGGTTTGGTGGGCTTTGGTGGACGGCCTGCGGGCTGTCGGCGCAGCTAATCTTGGCTCTGTTGATGTTACAGGCTGCTGATGGCGAGGTCTTCGGCTCCCGAATTGCGCCATCGCCAGTCGTCTCATTGCAATGGACCTTCTGCCTGAATGCCTGGCTGCCTGCCAACTAGGTAGCTTCAGGAATAATCCATGGCGCCGTTGTTCGGCCATTGGCGCTGCAGTTCAGCCCGAAAGCTGCAGCAGGTTGCCCCTGTTGCGGAAAGACGCTGTCTTCATTCACGCCCGTGGGTGGCGGTGCAGGTGAGACAGGATGTCAATCCTCACCGCAACATCTTGGCTATCAACAGCCTGCAAATCGATCAGACAGAATTGAGCTCTCATCCATCGTCAACTGCATGGGTCGGCGAGGGGCGCAAGGGGCACGAGGGGCAACAGGAATGCCCCTCGTCTCTTCCTTTTGCCCCTCGTGTGCGGCCTTGGAAGCTGAGCCTGGCCCACGTGCTCCAGACCAATCGCAGTCGGACGATATCGGGGTCTTTTTTTTTTTTTTTTTTTTGTGTTGAGAAATGCTCCGAACAACCTAGCACGCGGCGGCATCATCAATGGCGTGGAAGATGACACCAATTATGCTGGCGTTTGTGACATGTTGGTCGCCGTACCTCAACCAGAGCTTGCTCTGGGAGTCAGATCTCGAATCCGTTCTCTCTTGAGAGAATTGGGGCTGATCTGACTGAGGTTAATAAGCCCAATCTCCATTTTAGGCCCGCAACTCGACCGGAACATAAGTGTCCGGGCTTGTTCCCCGATCGGCCTCCGAGAGACGGGGATCCTCAAGCAGTCAGAAGAACCTCTCATCTTACCTACTCAGTACGTAGTAGGTACTGCCTATGCCAGTTACCTTAGTACTACTTACCTAGGCAACTAGTAGGTCTTTCAACGGGAGTCAGTGTCTGAGGTCTTTCAATGATCTTTCCGGTCTCTGTTGCATCTCTCAATCGTAGTGCGATGCTCGTCTCAGCAATGCAAGGCAACCGCCATCCTCCCGTTGATCCAGCATATATATCACAGCAAATATCAGAACTCGGAGAGAAAACAAAAACACTCTCGTTCAAGAGAATTGTCTCGGATTCCCATTTATGAGCTACTCTAATGCATTTTATCTTGTCCCGTCTTTACCTTTGCATGACCCAGCTGCAGACGAGAGCCTGGACGTACCTGCCACCTTCCGTCCATGGCCACGGAGCATAATGCATCCTAATGGAAAGAAGCACCGGAATTGGCAACTGCTGGAGAAGCAAACTTCTTCTTCCTTCTTCTCTACCTAGGTAGGTAGTCACTGAGCGATGCTCTCTTCCTCTCTTCCCTTAGTCACCACCCTCAGCTTCGGCGTGTCCATCGCCTCGATTGCTCTCCAACTTCTGTGGTCTGACTTCTGCCAACAGAGGCGCTCTTTTTGGACCCTGTCTTGCTCCTTTGCTTCTAATTCACCTCTTTGCCTTCTTAGGACCCCATGCCTTTCCCGTGTTGTTGCAGCTCTCGTGATTACGATTGGGAAGCATCGGCTACCGCGGCGCGGCCAGCATCGATTTCGCTCGTATCGCCATCTCAGCCGAGCGACGAAACGCAGAATGCAGTTCCTGGGGGTGCAAGTCGGGTGCTTGGTCTTTCTCAGCCAGCTTGGGAATCGCCCTCTACTCCAATGAGTGGCAGCCAGTTGGACTCGGGAGGTGATCAACCGCCCGATGACGGCTTTGACAGCGACGATGACGGCCCGAGAAGCAGGAAGAAGGTCAGAGGTACTCTTGACTCTGTACGAAGCAAGCTTTTCCAACGTCACTTGCAAGGCGCAGACATTAGGCGTCCGTCGCTAGCCTCTATTGGAAACACCGACGAGGAAGTTGCTCGAAGAGCCGAGCTGAAGAGACTTATGCATAAACGAATCCAGGACGAGCTCTTCAGTGAAAATGACGACGACAAAGCAAATCAGAAATCAACTCCCGGCAGCCAAGGCTTGTCTCCCGTCGCACTTCATAGCACTGGTCCACGAGACCACATCGAGTTTTCTGTTAGCACGCCTCCTAACCTCGATTCTCCGCCAGTGCTGCAGTCTGGTCCCAAGGTCACCATCACTTGTCCCCACGATGAGTCCAAAGACGCATCAAAGCAAGAAGACAGCCATGCTGGATCTTCTCTGGGCCACAAAGGCTCTGAGCAATCCATTCACGAGGTCACTGGTACTGTGCGCTGTCTTTGTCCTGAGCTCGTCTCTACAGAGCTGGTTCCTGGCTCGAGACGCGCGAGTGTCCCCCATTCTATTATATCGCAAAGACCATTCCAGTTATCCAATAACACTCCACGACTCGAAAGAATATTGGGACCAGACAATGGGTTTTCTAGCCGCAGCGCATCATCGGTGGGCGGACATTCGGCCCTGGGGATTTGGCTGATAGCCCAAGGCTTACGATCGCGAGAGAACTCAATTCTGCCACTGGGAGACTCGGAGAATTCAAATCCTCATCTGGAAAATAAGGACCTCATCAAGGCATCCGACACGAGCGTCCACAGCGCTTCTGTCTCAGATGCTAAAACTCACCTCAGTCGGTCCCTCAGCGCCACCTGTGTATCGAGCCGTCAGGAACAGCAGTCTGACTCCATGATCCGAGATGTCGCTGAGAGTTCAAAGGGAAGCCCGTTTCGGAGCCGAGGATCGACGCCCATCGCAGAAGATGTCCTGGACGGTGAAGCCTTGGTGGCTATTCTTAACTCGGTAGCTGATAACGCATCCTCAAGCTACAATTCCAAAATGCCGAGCTTTCAGCCGAGTCCATCCCGATCACGGTCGGCTATTCTGAAGCTCAACACCCAAGATGTTGAGAGTCTGAAAGATTTTGCTTCCCAATGTAGGTGTCTCTACTTCCCTTAACACGATGACGCTGACATGGAATATCGCAGC
Organism: Thelonectria rubi; assembly: GCA_013420875.1. NCBI lineage: Eukaryota > Fungi > Ascomycota > Sordariomycetes > Hypocreales > Nectriaceae > Thelonectria > Thelonectria rubi. The sequence goes on from WMHX01000070.1 coordinate 1,097,977, forward strand.
GAATGGCAATACTTCACTACTACACCAAAATACAGCTTCGAAGGACCCAAATCTTATCACTTCCAACAGCTTTAATCAACCCATCCCTTCCGCGTCTAGCATCGAGCTTCACAGCGCACAGAGTCCTAGTTCCCTGTCGCCATCTGACACCACCAGTTTCCTACAACGAGAAGAGGAGCTTCGATCTATTGAGCAGCGGTTCGGCGACGTGATGGCACGAAAGAGACCTCTTGTTCCTGTTACAAGCCGATTTCGTGAGGAATTCTCGAATCCGCTCTTCGGACCTATAAGGGCATCTCTTCTGAACAAACTTCACCTCACCATACCGGCACGCTTCAAGCCCAGATCCAGAGTCTCCAGTGACGAGAACCGTCCCCCAGCGGGTTTCGATTCAAATCACCCAGGCCAAGAGAAAACCCATGATGGCAATACGAATAAGACCCAACAGTCATCTCGCCTGAGTCTTCGACCAACTCCCTATCCGCCGTCATCGCACGTTCACTTGAGCCCCTCTTCACAGGGGGATGAGAGCGCCACAGATCTTTGGCAACGCGCCGTTCGACGCGAGTCGGAAGAGAGACGCAGCTTCCAGGGAGGTGCGAGTACATCGAGGATTGAGAATGAGGGAGCGATCTCCTCGACCCCAGTCAACCTCAACGCCGGACCTTGGAAAGGTGTAGGCCGGGACTTGTCTGCGGAACACTCGAATGAAGCGCTCTCTCAACAAACATCAGATGGCGATAAGATGCAATCCGATGAACATTCAAAGCGGCTCATACAACGATGGGTTGCTGAAATGCTGCCTGCGATAGCAAGCGATGTCGAAAATATTCGGAACAGTGGTTCACTGAGAATGAAGAAGCCACCGAAGTCTTGGTCCAGATTTCCTTCTCACACCAGAGAGAAAAGAACCAAGTACGCATCGGCAAAGGATCACGTCACTCCGAAGGACTTCGCAATCCAGGAAATTGCGTCTGACGGCAGTGTGGTTTGGGCCACAGACAAAGAGTTCGTGCAGCAGGAAGATTCTGAACAGCGCCTATCTCGCTCTCTATCGATCAAGCTTGGAAACGCTGTAAAGTCGAAACTGGCTCGAATTCTACCTACGAGCAAGGACAAGGGAGAGGCCACAATGCGACCATGGAAACGTCGGGCGGTTTCACAAGAGGCCAAACAGCTGGAATACCCAGAGTTGGAGATTCTGCCAACCGACTCGGGCTTCAACGAGCTCCAAGCTCTTGGGAAGGAAATTGACAACCTTACGGGCAGACGAGGGCCTGGTGAGGCCGAGAACGGCAATGCAGAGCCAACCCCCACACGAAGTCTAGTGAGCAGGATCTCGGCACGTATGCATGAGGTGACAACACCTGAGTGCGAGGGGTGTGAATCGGATTCGCCAGCTTTCAAGATGCCCGAGACTCCTGGAACCCCAAACCGCCCTAGCCCGACGCAGGAGAGCGCAGTCCTGACAGAGACTTTTGTCACACCCCAAAGTCGCTTATCTCCTGGTCCCGATACTCCCAGCAGCGGAAGGCTTTCGGAGTCAGGGTCTTTCCGGAGCGAAAAACAGGCCCAGAAGTTATCCAACGATGATTCTCTAGCAACAATTCGTCCTCGGTCTGTTACCTGGGCCGGGCAGACAGAATCCGACGTCTCCGATTCGATCAGATTGGAGAGACTGAGAGAAGGGCTTAATGCGCATATGCAGGTTAATGCTGCCAACTTGGCGGGGAAGCTTGACGTCGAGTCGAAGTGTCCTTGAGTACAACCTTCTGATGGGCTCTAACATGAGAGAATCAGGCATTCGGCAGAAGAGTTATAGGATAGTCTGGTGCATGTTTTCGGGGGGACTTGGTAATGCAACGAATAGGGGGTACGATATTGTGTATTAATGGCAATGTTCTAGCCCAGATAACCACTTGTTGATGGACTGTTAAACTAACTATCCACGCATCATTTTGGAGGCTGGCGCATTTGTATATACCTTGAGCCTATTTGAAGCTACTTTATCCTCACACTGGTGTTGAGACGACTCATGAAGATTGCCATGGTCAGTTCACGCTACGAGATATTTTAGTAGACGACCATCCAATCTCGAGGTCAGAATCGGGAGGGCGCCTTTCCTAGACATTGTCCTCCTTTTCCCACAGCTCGGCGCGTTCTCGCCGGGCCTTTTCCTCGTCGGCCTGGCGCATCATCTCCACCTTGCGCTCGCGCAGAGCAATGCAGAAGGGCGAGCGACGGCGGATGCTGGGGCCCTTCCAGATGAAGACGAAGGGGATGAAGCACATGAGGGCGGTGAGGCCGCCGAGGAGCGAGCAGGCGCCGGCGACGCCGAGGCGGCGAAACATGTGCGTAGTAGCGAGGGGTAGGACGACGGCGAAGAGCGAGCGGCAGCACGAGGCGGCGGCGTTGGCCGAGGCGGCGAAGATGTCGTAGGCGTCGGTGAGGTAGTTGAGCAGGGCCATGAAGATGAGGAGGAAGCCCATGCCGAAGGGCACGCCGGCGAGCATGGGGGCAGCAAAGGGGACCGAGGCCTTGGCGGACCAGCCGAGCCAGAAGAGGGAGGCGACGAAGAGGGGCCCGCCGACGCAGGCCAGCGGGAGGCGGCGGTACTCCTCGCGGCGGACCCAGGCGTCGCCGCGGGCCTGGGCGCGGAGGAGGACCACGTCCCAGCAGTAGAAGATGGGCAGGGTGAGGCAGGCTCCGCCGGCGATGGGCAGGTAGGCGAGGCCGGTGACGCCGGGGGAGAGGCCGTAGACGTCCTGGAAGACGATGGGGAAGGCCTGGAAGGACATGTAGAAGATGGAGTAGATGAGGGAGAGGTAGGCGCACGTGGTGGTGACGATGGGCTCCGAGACGAGCATGCGCAGGGGCCGGGTGAGGACCACGGTGAGGAGCCGGTTGAGGTCCGTCTCCTCGAGGTCGCGCGGCGCGATGGCGCGGGACGACGCGTCGGCGGCGCGGAGCTTCCGGGCGCGCCGGGAGAGGAGGATGGGCCCGTACGTCTCAGGGAGGAGGGGCGCCAGCAGGAGCGTGACGCCGGCGAGGACGAGGGCGATCCAGAAGCACCAGCGCCAGCCGATGGTCTCGGACGTGAAGCCGGACACGATGGGGGAGAGGATGGGGCCAAAGGTGGTAGCCTGGGAGGTGTAAATCAGTCAGTGTCTGGGAGTTGACTTCAGGGGGGGGGCTGAGAAACTCACCACCATGAAGAGGGCGTACGCCCGTCCCCTCGTCGTCGGCTCGCCAAAGATGTCGGCCAAGATGCCCGCGACAATGGCAATGGGCGAGCTGGCAAAGACGCCCGTGAAGAAGCGAAAGACGAGCAGGGCCGGCCAGCTGGGGGCCAGGGCGCAGGCCATGGTGAAGACGGTGAAGCAGGCAAACGTGGCCAGGCTCAGGTCGCGGCGGCCAAAGTGCTCGCTCAGCGGGCCCCAGATGATGGGGCCGAAGACGTAGCCGATGAGGTAGACGGAGATGGGCAGCACGCGCTGCTCCTCGGACGTGACGCCAAAGGAGGCGACGATTTTGGGGATGGCCATGCTGGGGAGGGCCGAGCCCATGGTTGAGTTGATGACGAGGAGGGACGTGTAGAAGAGGACGACGGCCTTTTTCAGCTGCGAGGGGGGAGGGGGAGTCAGACGGGTGATTCTCATGGGGGATTCATGGGGGAGTGAGCGAGGTTCTCGTCACTTACACTGGACCAGTTGTAAGGGTTCTCAGGGTCATCGGGTTCCCAATTGATGAGCACCTCGTTCGTGCGGCTCCTCGTCCGGGAGCGGATGTTGTGAAGGGCGCCAATGCCGCGGTCCGCAGCCTCTTCTTGATATCGAGACGCGGCATCGAGCTCGTCGAGGCGTGCGATTCGGTCCGAGAAGGAGCTGCTTCGTCGTCGTCCGCCTTGTGTTGGGTTTCAACTCGTGAGCTTGCTGGGCATTTCCCTTGGAGACAGGAGGCAACGGCAACGGCTAATGGCAAACTTACGGTACGGAGACGGCTCCCGCATTGTGTCATCACTGGATTCGCTTGGGGGCATCTTGTTGGTGGACTGGAGTGAAGGTATTCGCAGAAACCATGGGCATCATCCATGACAGAACTACGAGGACGGGGGGGGGGGAAGGGGAAGAAGGAGGAGCCAACTCCCCCCCCCTCCCCCGACCAGAGACTGCATCCTTGGTCACAGGGACAGAATGAAAAAACGCCAAAAGGTTCTCTCTTCTCTCCCAAGAATTTCCTGTCCTGGCCGGGACCCGCCTCGTTGGGAGCGAGTGGACCAGCCGCCCACACACAAGAGGCAGAGGCCATCGCAAATTGCGAGGGCGACGGCTTCGGGATTAACACAAAGGCGTGCAACCCCGCTCAGATAGGGCCGCTCGGGGGGCCACGATTGGCTCGTCGAGGGCTCCGGAGCCGGGGCAAGCATGGAGTCAGAGCCGACCCAAGTGCTGTTGTGATGGTGGCATCGCGGCAAGCCGCGGGAGGACGTTACCCGGCTGCCATCGCCGGCCGGTGTATCGGATCTGGACCGGAGGCTGGTACGAGCTAGCGCAGGCGGGTGCCCATGACGAATCGCAGCGCGTGGGATGGTGTTGTCTGGTTCATGATTGATCATCGACGTCTTGGCTGCCTGCATGTCGACGAAAGGCGCAAACCTGAGCGTGGCCGTCGCCGTCGTGTCGATGCTGCGTCTTCATGCAGCCTCTGCATGCCCGTCAAGAACTGCATGCAGAGCACATGCAAAACGTCGGATCCGACATGAGCAATCGAACCGAACGCGGCCCAACGTCATGAGCTCTATTCCGAGCCCCTCTCCTCCCCTCAAGGTTTCACTCGGAGCATTTTCCTCGACACCCCGTGGGGGGAAAAGTCTTCTCCCGGCTGGCGGGTGATTCGTAAGCAACTCAAAAGTCTTTCAGGTTTCTAGGTTGATCTGCTTTCCGAATCTGGCATACAGCTCGACCTTGAGCTTGGTCATTTCTTCGCGGATCGTCGACAGCTTCTCCTCCAGCGTGCTGGCTTCCTCCTCGAGACTTTCCGTGGCTTCTTCGAGCATCTCCTGTGCCTGTTCCAAGGGGATGTGGAAGAAGGCGTCGCCGATCTTGTACCTAGAACCCGACCCGACCTTTGTTAGTCGAGTATTCTCATCGTGTAGCTATCGTGCTTGTAGGGTTTCGTACTGGACTTTTTCGTCTTCATCGGCGAGTTCGAGCTCGGTAGTCAAATCCTCGAGCTCCTCCTTCTCCTTCTGTAACACCGCGTCAGCGCGTGTCCTCCACGAGAATACCAAGCAGACGCACATTCTTTGCCTTCAGCTGCTCCTCCATGGCGAGTTCCCGTTGGTGTAGCCGGCTGAAGCGGTTGATCTTATCCTGATCCTCGCGTCGGACCTCGACTTCTTCGGACGCCTCCTCATCGGCCTTGGACATCTAGAAATGAGTTAGTCATGGCGGAGAATCGGTGTGCAATGGAATATTTTACCATCCGGCGCTGTAGTATGGAAGCCATGGCGGGCGACTGTGTATGGCGTAGCCGTTGATCGATTTTCGCGGTGAAGCCTCCGGAGGAGCTTCAAACCACCAGCTCGACAGGTGCATGGTGGGTTACAGTGTGTATCGTACAGTGTTATCCCTCGGACAACTGTGTGCCCCTCCTCCGTTTGGAAGCTGCCCGCCCAGCTCGCGATCGGTACGTACCCCTCAGGATCGGTCCATCCCGATTCGTCATCCCCACACTAAACTGCTTGGTGAGGTCAGAGGCCAGCGACATCAGACTGAAAACACGCCTCGTCAACAACATAGATTCGCCCAGCGACAGCATCGATACCGTCACAGCTCACACCATGGCACTCGGGAAAAAGCCATATCCCAAGGCGACGGTGAAGAAGATTATCAAGGCGCATTCCGATCTCAACCTCAAGAAGAATGCCGACGTGACGGTAGGTTTACCGCGAGCCGTGTTGTGATTGTCGCATCGCTAATGTTTATGCCGGTCCAGATCTTCCTCGACTACGTCTTATTCATGGAAACGTGCGGAAATCCTACGTCGCAATTCGAACAAACATGCGCTAACATTTGCCAAGATTGGTGAAGGAAGCGGCAATTCAATCGAAGCAGGCTGGCGAGCGCTCATTATCGGCGCGCAGTGTGAAGAAGGTGACCAGGGTACGTCTCGACGAGGCTTCCGTCCCCTCGCGCATCTAGATCTAACTCGGTTCTCGGCAGGATGCCTTGGCCAAGTTCAAGGGTTGATTGGGAACGGGGTGCGAATCAACAATGAAGCGAAAGAAGGGCTACATGCGCATCGATATTCCCCGGAAAGCACCGCAGCTTCCAGAGAGCCGCATTGCACCGTCGCCGTTGAGGCCGACGCAACGTTGTTTGACACGGGCGGTTGCACGTGCGCGTCAGGTTTGATCTGAGGCTGGAAACACAGACAGGTCGGAAAACCTGTACGGATATCTGCAAAAACGAAGGTTGTCTATGGGAGCCGGGTCACGATGGAAGCAGCCCAGGGTGATGGGACACTATGAGGTGCGGAGGGGCTGGGCGAGGAGCGAGCACGAGACCATCTCCTGGCGCGGCTGGAGGCCACAGATATTCGTACTTGGTGCAGCTCCCGGGTTAGTGGGGCACGTGGGATTTGGGGACGGGAACCACTTGGGCGTCTCCTTCCATTTCCACGGATGAAGCCAAGGAGCAAACATCGGAAGCGGAAACAAATAAAAGCAAGTGAAAACTGCATTCCAGTACCCCATTGGTTCGCAGTAGAACGGATGCCAATCACATTGCAACAAATCCAGCACGCAACGCGGGCAATGGCAGGTTGTTGTGTCTCCAATCTTCTGATTGATTCTAGAAGCCCCAGTGGTCCAAGCTGGTCGCCTGCTTGCCTGCGAATAGAGAGCGAAGCTTGGGGTTTTGGGGCCTTGCGGAGGACCTAGGAAGGTGCCCTGGGCTCCTGGCGCCGCGTTCGGTCTCGCTGCCTCTCCTCTTCCTTCCCCAAACTCTTGACCCTCCGCCCTCTCTCTCTCTTCTCTCCCACTCCCAACTCTTCCTTCTCACTTCTGCAACAAACATCCTTTGCACCATTCTGGCTTTTGCCTCACCCCATCTCGCCCGCTCCTCCTCGCATTCTCGTAACGACCTCCTCTGACGTCTCCTGTCCCCCTCCTACCCACTTTGCCACCGCACCACCTGGCCTCGACCCCAGCGGTGCTTGACCTCCTCGCGCAACCCCGAGAAACAGCTTCGAAACTTGATCTACCATAACCACAATTCTCGAAATGGCTGCGCCTGCTGTTCAGCCTCCCTCCAAGTCGGCGAAGAAGAAGGGCCCCAAGACCTTCGAGCGTACCGAATCTCCCGCTCCGAGCATCACCTCCGCTGCTGAGAAGGCTGCCGAAGACAACGAGAGCTCTCAAATCAGGGAGCTCCAAAAGTATACACTCCCAAGCTTTTTGCCCTTGAATTCCGTACTGACATGTCCGCAAGGAACATTCGAAACGTTACCAAGAAAATCGTGAGTGACACCTCGCCCGACGGTTCAATCCCCGACGCTTCCCGCTGACACCCGCTACAAGACCAACGCTTCCAAGACCGATGTGATCCTGAGCCAGAACGAGGGCAAGTCCCTCGACGAATTGGTGGCCGCCAGGATCATCAATGCCGACCAGAAAGCCCAGATCCTGAAGAAGCCTGGCCTGCAAGCTCAGCTCGCGCAATACGAGGACCAGCTTGCTCATTTCCTCAAGGTCGAGGAGCAGTACCGCACGCGTGCCGCCGCCGACAAAGCCGAGTTCGAGAAGTCGCTGGAGCAGGCCAAGGGCGATATTGCTGCCGAGGCCAAGCAGGCGGCCGAGGAGTCCTTGAAGAAGAACCTGCTGGTTCTGTCGCAATTCCTGCGACTTGCCGCCTACCGCCGCGAGGAGGCCAAGGACCCCGAGTCTGACGAGAGCCAGGCCATTGAGGGTGTTCTCCTTGCCATCTATTCCGGAGACGACAGCGCGGTGCAGTCCATGCTCAAGCTAGTCAACGGAACTGAGGATCAGATCACCAGCGTTCCCGGAGACCAGCTACAAACGACCTGTAAGTTCATTGGTGGCTAGTTGACCAGGCCGTGCTAACGCCATTTCAGACGCCATGGTCAGGTCCCTCGCCGAGCAATACGAGACTCCCTATGACACCCAACCCACCGATCTCGAGGCCGTGTCCGATCCCACCCTTGCGAATGCATCTGCCACCGAGATCCAGGCTGGAGAAACCGCTCTCGCTGCGGAGCCTGCTCCCGAGCCTGCCTCCAACGGCATCACCAACGCCAGCGTCGCTGACGAGGCGGCCAACGCCGTTGCTGAGTCCGCCTGGGACAACTCTCAGACCAATGAGCTGTCGACCTCCCAGGAGTGGGTTGATGTCAAAGCTGAGACTGAGACTGCTGCCCCCGCCCCTGCTCCTGCTGCCAATGCACAGTCTTGGGCTGATGACCACCCTGAGCATCCCGCTGAGGTAAGCCAAATACACAACATATTCTTTTCAAGCATCACGCACTGACTGGCTATGACAGACTGCTGCTGCTCCTGCCGACCCCAACGAGGGATTCCACCAGGTCCATCGCAACAAGTCTCGAAACGAGGGTAACACCCAGCGTGGTCGGGGCCGCGGCCGCGGTGGCTTCCGAGGTGATGGACGAGGACGCGGTCGCGGCCACCGCGGTGCGGGTGGCCCTCCTCGCGGCCGACGCAACGAAGAGTCATAAACTGATTCAACGGCATCCCGTGGGTAGAGTCGCACATAAGCTACGATTCTCCTCGCATCTCCCTATGAGGACTGTACCATGAAGTGACGGCGTTTACAAGTCACAGATCCGCTCAGCAGCACTGGGGGACTGTTGACTTGAGGCATTGCGTTTGGGCTTAGTGAATTTTGGGGGTTACGATGCTTGTCCGGCGAAGGGGTCGGGGGAGTTCTTCTTAAATACCTTTGTGAAATTTGGGTCCTTGAGGGGCATCAGATGCGGCATGAGGTATACAGAAACCAATGTGAATAATACCCACCTGGGCAGATATTTCTGTCGTGGTGATGCCGTCTCTTGGTGTATCAAGTCGTAGATCGCGTGATCACATGTCAGAGCCGCCAACTCGTGCGCAGATCCATTGAGCAGGATAGGGGAGAAGCAAGGCGATATACTTCGATGGCTCTCTTAATAAGAGACGGAGGCTTTCGGTTTTTCCCGTTGTCGTCCTTTTCAGCGACGTGAAGCGGGGATTGTGTCGCAGCGCTCGAGATATTCGCGGTCTTGATGCGCCACCACATGCAACATTTCATTGCGGCGTTGCTGAGACCCTTGGAAGTGAGACAAGTGACGACATTTGCATCTGCTGCTAGTGGTTGTGTGAAATTGATCATGTATATCGATAAAAGCGGCACCTGTCTCTAAGGTGACCGAATCCCGCTGGACGAGCTGAATTCATCTCTAATGATTCGATCAACAAGGGCATCTCTCGCCAGAAGCTGAAGATTAGACAGCCTTAATCTTAAGATGCTCTCCCATCGGACGTCGAATTGGGCTATGCTCACAACGATGGCGACTCATGAGACAACCTTGAAGGGTCCTCGGATTGTGGGGAGCTTGAATTCACGTATGATTGGTCAGAAAGCTCGGTCTCCACTCCCCTCGCCTGCCTTCTTCACTCCTCCCGGATCCCATCTCAGTTCCACTGTTGTTTTCCGTCTCTCGCGAATACCTCCAACGCGGAACCATGGCAGAGCGTTCGCCATCTCCCGCGCGCGATCGCAACTCGCCGCCTCGAGGTCCGCGCGAACAGGACGATCGACGCAACGACGACAGCGCCGATCGCGATCGGAAGCCTCCTGTACGCGACAACAGATCAGACCGGGATCGAGAGTTCGACAGAGACAGAGACGACGGCCTTGAAAGATACAGACCCCGAGACTCGGATCGACGGAGGGACCGCGGGTCTGACTTCTCCAGAGACAGAGATCGCGAACGGGATAGACGACCTCAAGGACGTCGTGGAGGTGGCTTCAAGTGGAAGGACGAACGCCGTGGCAACGATGACCGTCGACGCGACGACAGACCGTACCGCCGGCGCTCGCAGTCCCCCCGTCATCGAGACCGTGAGCGCGATCGCAACCGCGACCGCAATCGCGATAGGCCCGAATCCAACAGGCCCAAAAAAGACGACAAGCCACCTGCCCCTGCCGCCCCTGCGGGTGGTGAACCGATGATCATCGTCAACATCAACGACCGACTAGGCACCAGAGCAGCCATCCCCTGCTACGCGTCCGACCGCATCAAGGAATTCAAGATCTTGGTCGCTGCCAGGATCGGCCGTGAGCCGCACGAGATCTTGCTGAAGCGACAGGGCGAACGGCCGTTCAAGGACCAGCTTAGCTTGGAAGACTACGGCGTGAGCAACGGCGTGCAGCTCGACCTCGAGGTCGATACTGGCGACTAAGGAGATCAACGCTTGGCTAGAATGACAAGACCTGGATGGGCCTGGCACCAACGAGCTCAGTTGCCTTTATTGGTTCCAAGCATTCTGATCATGGCTTCACATGCCCTAAGCGCATTGAGCGATCGATGATGGGCTCTCAGACGCATGCTTCAGTTCGAAGCTGACTCGGTTACAAATAAAAGGCTCGAGTATCACTACCAGCGACGTTAAGTTTCGCAGCATTCTCAGTATCTTTGTATGCATTTTTCCAATCAACATACCCTCATCAAGTACTAGTAGGTAGGTAGCCTAAGCATTAAGGCGGTTGTGATTCTACGAAAGCTCTTAAAGTTCCGCGCAATATTTGCTGCCGCTATTCTGACAAGTTGTATCACAAGCTTCAAGAAACCCCAATGTGTCGCATCCCACTTCGACTAGGAGAGTCCTAGAATCCATTGGCGCTCTAACGCCTGTCAGATACCTTGCTGCATGTGATGTCAGCGGCCGGGAGTTGATTAGTGAGTCAGGCTTCTTGAACAACCAACGACAAGCTGCAGTCGATCGGAGATCTGTCTTCTGGCAAGGTATTTGCATCACTCTCAATCAGGCCACGTGGACATTTCGCATTGAACAAGCACAAGTCTGCTTCCGCGAGCTACAAAGCCAAGCAACTATTTATGGCCAGATATCATGAAGAATATCAGGCACATCATGTTGCACCGGGGTCCAGGATTCAGATCCGACCCTTTGCTTCCGTTTGTCAAGGAATCTTGAGCAAAAGGTCCCGCCGCACAATTGCCCCCACTCGGGGCCTTATCGCACCAATGACGATGCTCAAACGGCCTTATCGGCCCCGTCAGCCTTGCAGAAGCAAGGGACGTCACAGCGTCACTGCCGCTTTTCACCAACTTGTCCTCTTTGCTGAGTGGCTGGAGACGCTGGAGACGCCGTCAAGCTGAAAGTTAAGAGCTTCGTGGCTTCTTGCCGTGCACCATTGGCAAAAAATTGAGGCCACCTCAGCCTCTCTAGATTTCCTCTCTCGTATCCGACTATATTCGTGGCCCTGCTTTCCCTCCCCCGGGCCTCGGGATTCGAATCATCTCTCAATTGCGGGCATTTTCTTTTTCCTTCTCCTTGTTCTTTTTCGCATCTTTGAGACGTGTCATTGCTGGCGGTGTCCCCTTCACATACATATCGTTGTCCGTCCGAGCTGTTGCGCCGAGCTCAGCGCAACCCCCACCAACCATGGCCGCCCTTCGAGTGTCGCCATTGATGACGCTCCTCGGAGCCGTCGTCCTCTTCGCTTCCAACGTTTTCGCAGTCTCCGCCGTCCTGGGCGTCGACCTTGGTACCGAGTACATCAAGGCCGCCCTCGTCAAGCCCGGAATCCCTCTCGACATCGTCCTGACCAAAGACTCCCGACGGAAAGAGACGTCCGCCATTGTCTTCAAGCCCTCCCGAAATGGCCCCCAGGCTGGAGAGTTCCCCGAGAGGGCCTACGGCGCTGACGCCATGGCCCTCAGCGCTCGATTCCCCGGCGACGTCTACCCGAACCTGAAGGCCATCCTTGGTCTGCCCGTCGACAGCTCCGTCGTCCAAGAGTACGCCTCCCGACACCCCGCCCTGCAATTGCAGCCCCATGCGACCCGAAATACCGCCGCTTTCAAGAGCAAGGCCTTCACCGCGGAAGAGGAGGCGTGGATGGTTGAGGAACTCCTCGCCATGGAGCTCCAGAGCATCCAGAAGAACGCCGAAGCTGCCGCCGGCGACGGCTCCAGCGTCCGCTCAATTGTCATCACGGTCCCTCCTTTCTACACCACGGACGAGAAGCGCGCCATCCAGACCGCCGCCGACCTCGCCGGGCTCAAGGTCCTCGGTCTGATCAGCGATGGCCTTGCTGTCGGATTGAACTACGCCACCAGCCGCCAGTTCCCCAGCGTCAGCGAGGGTGCCAAGCCCGAGTACCACATGGTTTTCGACATGGGCACGGGCTCTACCAAGGCCACCGTGATGAAGTTCCAGAGCCAGACGGTGAAGGATATTGGCAAGTTCAACAAGACCATCCAGGAGGTCCAGGTTCTGGGAGCTGGCTGGGATCGAACCCTCGGCGGAGACGCTCTGAACAACCTCATTATCGACGACATGGTCAAGCAGTTCGTCGAGTCCAAGGGCGCCCAGAAGGCTTCCGTCACTGCCGAGGGCGTTCAGGCCCACGGCCGTGCCATTGCCAAGCTCACAAACCAGGTTTCCAAGATCCGCCATGTTTTGAGTGCCAACCAAAACACTCAGACTAGCTTCGAGGGTCTCTACGAGGATGTCGACTTCAAGTACAAGATCAGCCGGACTCAATTCGAGGAGATGGCTCAGGAGCATGCCGAGAGAATCGCCGCCACTGTCAACGAGGCGCTCAAGGTCGCTGGCCTCGACATTGCCGATCTCGACTCCATTATCCTTCACGGTGGCGTTACCCGAACTCCATTTGTGCAAAAGGCTCTTGAAAATCTCGCTGGATCCACAGAGAAGGTCCGATCCAATGTCAACTCGGACGAGGCCGCCGTGTTTGGTGCAGGCTTCCGCGCTGCCGAGCTCAGCCCCAGCTTCCGAGTCAAGGAGATCCGCATCTCCGAGGGCTCTTTCTACCCCAGTGGCCTCAAGCGTACCTCCGAGTCCGGCGAGGTCGAGCGCCAGCGTCTATGGAGCCCCATTTCCCCCAAGGGCACCTTGAAGGTTGTCACTTTCGAGGACAAGCAAGATTTCACGGCCACCATCTACCAGCAAGTTGGATCCGAGGAGAAGGATGTCAAAACCTTTACGACCAAGAACCTTACGGCTACCGTGGCTGCCATCAAGGAAAAGTACCCTTCTTGCGATGAGGCCGATCTCAAGTTCAAGATTGCAATGGAGTTGACCACTGAGAACGCCGAGTTCAGAATCACCAAGGCCCTTGTCGAGTGCATGGCCGATGCCGAGAAGGAGGGCTTCGTCGGTGGCGTCAAGAACCTCTTTGGGTTTGGAAAGAAGGATAAGGACCAGAAGCCTCTTGGGGAGGACGACACCGAGGGCTCCGAGGAGGTCATGAAGGAAGACGTCAAGAGCTCCTCCAAATCGGAGGAGTCCGCAGAGTCTCCCACTGCCTCCGAGGCCGAACCCGCTGCATCAGAGTCTCCCGAAGCTAAGGCTGACGCCAAAAAGAAGGAAGTGGTTTCCATTGCCGTCGAGGTGACAGTCGAGAAGGCTGGTATTCCTGAGCTTACCAAACAGGAAGTCGTCAAAGCCAAGGATCGTCTCAAGGCCTTTGCCGCCTCTGATAAGGCTAGGCTCCAAAGAGAGGAGGCCTTGAACCAGCTTGAGGCCTACACATACAAGGTCCGGGACATTATCGAGGGAGAGGAGTTCATCAAGGCGTCGACCGAGCAAACCCGAACCAAGCTATCCGAGTTGTCGAGCGAGATTGGTGACTGGCTCTACGGCGATGGAGCTGAGGCTACGTTGGACGAGCTCAAGAAGAAGTTGAAGTTGCTCCAGGACCTTGTCAAGCCCGTCCAGAGGCGAATCGCCGAGGCCGACAAGCGACCTGCGCTCGTGAACCAGCTACAGAGTGTTCTGAAGCAGACGAATGAGTTCATAACGCAGATCAAGTCTCAGATCGACGAGCACGAGGCCTGGCACAAGTCCGCTTCGGAATCTCCCTCTTCTGGCTCCAGCAGCACCGAGGCGGCCCCTTCGGGGACACCAGCAGGCGAGTTCGACGGCCTAGAGGACGACGACAGTGCCGAGAACGTCGCACGCAAGATGGAAGACGTGATTCGGGAGAAGGGACCGGTTCCCCCTCTTTACACGCGGGAGGACCTGAAGGAGGTGGAGGATCTATACGAGTCTACACTGAAGTGGCTGAACAAGTTGATGCCCAAGCAGAATGCCCTAGGAGTCACCGATGACCCCGTCATTCGTGTCAAGGACCTCGAAGTCAAGACTCGCAACCTCGAGCAGGCTGGCATTCAGCTCGCCATGAAGGGAGCCAAGAAGGTGGAGAAGGAGGCCAAGAAGGCCAAGAAGGCCAAGTCAAAGAAGGCCAAGAAGAGCCAGACGACGAGCGCCGGCTCTTCAGAGGAGACTCTCGAGTTCAACGCCGAGGACTTTATGAAGGAGCAGCTAAAGGGCCAGGATGGCGAAGGGATTTCCCAAGAGGAGCTCGAGAAGCTCATTGAGCAGTTGAAGGAGGACCAGAAGGCGAAGCAGAAGGTCGAGGAGGTGGTGAAGGAGGCCACGAAGGAGGCCGAGGAGGCCACAGAAGAGGCCAAGGAAGCGACCAAGGAGCAGCCACCCCACGATGAGCTATAAGCTGCAGAAGATGTAACTAGCATGGTTCGGCGATGAACGATTTACGCGGAGGGGAAAAAAGGGAAGCCATTTTTGTTGATAACGCATTGATACCGGGTCGTGCAATGGGAATAGACCATACAAAGCTACGTGAATATGATACAAGACTCACCTCATCTCGGACTAGAGTAGAGGGCCATGACGCGTGCGTGTTTGGTCGGACCGGATCGGACTGGATCTAAAGGCATGACGACGAGTCGTTTGTGCTCGCCAAGGGCAGGTTTGCAACGGACAATGGGCGGCTTGCATGCCTCCTCACCGGGCCGATCGGGATCAAGATTTGCATCTCTTCAACGGCGGGGAACAATCTGGCCGGGGTAACATGGGCGCGTGATTGTTTGGTCCCCGTCGCCCGTCGCCTTTCGTAGGCTCGCTTCTGGTCTCGGCGGCTTCCGTTCTACCATCTCCGACCGGTCCCGTCTCTCCCGCCCCAGCAAACGTCCCTCACATGAGCCCTTTGTCTTCTCCCTTCCAATGACGCGAGGCGTTCCGTGTGCTTTCGTGCGCTCCTTCGGGTGCCTGGTATCCCTCCCTCTCTCTTTTCCCATGTCTGGCACGACGCGGCCACGAGAGAAGACACGGAAACAGAAAAATGTGAGGCAATGTGCATGTGTACGTGTGTGCGTGTGTCGCCTCGTTTCTCTAGTGGGCTGTGCATGCTGCTATTACTCTCGTACCCTGGGCCGACTTGCCCACGAACCGGTTCGCTGTTTGCCCGCCCCCCCTTCTACATCCTTTTCTTTCCCCGTTTCGTGACCGGTATCTCTGGCTGGCGGGTTATTTCGAAAAAGGGCAGGAGGGACGGACGACCCTTTTGGTTTCCCCTGGCTGAGTTCGCTTGTCCACGGGCGCACACGCGCAGGCGGGACGACGATGCGTGCGGTGCAACGCTGGGAGGGCTTGTCGTTTGTGCTATCGTGGTACGGGGGGGGGCTCGGAAAGGGGCAGCGGGAAGGGGGGGGAAGGAAGCCAGGGACGGGCGTGGTTCCAGTCGGACCTGGAGTAAACGAGCGAGGCGCCTGGCTTACCTATGGCAGAGACGTTTGAGAGTGGTGGTGGTTGAGGGGTTGTGCGACGGGAGGGCAAGAGGCGGGATGGGCAAGTATAAGCTCGGACAAGATCAAGATTGGTTCATTGCACCGCCTCTGGCTCTTCCTGATTGGTCCTCTGCAACTTGTTGACAGCTGCCGAGCTCGCAGGAAGCGGTTGACAGCTGCCTGCGCCTGCCGTGCCAGGAGCTGTTATATTGCTTAATCACTGTCCTGCCTTTTGAGCTTCCTTCCTTCCTTCCTTCTCTTCTTCTTCACCTTTCTCCCTCCTTCCCAGGGCACCTTCCTCTACCTCCCCTTCCCACCTTCTTCTTCTTCGTCTTCTTCATCTTCTTCCAAAAATAGACCGCCATCATCCTTCCTTTCTCCTTTTCCCTTTCCCTTTCCCTTTCCCTTCCCTCTCGCTTTCGCTCATTCATTCACCCATATCTGTCTTCCTTACGAGTTCACGGTAGAGAGAAAACTTCTCCTCCCTCGCCAACCATGAGATCTCTCATTCTTCTCATCGCCCTCGTCGCCAGCCTGGCCACGGCCCTCGCGCCTCCCCGCCGCGTCGCCCGTTCCGACCCCAACTTCCCTCTCCCCGGCGGAAAGTCGACGTCGAGCTTCTCCGTACCCGTCGCCAAGACGCCGGGCTCCAAGCGAGACTTCGTGCGGGAGTGGGCGGCCGCGAGGCAGAAATGGGGCAATGGCGTCCCAGACGACGTCGTTTCGACGTTTGGCCTGCTTGACGATAGTAAGTCTTTTCCACCCAAAAAGGAAACCCATGCCCGTCGAGAGACTAACGCGTGTGTCTGCAACCAGGTGGTCTTGTCGATGTGAAGCCTCTGGGTAGCGACGACATCTACATTGCGGATATTGAAGTCGGGAATCCACCACAGACGCTGAAGATGGCCATCGACTCTGGCTCGGCCGACATGTGAGCAACCGAATACTCCCTCTCTCCAACCACCCATGTGCTGACTGGCAGTCTAGGTGGGTGCAATCTTCAGACACCGTCTACCGAACCAACACAGACGGTCCGTGGGCTCCTCAGTATCGACCCCATTCATCCAACACCTCTCGCCGAGTCGACGACGCCGAGTGGGATGTCACATACAGTAAGTCGACAATCCTCTGGGCCTCTCGTACGTCGAGTCTCCTTCTGACACGATTGCTTTGCAGTGGACGGAACCCATGCCAATGGCATTGTCTACTTCGACACTCTGCGTATGGCCGGCTTCGAGCTTTTTGACGCCCCAGTCCAGTCCGCCCAAATTGTCGCCCCTCGCTTCGAGCGCGAGACAGAGCTTTCTGGTATCATAGGCTTCGCAAAGAGCCTCTCCAGCAACGTTGAGCCCCCCTTGCCGTCCTTTCTCGACCGTCTCCGACCGCTTCTGGACAATCCTGTCATCTCCGTCGACCTCCGCCGCAACGCTTCGGGAACCTTCGACTTCGGCCACCTCAACGCCTCCCGTGCTTCGAGCAACATGACTTGGATGGAGACCAACCCAGACAGCCCCCACTGGGACGTTACCTTCAACCTCACTGCTTGGACCGGCAGTCGTCGCGTCTGGTGGCAGCACGAGTTTCAGGCCACCATCGACACAGGCACCACGCTCATGTTCATGCCTGCCGATCTCGCCAGCCTCTACTGGTACGATGTCCCCGGCATGCGCGTGGACCCCCGCCTCCGAGACTCTTTTACCTTTCCTTGCCACTTGGCCGATGGCCTTCCAGACCTCCTCTTCAAGCTTCCAAATGAAGCCGGTGACGACGAGGACCATGTAATCACCATCCCGGGGAATTACCTCAACTATGGCCCCGTCGACGATGACCCAGAGTACTGCTGGGGTGGCATGCAGAGCGCTGAGGACCTGGACGTAACCATCTTCGGCGATGTCATGCTCAAGGCGCTGCTTGTGGCGTTTGACATCGAGAACCACCGAGTGGGGTTTGCCAACAAGCCCCTCGACGACCTCGACTGATTCGATGCACCGTTCTGGGGTTTTGTAAGATATCCACGGTGGGAGACGGGAGGATCTGTGCAGGACTATGGTAGAATTGTTTGCATGTTGAAGCAAGTCGTCGTTCTCGGTTCAGTCGCAACTATTTAGCTAGTTAGCAAGGGATTCCAGACTTTCATACTCATTATCGATTGATCACCAAGTGAAGAGCAACTCGTGTCGAAGGTCGATGCCGACTCGTAAAGGGAGATCGTGCATGTATTTCTAGAGGTGCAAGAAACCGTATATACACTCCCAGCCCGATTCCCACGTTGCATCCCACCCTCACGCCATTCCAGCCCCGATGCACCATCCATCTCGACATCCAACACAAAAAACAGTGACATTCCTCCCCCGGTGTCCCCATACGATTGTCGTTAACGCAAAGATAAAAAAACCAGATGAAAGCAGCTCCCCTTCTATATGCATCGGGCATCAGGTGTCGTTTTGTAGAAGGGCCCAGCCGTGTTACGAGGTGTAACACGGACAAGACGTTGTAGCATGAGAAAAGCAATAACCGCAAATGTTACCTCTAAAACGCCAGTGAGGTTGATCAAAAGTCATCGTCAAGCGAGTGAATAAAGGGTATTGGTGGGGGAATCAGGTATTTGGCTTCGTTGACCCTCCGCTCCCGCATTCCAGATCCCTCGGGGTAAAAAAGAAAGACGCCTTAGTACAACAACAAGCTAACCAGCCATGAGCTCGGCATGGGTCCGTCAAGGAGTTGTCGCAATGCTGAATCAAAACCGGCTGTCGGCGGGGAATCGATGGTGATTTGAGTTGCCCATGTGTCCCATCATGCGCCAGCCGCAAAAATAATATCAGTGACGAATAGACGATAGCCACGGGATGGGGTACCCCGGGTCCGTTCTTTAACAAGTGCGCCGTTGAAAGTCGATCATGTGTGTCGATAAGTCAAGCAAAACAAGGCAAATCCGGTGCCATGGTCATGCGCCTGATGGGGCGGAAGACTTTGACATGCCGAAGGCGGAAACGAAATTATTCGTGATCTCCATCTAGAACAAAACCAAGTCAGCAAATGCCGTCAACCAGCGCGGGAAGCGATATAGTGTTCACCTTCACTAGCGCCCGGAGTTGGGGGCATGTTACCGGCAGAAGGGGCCTGCTGGGTAGCGCGGGCGGTTCCAGGACGAGAACGGGCCTTCTGGTCTTCCTTGTTGGTGGTGGCCTCGAGAGACTGGAAACGTTGGCTCTGGTAGGCTTCTTGGTCCTCTTGCTGGACCTGGGGAAGAGGGGCGCGCTGAGTGTTGTTGCGCTTGAGTCGGTCCTCCATTTCACGTAGGCGCTTCTCGAGGGATGCCAGTTCCTGGGTGTTTCTGTTGACAGATCGCTTCCTATAGTGAAGAAAAACGTTAGACTTTTGTTATGCTTCCACCGGGAATAAGGTTCATCTAGACGAGAGCGATCTTGGGGGAAAGGGGCAAGCCAGTTGTCGAGGAGAAGGGGATGGATGGAGCGTCTTCTTACTTGTCGGAAACTTGCTGGTCCAGGTCGGTGAGGTCGTTCTCGATGCGGAAAATGTCCATCAACTCCTGGGAGAAGGAGCGGGCAATGGTGCTGTTGAGAAGAGCATTGTCAGCTTGTGCATTGTGCCGTGTCGACGGCGATTAAGACTAACGATTGGGGACGGCGACCGCTGGGCTGCCAGTCAGCGTCGAGCTCGGCGTCGGTTCGGTCCATGGTGAAGGGCTGGGAATTCATTAAAAATGGAAGGGCAAGGAGCAAATTGAGCTTCGGTCGGGTATCACGGAGAGAAGAAGAAGAGACGCTGGGGGAAAAGGAGGACGTCTTGGAGTTTGGAAGTCGAGTTGGAGATGAGGGAAGGGAAGGAAGATGATGATAGCTCGGGGATGGGTCCCTTATGTTAATTAGTGCAGCTTAGGGTCCCGCAAGTCAGTCGGGTCGCGGTAGCTAATGTAGAGTCAGGCACGACGCAGTGGCGCTCCTTCTAACCATGCTGAGTTCCTGCCCAGTCTGAGTCCCCAGGGGGGTGTGAATATTTGGGGTCCGAAGAAGGGGCTTGCTTTCAATGACCTTGTCGTGTGCACTCCAGCAGCGGCCGGGGCAGCGAGGTGGGCGTGCTCTTTCCCGTTGAGGTTCCCATCTTCCCTAGCACTTTCCCCCCGTTCTATAGTGGAGCCCGCCCACAGGGCACCTGCAGCAGTCAGAAGGTGGAAGGGGCATCTCTTTCTTTGTTCCCTCTGCTTCATTCACCTTGATTCATCCGGCCTTTGGTTCCCAAGTTCGTCCAGATGATGCCCCAAAGTTGGCCCATGCGACGCCCCCTTTTGACGCCGAGTTGGAGGCGCCTTGTCGGCCCCTCTGGCGTTCCCGAACTTGGCTGGGAGCATCTTAGTCCATGTGATTTGCTTCGTCCCGGCAAACCTTGACAGCGTCGAGTTCTGCATTGCCGCCATTGCGACGCCCGTGGAGAAGCCGGCAAGGAACAGCCAGAATAGCCTGGACTCGGGGCCAGAATCTCTCGGAAGGGGGTCCGCGAAGTCATGGAATCCGCGTATCCCATCTTTGTCCAGTCCAGAGCGGGAATGCCATGACGGACGACGGACGACGGACGGCAGCCGAGAAATTAAGGTCTCAGACAAGCCAACAGCCGTGACTGTCGGACGCAGACGCGTGCTGCAGACTCGTGCAGTAGGTCTCACCCCGTGTCATCTCACTATCATTAGAGACATCTCGCGCAGCTCCCACCTGCTATACGAGGTTGCAACGACCAACTTCATCTAGCCTTCCAGGCTTCAGACTGGCCAAAGTCACCCACAGCTGCCGGCTTCAGCTGATGATGACGATGGGTGATTATCTGGCGGGAAGGATGCCGCATGCCCTCTCCACAACACATCACAAGTTGCGTTGCACACGCTGGGTTCCATGCAAGGGCATAGGCTGGCTGCACGTTTTACTCGAGGTGCAAGAAGTCATTGGATTGCATGGATCCCCGCGCAGAAGCTGTAACGCGACCCCCAGCTCGAACAATCAATGCACTCAACTCGACGCTGTCCCTGTCCGTGTGCTAATAAAAGGGCCACGATCCATCAAAGTCGGAGAGAAAAAAAACAAGGGGGAAAAGGCGAGATCAAACTGGGCATGCCATGGATGGTGGAGGACGCTCGTCTCTTCGTCGTTGGTGGCGTTGTCATTGTCGACACCCATGGATGGCCTTTTCCGGACCTCGTCATCCTTGCTCATTATAGATTCTCCGCCCCCGAACGGTGGCTGCGAGCGTCCGCTTGAAACATGAGGAAGCAGAGAAGCTGGAGGAAGGTTTCTTCTGATGGTTTCGTTTCCCCTGTCGTCGGTCTGGGCCGCTCCCGTCACATGGCATCTCATTCAGCTGCTAACAAAGGCGACTACAGTATCCGTCCAAAGTACCATAACTTATCATTCAATCAATTCATCTTCTTCTCGACCAATCACTATCCTCTCCCCTTCCGTCCAATCTTATACCGGCGACCACAAGGCTCAGTCGCGCCCATCACCATCCCGCATCCCGCATCGCAATGAAAAGGAGACAAGGGACTAGATGACATCAATCTTAATTTGCCCTTTTGATGAGACAAACGACCCCAGCCTTCTGCGCTTCTCCAACGGCGGCCGGTCGGTCAGTCTTTTTTATTTCGTTTAATGCCCGAGTTTGCATTATCGTTAATTACTTGGACCATTCAGGCACACCGCACGCACCAGGTCGAAATCATCAAACCCCCTCGACTTATCTTGTCTAGGTCCATTTCATGATCCGATCGATCCCGCACTGATTGATTCGACGATTGGCGCTGGGGAATGAGCTTTGGAACCATGCGTGCCCCGTTGTCAGCTGTCTGCAAAAACCCAGCCTCACATTCCACACCAGCTACTGATACATATTTGTATCCGTATTACTCTGTATACCGTGGATGATTTCTTACCGGTACCATCGCCCGGCTAGCTAACCATAGTGCTCCGTACTAATGCAAGATTTCTGCAGCACAATTTTGCACATCACCTAATGGCTCCCCATCGAAACAAGGTACTGAGTCGTGACTTTCCTCCCGCTCATAGGGTAAGCGTTTCTCTTCCGCGACGTCGATCGCGCCTGCCACAGCTTGAATTGGAAGCTGATGTTTACCTAACAGGGAAGTTGGAAGGCGCGCACTGGACAACTTCCTCACAAGTAATCGTCGAGGCTGCTGCGAGACTGCGATTTGCAACCAACTTCCTCATGTACTTGGTTCATATCCTTTTATCGCGAGACAAACAAGTCAAGCAAGCAGACAAACTTCCAGGTATTGGCATGAAAAACATGTATACATTATCAGCATCGGCTGTGTCGATGTCTGCTTCATACAGCGAGTATCTCTCATTATCGTGACCAGCACCCAACAGCCCGGTCGTGGTTACCCCAGTCTCTGTAACCCGATTTCGGCGAACCGAGGGTCTGGTAACTGGCAACTGCGGGAAACGCGGATGGACCTGCCGTTGCTCTCTAAGTTAGCTGCTCGTAGTCAGGCACGTGTGCGGGGTCGCTTGAGAGCAAGGGATGATAGCTTGATCAGGGCAATTGATTGGGAATGGCACCTTCCGCTTGCCTTTGACTCTGTCTTTTATTCGCTTCATCCGCCCAAGACGTCTACGCAATCTTGGACGGAGGCGTGGCCTGCTGTAGAACTGCTCGTCCTTGGTCCGCATCTTGAAGGCTTGCCGCCTGACCTTTGTCTCAACACCTCTCCTTCACCTCAACACTTCAGCTTCACTCAATCGCCCTTCGTCATGGCTTGGGACCCTGATTCCGAGTGCGGAACCTGCGGCAAGTACTTCCCCTCTGGATGGCAAGCCCGGGACAATCACTGTCGCTCGACCGGGCATTCGTACCCGGTCTCGTTCGACTGCGAGAGGTGCGACAGGAGCTTCCGGAGCGAAAGTGCGGCTCATCAGCACATGGATGACACCAACCACTTCCCATACGAGTGCCACCAGTGCTACGAAACTTGGCCCACCAAGATAATGCGTAAAGAACACGAGATCGATGAGCATTTATATTGCGCCGAATGCGATCGGGAGTTCCAGAACAGAAACAACATCAACATGGTAAAGTTGATTGTATCGGTCGTCTCGATGCTTGCTGACCTTCACCACAGCATCTCCAGTCTCGGGCCCACCAAGCCTCCAGCATCAAATGCCCTTGCTGTAAAAGGGCCTTCACCAACGCCGCAGGAGTTACCCACCACCTCGAGACTGGGAGTTGCCCCGAAGCTCCCAAGATGAACCGGGATGCCATCTATCGATTTGTCCGATCAATGGACACTGCGGGAGTCATCTCCAAGAACCTGCTCACGTGGGAGACAACTGTCGAATGCGAAGTCAACTCGCGCTCGTGGAATGGATACGCCTACGAGTGCTACCTTTGCAACCGCGAGTTCGCCCAGCTGCAGAGTCTCAACCAGCATGTCAATTCGCCAATCCGTCAGTATCCCACGCTCCCTCTATAAACCCGCCTTTACCTGCTAACGCCGTCGGCTAGACCAGCAAGCCCTGTACCATTGCCCCCAGCCATCATGCCAAAAAGACTTCAAAACACTTGCTGCCCTTGTCAACCATCTCCAGAGCGAATCCTGCAACTGCATCAGCTTCGGGCAAGTCCAGAACCGCATTGGGGATTTCATCAGCGGACGCCGCATGCTCACGTTTTGATTGGGGTGCGTGCGACTCTTCCTTTCTCCTAGGGGCAGGCAGCATGGCTCAAGTCTCTATCGTCCTACATGGGAACCGACGTCACAAGGTTCATCAGCCGTCAAAACCGGCAAAAAGAAACACGAATGTATAGGAAAAGCCCAATGCGGGGGTCGAACCCGCAACCTTGAGATGGTATATCAGAGTTGTGTACTCGTAAGAGTCTCACGCTCTA
Source organism: Thelonectria rubi (assembly GCA_013420875.1). Classification (NCBI taxonomy): domain Eukaryota; kingdom Fungi; phylum Ascomycota; class Sordariomycetes; order Hypocreales; family Nectriaceae; genus Thelonectria; species Thelonectria rubi. The sequence continues at coordinate 1,121,764 of WMHX01000070.1, forward strand.
CCGATTGAGCTAACCGGGCCTCAATCTTGGTGATGTGTTTTGATTGGTGTCCGGTCATTCGGAATAGACTGAAGAAGCTGAGTGATTGTTACGGGGAAGAAAGATATACCCGACTGCCTGGTGTTGTTTTGGGCAATTGCCCATGACGCTTAGTCGTAGATAGTCTGACGGTGAGCTTTCGTTGGTTGCGCTGGGTCATCGATCTGATGTGCATGTCTATTGTGATGTGCGTTTGTTGAATGTATCAAGGAATAATGTTAGTTAACAAGACGAAACAAACGTAACTTGTCTTTCAATTAGGTCAATGGTATTGCGAAGTCTATTCAATCATCTCGGGGAATGTCTTCCAAGTCAAGACGCTTTCCTCTACAGCGTCTTCCTTTTCGTCTGCGGAACACATTCTCATCCCACCAACCTCCCTCTTCAGTCCGTATTGACCGCAATACTCTCCAACCGATTCCCGGGACTAGCCCACACCAGAGTACTCACCAGCGACTTTTTGAACAAGTCTCGTATGTGCTCGTTCCCAGTCCTCGCCCTCCGACTTCTTCTCACATACTCCAGAGTCTCCTCACACGCAACTCCAACCAAAAAACCCCCCTCGGACAAGATGCCTACTGCCGCCGTCCACGAAGCCCGAGCCGAAGTCAAGCCGTCCGTGGCCGCCCTCGGCATCTTCTTCGGCGCCGTCGCGGGGCTCGTCTTCTTCGTCTTCACCTACTGGGCCGCGGGCATGTTCAAGCCCTGGCTCGAGCGGAAGCTCAGGGAGTGGAACGTGGGGAGGTTCCTGCCCAACTACCCGTAGGTTGCCGCTGCGGCTTTCAGCGGGCTCCCTTGGGCTGGAGTTGCGTTGCCTCTTGTGGGCGCTGCGGGCTCCGGGCCATGGTTCGGTGAAGGGGTAATTCGGGCTCAGGATGGATGGCGGGGAGAATATGGAATGTGGTGGCATTGATGTGGTTGTGACTACCATCTTTATAAGCTTCATCTGGTCATGATATCTGAGCAAGTCTAAGGAAAGTCGGGAAGGGTCCTAGTAGGTAGGTACTCAGGCATGCTATTGTGCCTGGAGAGGTACTACAAGCAAAAGGAACCTTTCAAAACTCGTGAATCCATCTCTATTTTCGTCGTGAACATCATCATTTAAAATCTTGTTGACCTTGCTCAAAGGCCCGTCCTTCGTATCTCGTCATCGTCTCATATCATGGGGTGCAAACCGTCACGAACCCCTCAGCTGAGAATCGATGGCGTCTTGTGGGAGGATCCCGACTTGGCCAGTTGAATCTCGGCTCGCTTCTCCGGGTTCTTGGTCGGGTCGTTGATGTCGTCTCCGTCGGCGCCCGGGTTCGCCATCTAGACAGGTTAGTTAGTTTGTACACCCAAAAAGGAACCAGAGAGAGCCTGCCCACCTCGTACTCCAGCGTCTTGATGAAGCGGTAGAACATGACGGCAATGAGCGATCCGATGAACGGACCGACCCAATAGATCCAATGCTCCGAGTCAAAGGTGCGGGTAATGACACACGGCCCAAAGCTCCTCGCCGGGTTCAGCGACCCCCCCGTGAACTGCACGCCGGCCAACTCGGCGATGAAGAGGGCCAGGCCGATGCCCACGGGGGCGACGAAGGTGGCGCGGTGCTTCTCCTTGGCCAGCATGAAGATGGCAAAGACCAGCTCGGCCGTCAGCACCGCCTCGATGAAGACGCCCTGCACCAGCGACGTGTTGGCGCCCAGCGTGGTGCGCACGTTGAAGGCCTCGGGGAACAGGAAGCGCACCACGACGGACGCCAGCAGCGAGCCCAGCATCTGCGCGGCGAACAGGCAGGCGGCGCGGGGAGGCGTCACGCCGCGCACCAGCGCCATGGCCAGCGTCACGGCCGGGTTGAACAGGCCGCCGCTGATGCGGAAGAAGATCCACACGTTGACCATGAGCGAGAAGCCGAAGCTGAGCGAGATGTACAGCAGCACCGCCACGTCGAAGCCCGTGTCGCCGCCCGTCGTCGTTTTCTCGGCGCTCGCGCGCGACTGGATGTTGGCCACCTCAGTGCCGGCAAAGGCGAAGAAGAGGAACATGGTGGTGCCGACGAGCTCGCCCAGCGCCGCCACGAAGTGGTTCTTGAGGTCCGAGTGCATCCACTCCGTCAGCGGGAGCCGGAGCACCTCCTTCTTCTCCTGCGGCGTGAGGTGGTTCCAGTCGAGCCGCGCGTGGGCGCCTTCCGAGGCGTATCCCATCTCCTCGTCGGTCGGGCGACGCATCCGCGACGTCTCGAAGGGCTCCTTTGCGGGGCGAGCTTCGTCGCGGTACACGTCGTCGTCGGAATCGCGCGCGGGGAGGTGTCGACGGGCGTTGAGGTAGGCCGGGGGAGGATAGGGGCCTCTCCGGGACGTGTACCGATCGTGGCGGTGGTCGCCCCTCCAGTAGCCGTCGTAGTCGCGCAGAGTTGGGTGGTCGCGGGGAACGTCGTAGTCAAAGTCCCAGTCGTCGCGGAACCGACGTCTCTGGGACCTCACCGACGACGAGTACTGGAGGGGATCCTGGTCGTACGAGTGCTTGCGAGCATGGCCGGCTGCCCCGACTGGAGCGTGAGGGCCGGCGCGGGAGCCAGGGCGCGAGCGGAGGCCGTCGTGGCTCGCACTCGGTTGAATGAGCGTCTCCGACTCGGATCCTCGCGGCACGGCTTGGCCGAGGGGTCCGGCGGGAGAGGACCCGGGCCGGGGAACTTCCTCGGGAGAGTAGCTGTCACCCGGGGGAGTAAAGGGGGAGAAGCTGCCAGCTGGCGTGCTCCGAGCGGAACGAGGATGGGTTGGGGTTTGAAGGGTCGACATGTTGCGAGTGGTGTCGAGATAACACCGAGAGAACGAGTCCTGGAAGGAACAATAGTGTATTTATAACGATGTCTGTGGTGGTGCTGCTGCCGCTGCCGCTGCTGCTACTTCAACTATGGATCATGGAGGGTATCTGAGGCATCCAGATACATGCCCACGCCTTGTGAAAGACCTGAACAAGCACCGTGAGGTTGACTCGGCCTTGGTTCTTCTTCTCCATCCCGGTCGATGACATGCTCGCTCCTCCATGGTGGAGAGGGAAGGAGGAAGACTATTCAAGTTTCAGCAGAGAGCCGGAGAGGGTCATATCCATGGGATGCCGTTGGAGTACGCCGACGTGGTCGAGGAGGACAAGGAGCGCCTAGGACCGCCGAGGTGGAAGGACGGTGAGGATGACGTAGAAAAGGCACGGCGACGGCGATTTCTGCCATCTCAACGATCTCGGTAGCGGGCGGATTCGACTCGGGATCGTCGCCAATCAAGGTGGGAAATGGTGCGATTGCGTCGGTTGACATTGCTGGGATAATGGCTGCAAGTGAGGCTGGCGAGGTGGGCCGCGACGTGTAACCAGTCGTCTGAAGTCGTTGGCCAACGGCGAGAGCGAGACAACACCCCGCAATACGTGCCATGGAAGCGGTTTCAACTGCCTGCGCATGTGCGGACCTGAAGGAAACCGTCGAGGGTTACACCACATGCTGCCTGGATCCGGCTGGGAAAAGACGAGTTCGATCTGCATCAGCCCCAAAGACTTGGAGCTCATACTCGTCGCAGCACCAATAATGGCTCACGTCGGCATTGATTCAAGTCTTCATGTTCCGGACAAGTCGGGAGAAAGAAGGCCAGGGGAGAAAATGTTGCTATTTCAGGGCAGAGATCGCACTCGAGGCTGAGACAGGGTGATCCCTTCCAACACAGCCGAACACCAGCCAGCCAACTTGGCGCCGTGGTTGGGAAGAGATCGAGTCTCGACACTAGTCGGAGACGAGATGCGATGCGTTACACAGGGGTCCCCGCGATTCGACATTGGCGCCAAACCTAGATGATAGATGTGTGTGTAAGACTGAATTTGGCGGAAGGATCGGACTCGATGACAGCTTGGAAGTGCATCAAGGCCGAGCTGTCAAGGCCAAGCCCTGTCCAGACCCGCTTGAACCCGTGGCACAGCGTCTGAGAGTTGAGACGTCAGTCGACGACGAGAATTCATCAGCGACGCGGTATGCATCGGAAAGGAGAAGATGTTTGTAGACGAAGATAACATGTCGTGATGGAGAAGGAGGTCGAAGGCGCTGGGTTTGGGCGTGGTTGTGCAAGGTCGAGGTTGAGGTGGCCCCCAATGAACAACCTCAGGTTGTAAAGCGGCCTCACGTGATAGCGCGTAGCCTGGACCCCCTCCGTTTGGACGACGTCCACAACGCGTCGACTGTTGATGTTGACTTTTCAACCAGCCGAAGAGACTGCCCGGAGCGAGCGATATTCGCATGCGCATGCCGCCACGTCGCACCCGATCACCATTCCGCTTTCGTCCCGCCCGCTCACTATTTGCTGCTGATTGGACAGGCCGAGCAGCAACAAGCAACGAGCAGCAGCAGCATGGACTTTGCCCGTGGCTCTCGCCGAACCCGCCACGCAGCGAATGCCGCTGGAAATGCAAATGCAGCTGCATCTGCAGGTCCAGCCTCAGCTCCGAACCCGAACCCGTCGGCCAGCCCAGCCGACCACGGCCGCATCCACGACGCCCTGTCTCCCCATGGACTCCTCGCTGCTCCTCCTGCTGCTCCCGCCGCTCCCGGCCGTCGAGGCGCACCGCCTGCGGCCATGCTGCTGACCCCCGATGCGCCTCCTCCTCCACCGCATCGGGCCCCCGATCAGCCTGTCGAGCAGCTCCGACGTGCGCCGCCTCCGAACCCGTTTCGTTTATATCGCAGTGAGTCGCCGTCGATAATTTCTTTTTTTTTCTTTCCCAACCTCCCTCGGGTCTCCTTTGTTCTTTATTTTTCGCTCCTCCTCTTGTCGTTTTGCGGCGGCGCCCCCGTATAATGCACCTATCGTTCCAGCGTAATCCATACAAAAAAAAAAAAAAAAAAAAAAAAAAAAAAAGTCATGCACGGCAATGTGAGGTGACGCAGACGTGGTGCCAATTGCGGCTGTGGCTGTAGTGGTGTGCCGCAGTTCAATTCAATGTCCCTCACCTTCACCTCATCATCATCACTGCCTCGAAGCATTTCCCCCTTCAAGCCTCGTCGCTCTCCGTCTCTCTCTCCATCTCCCCCCCCTCCTCTGGCCACACCGCATCCTTCCGTGGTGGTGCTCTTCTCTCGTTCCTCTTCGACCCCTCCGCCAATATCCAACATCTCCCACTGGCTCGGGTTTTTTTTTGGTCATCATCGCCGGCTTCGGCTCGCCTCACTGCAGTCATTCCTTTACCCTCAACATGGTGTCCTTTGACGAAGATGACGACATGCCGGATATGACCTTCTCTCCCGTCTCGCCCATCTCGCCCGTCTCGCCCGCCACCCCTCCCCTCAAGCGAGTCGCCCTGCAAGAGCTTCCCATCTCACGCTTCGGATGCCTCACGCGAGCCCGGGAACGCACTCTACGCCCTTGCCCCTCATTGGACAAGGAAAACCTGCGCGCCGTGAGACGCGCTCTCGAGCACCGCCGCATCACCCTCGATCGCCAGTTTCGCTCCGTCACCCGCGCCTACCAGCAGTATCGCGCTCGCCGGAACCGTCTCATGCATCTGACACAGAACCTCGACGACCTGATCGCTGCTAACGCCCAATTAGCTGCCCAGCCCGCCGACCACCCGCGCCTTAGCATGCCGCTGGTGGACTCGGACGACTCGGGTTCCGAGCCCGACCTGAGCGTGCTGGGCATGGCTCGTCCCGGTCCCGTCGCCGGTCCCGTTCGGCCTGTCGAGGAGCAGCCCATGGAATATGATGAAGAAGAAGAGGAGGTGCTTTCGCAGGAGCAGTACGAGGCCGAGGAGGACACCAGCATCGACGAGGAAGACGACGTCGACCAGTTGATAGACCCCGCCGCCATTGGCCTCAAGGAAATATCAAACCTCGCAAAGTTCACCGTCAGCAGTCACAAGCCCGGCAACGGCGTCGAGGAGCTACGGAGCGACGACCTCAAGCTCTTCTGGCAGTAAGGTCACTTCCGCCCCCAAAAACGCTGTAGCCAGCCCCTAATCCTTCCCCAGGTCCGACGGCCCTCAGCCTCACAGGCTCACCATCTACTTCGTCAAGAGGGTCGGCATCCGCGACATACGCTTCTTCGTCGACTACAACGAGGACGAGTCGTACACGCCCACAAAGGTCACCTTCAAGTCGGGCACCAGCGAGAACAATCTTATCGAGTTTGCCTCCATGGCCCTCGACAACCCCGTCGGCTGGCAGCAGGTGCCCCTCGCCGGCGCCGGCGGCGACCCGGACGGCAACACGCTCATATCGTACGTGCTGCAGATGCAGATACTCGAGAACCATCAGAACGGAAAGGACACGCACCTACGCGGCATCAAGATTTACGCCTTCGACGCCGACTCGGCCCAGGCCCCCGGCAGGGACGGGAACCCCGTCGACGAGGTCATGGACCTGGTCGACGAGGCCGTGGAGAGGAGCGCGGGGAGGGCCCAGGGCCAGAGGGTCGGCAGCGTTAGGAGGCTGACTGGCCTGCCGCGGCACGAGCACGGGGACTCGGGGCTGCCCATCCCTGACTTTATGCGAGAGCCAGAGATCCGATGAGTCTTGGGGACGGGGGTGTAATCATGTGCGTCTGCAAGTTGTATGATTGGGGAAGCGACGAGGCATTGCATGTCATGATTTGTCGGGCGGATTAAAAAGTCAACACAAAAACGGGGATAGAGGCGGCAAAGGGAAGCCAAACAACCCCCACACGAGTAATGAGAATCATGAAGAACGAAACACACATTTCAGAATGGGAAAAACGGACGGGAACAACAATCACGAATCTATAAAATCGTTCTAAGGCTTACTTGGGCTGGATAAATTTTTACGTGCATGAGAATAAACTCTTCCATTTGAAATGCACCCCCATTCTTTCCCTAGGCCTTTGCTGCCATCTCAAACCGCCAAGCGAAAGCAAGCAATCCACTCATCCATGATTAATCACCGACTTCGTCCATTGAGTTGCTGAAAGCACGCGCATTTATGTCGTTTTATCGAAATACCCATTCTCGCGTCATCATCCCATGCTCCAGAATCCCTCCATCAAACCAACCGCAAGGCTAAGCCGGGATGCGAGCCGGCAAATCCTCCATGTCGTCCATGACACTCTCGGAATAGTCGCTCCTGGCATCGGCTTCCCCAGTGTTAACGGATCGGAACTTGCTCGGCGTCTTCCTCTTCCGGAGGCGCGACTCGTCGAGGTCCGAGTCGTTGTTGTTGTCCTCGGGGATGGCTGGGGGCTGGGTCAAGAGGGTTTCGTCCTCGATGGGGTCCTGCGAGGGAGGCGGGCGCCTCGACGGCCGCTTGGGAGTCCTGGAGGGGGCAGACCGGCGAGGGGCGCGTCCCTTGCCGGAGCCCTTCTTGGCCGAGCGGGTCGCTCTGGGAGGCGCCGGCTCGATAAACTCAGGCTCAGCGGGCTCGACCGGTTCGGGTTGGGCTTCGGCAGCTTCGGCGGGCTCGGCAACTTCCATCGGCGCAACGGGCACAACGGGCGCGGCGTCTCCGATTGGCTCAACGGGGAGATCGGGCTGGATGGCCTCCTCGAGAGGGAGCATTGGTTCGATGGGCAAGTCAGGCTGGATGTTTTCGTCGAGCACACCATGCTGTGCCTCCGGCTCCGCTTCAGCCTCGCCATCCGAGTTGGCAACGTACTCCTCACTAATATGAGCGCCTTGAGACGACCCGTTGGCGATGGTGGGAGCTGGGATTGTTGCGAAGAATTCCATCTCCTGGGCGTCATCGAACATGTCATCGTTGACGTTCGGAAGCTCGCCCGCCTGGTTGTATTGGTCCAATAGATACTGGGTACAGTCGCGAACCGTCAGTTCTGTCCAACCAGGGACGGTGTGTTTCAGACGATGCCATAGCAAAACCTGGGTTGACCGATGCCAGCTGTTGCGGAACTGCTTGTCCACCAACCTCTGCCAGGGGATCTTGGCGTCCTCCGAAACAGACGAGACGTCGATGGCGAGAACGAGACGGTATCGTTCCTCGTCTGGCATGTCGGCGATTTGTCGACGAGCCTTCTCCAGACGGAACGAGATCTGCGCGTCCGGCTGTTGGGAAGCGAGCTTGTCCTTGCCGTGGGTCTTGATGTTCAGAGCCTTCCACTTAGTTATGCATTGAAGGCGACTGCGAGTTCGCTCCATGCGCTCGCTGATGTTCTGCCAGTCGATGAGTTCTTCATAGGGCTTCTGAAGAAGGTCTCGGCTGGGATCAATTTCGCGAAGTTCGTCGATAGCGCCCATCGCTTCCATGACGTACTGGGTGAGGTTGCGCTCTTCAGTCTCGTCCCAGGAATCCTTTCGCTGAGCGGCGCCACACACAATGTAGTTGCGATATCGATCACGAAGATCTTCCGGGTGGCGGTTAATAATCGCAGCAATCTTGGACCATTTCGTACCGTGGACCTCAATCAGGTCACGAAGCTCGGCGTCCTGCTCTGGCGTCCATGTTCCGCGTGCGACAAAGTTGTGAAACTTCTTGCGAGTGATGTTGATAATCTTTTGTCTGTGTCGGTCGGGACAAGTCTCGAATATGCGGACCCAGAGCGCGGCATGCTCGTCTCCGGCAGTTGTTCCTCCGGGGGCGTGGATCAGCTCGTTGACCTGGAACCGGGAAAGGTCGTGTTCGGTACAGAAGCTCTCGACAGCTACTGCAATGCGGTTCAACTCGGCGTCGCTGAATCGACCTTGGACGAAGTTTGCCATTCTGGCCCTCCGCTGGACTGCGCCATCCTCCCCAACCTCTCCTTCTCCGGCCTGAGACAAACGGGCCGGCAGCGACTTCCTCCGATTGGAAGCCTTCTTCCCTCGAGCTCGCGGCTTGGAAGCAGAAGATGTCGGCAGGTCGACAAAGGAGACATCATTCGCAGTCGTTGGCGGTTCTTCATAGTACGTGGGCTTGGCCTTCTTAGCCCGAGCTGACCGAGTCCGCTTCGAGTTGCTACTCGGGGCCTGTGGCGTCTGAATTGGGCTTCCGGGAACATCGTAGATGTCAGCCTCGTCCTGACCCTGGCCGTTGATGGCTTCTTCCAGGGCTTCTTTGGCAATGCTTTCCATTTCACGCCTGCCTTCGCCATCGCCAGCAGCATCGGATCCGGTAAGATGAGTGTTTGTTTCCAGATGGTTGTCATCAAAAGGGTTCTGGGGCATCTGAGCGCTCGGAGGGTAGTCAACGTCCATGGCGCTCATGTCGCCAATTGTTCCAACGCCGTCGTTTAGGCCTTGGGCCTCGCCGTTCTGACCATCAGCCGGTTCACCGTCCTGTGTCCCCGGCACCACTTCCTGTGATGGCTCGATTACGTGGTCATGCGATTTTCTCTTCTTTCGTCGCGTTTCCTCTGCCGCGTCAGATGATGTGCGCTTGCGCTTTGTAAGAGCAGCGGAATCGGCCACCACCTCGCTCGAGTAGTCGTTTGATGCGGTATCGTCGGCAGGGTTTTGCCCATCTATGGAGAGGTTGTCCAAGTGCTCGGCGAACAGGGAGGATTTTTTCTTTGATTTTCTCTTCCTGCGTGGAGTGTCGTCTGCAATGGGCGACTGAAGTTCGTCGGCGCCCTCAGAAGGTCCTTTCTTCTTGCGATCTTTCCTTTCACGCTTTGACCTTCTGACCTCCGACGATGGCGGCGCAGCCTCCATAACAGCCTCGGGGGCCTTGCTGCCATTTTCGAATGGTGATGGGTTCATCTGGGAGCTGTAGGGTTCTGGAGCAGCATTGCTGTCGAACATCTCGAGGGCTCCGAAGTCGTCATCTTCGTCGGCGAGCTCGCCGTCGGCTTGGGCATCGTGTTCAAAGTTGTCGAAGGCCTCGGCGGTATCAATTGGATGGACGCCTGGATCCATCTCGGCCTGTGAGACGCTGTGCGACCCGTTCATGTTCTCGTTGCGCTCGTCGCGGGAGAGCTCTTGGCGTGGTTGTTCGTCGTGATTGTTGGGCTGCAAGGAGGTTCCGTTTCTGGCTGTGGACTGGTCAGCTCCGTCCGGCTGCGAGCCCACGAGCGACCAAAGTGTTGAGGCAAGACGAAAGTCGGGCCACTTGCTATTCGAGGACATCGAGAGAGCTCGTCGCGAGTTGAAGCTGTTCGATGGCAGGATTGTGTAGGGTAAGGAGTATCGAAAAGACTGTGGGGCTTTGGGAGAAAAATCGGCTGCACGCGTCCGACTCGACGTGAGGCCTGAGATGGTTTGCAGCAGCGGAAGTGCAGGCCTCAGATATCAGGCACACATTTCGGGCTGGTCCGCGCGTGCGTACGAGAACGCGAATCTTCCTTAACCTCTAATCAATGCGAACAAAGAGATTCATATTGTACAGAATATAAAGCGCTATTCTAGACATGAGCCAAGGAAATCTAACATTTTAGCTGTTGTACACGCCATTTCCCCTCAACCATCCCGCGTGCGCCTCTGTGCCCAATACGCCATCCAACCCCGAGTCTCCGAGTCCTGAAGACGCCCTGAGCCAGGTTATGCAACCAATCCCTCCCCCATCCCCTCATAAAAACACGGCTCTGGACCCGCACGAGCATTTGATCATCGTCAACGGCTTCGTTCCTCAATCATCGTCTTCCTCTTGTTCGTTTTCCTTCAACCGCACCGTAATACCCTGGAAGGTTTTCTCAATTTCATATTGCCCGCCGAGCACGAGGTCCTTGGCAACCAACTCGCGCGTTCGACCCAAGCTCTCAATGTCGGAGATTCTCTGGATAGTTCGTTCAAGGTGCTTCTCGAAGCGAGGCTCGGCGCAGATCTCCTTGAAGGCGATATGCATCGGGACACTGCTGGCTCGTACGTCGGCAGTGCTCGTGATGCTGAACAAGTTGAGGCTGTCGAGCTTTCTGATGAAGTCGCAGCGGGTTTGGATTTCTTGGGCGAGGTGGAAGGGATATGTCGGCAAAAGGTGGCCAACCACATCGTCGTAGGTAGGTGACGCCTTGTCCTTGTCGACGAGAGCCTTCGCAAGAACCATGGCAGCGGCCTGAAACTGTCAATCAAAAGCTGGCCCAAGGCATGGACGGAGCAATGGTCATCTTACCGCCCACTTCTGTTGGTCCATGACATCGTCATCCATTTCCATGCCCAGGATCCAACACTGGTTTAGAAACCACTGCTTCTCGATATCCTTGATCTTCTCACAGGTGGCGAGCATGTCGGAGCTCTTGGCGACGCGGTTGAGGAAGCTGAGACGGCCTCCGACTCTGTCGTAGACGGCCTCAAGCATCTCATCCGTCACCTTTTCTCCAAAATATCTCAACCTGTAGCGCTGCAAAGCAGAAATGGCCTGACTCTTGGGGAGATCCACGACAGACATGACTTCCATGCGGGTCGCCAACTGCTTGAAACGCTCGTAAACCCAATAGTCGTCAGAGTTGAAGACCATGGTGACCAGATTGGCCGCAGCCCATTGCTCAGCACGCTGTTGGAGAAGCTCGATGAGGTCCCGTCCGTCCCCATCATCTCGGAGGAGGTGCATTTGGTTGATAATGACGACCAGAGGCTTCCCCCTCTCTCTTCTCTTCTGCAGGGCCACCTTTTCCAGCTTATTGAGGGCACGCTCGATATCCAGCAAGGCGGTTGATTCACGAGGGCCACGCTCGCTAAAGTATCCGCCGATGTAATCCTCGTGGTACTCGTAGTCCAAGGCCTTGCCCAGGCGGATTCTGAAAATCTCCAGATCGGCGTGGGCTTCAAACATGGCAACGCCTTCGCCATCAATCTTTCGCATGGCTTCGATAAGCATGCTGCTCTTGCCGCATCCCTTATCACCGATGAGGAGATGATAGTGACCAGCGTCCTGGCCATGAACGATGGCATCGACACGCTCCTGCTCGTTGCGAACGACCCAGTGCTCTCCCGTGCTACCGGGATTCCGGGGAGTGTCTTTACCGATGGCAGCCAGCACTAGCACCGGATCACCCGGCTCAAAGGCACGCGTCATCTTTTGGAGCACGATCCTCTTGTAGCTCTTGTGATAGATGTAGCCGGCACCAGCAAAACCAAGAGCTAGAACTAGGATAGAGGCAAAGGTTGTCGCTGCCGACTCGCCCATCTTGACCAGGATAGATGGTTCTGATGAAAATTGGGGGCCACCTTCTTGAGGACCAGTGTCCTCCCACGGGATTTCCACTGAGCATTTGCGTCAGCCAAGTTTGACACGTGAACCGTCACCCGAATGAAACGGGGGACAGGAGAACTTCACTGGCGAATTTGAAAGACAAACACACTCGTGCGCGCCTGCTGGTTCAAAAGACCAGGTCTGCCATTTTCAAGATGCATCGCTGAAGGAAAGATCGCAGTTGCGATATCAGGCCTCTGTCAGCACAGGATCGGCCTAAGCCAGGATGGCGATGGCGATGGCGATGGCGACTTGGCAACTCGGCGCTCGACATGGTCTTGAACGACGGTGAGTTGAGAGAGTACGAGTACCCTCTCCCGCGAATAAGCGAACCGGGGAGACTCACCCTTTCTTCTGGAGCCCTGAGTAGAGAAGTTCAGGCTGGCGGTGGCGGACCTTCTTGGCCCCCAATTGCACATCGGCTGCAGCTGATTCTGACGCGGCAGATTGTGGGATCCCCAACGGGCGAGCTGGAGCGCCGTGCGCCTCGAATGCTGCATCGCCATGCCTGCGAGATGTTCGAGGCAACACAGCTCCTGGAATAGTGCAAAGAAACGGGAAAAAGGAAAGCCAATGTCGACAGTCGGGGCGCACAAAAGAAAGAAAAGAGAGTCGGGATATCCAAACAAGCTTTGAGCTGGCAGCGTCGACGGAAGACGGATTGGGCTTGGTGCAGGGGACTTAACCAGACAGTCGGCATCGGGAGCAGCAGCACTTCAATTAGCCTGGAGCCCACTAAAGCGTCACTGCTGAGCGTCCACTGGAGGGCGCATCGGCCCCTGGATGGCCCACTGGGAATCGCGAACACGTCACTGCAGGCACTTGGTGATGAGCTGACAGCTTTCAGCCGGACAAGGGGCATCATACATGTCATCGCAGCCCGAGGTTCCGTACTTTGGTGTATGGTGAGGACGAGGAGTCTATAGTAGGTGGGGGACTAAATATGACCCTCTGGCATTCTCACTCGCTTGAGTCGCGAGATGCAGAGACACTGGACCGTTTGAGGCCTCCTGGTGCCACAGTCATTAAACTCGCCTGCACCTTAATTTAAGGTGCGCGCTTCTTCCTTTTTGGCTGAGGTGTTCTCCCACCAAACCGCCTTAGCTTGTCCGAAGGGGTCGCTCACGTGATGAACCTAACTGACCTCCTTCCCGTCCATCGCCGTGCCCCTCAGCTCGAAGTGCTCGAGGCAAAGACACATTTTGAGGGCTCGTGGGTGAAAATGAATCACAAACGAGTTGATCTGCTGTCTGTGATGCATTCGTCACCGGCCAATTTAGGCCCGGTCAGGATTGACCGGCTGGCCAATGGGCAGCACAATGCCGGAGTTTGCCTGAAAACCGATTTCGGTGCCAGTGGTTTTGACGAGGAATACTAATTAATTCCTGGCAGTTTCATCTCGTTCTTAGCCATTATCTGCAATGGTTACGAGAAGCCGAGATCGAGGTGCGGATGGCTGGGGTTGCCTTGGCTCGTGACCAATCAGTGCCTTCCTCGAGGCATCTGCCCGGCTTGTTTTTCCCTTCTTCTCTTGTTTCCCCCAACATACGCAAGGCGACCTCTCTACCGCAACACCGCCTTTCGGCTGCTCGAGCCCGAATCTCTTGCGCATCACCATGCCCCCCTTCGCGGCCGAGCTCGAGGAGTGGTGGCTTGGCCCTGGTTACGAAGCCATCACTCGCCTCGTTGACGATGGCGATGGCGCCCCGAAGCCTCAAGAATGCGGCTTTGCCCAGCATCTTCGACACCGGCTTTGCGCCTTTGACAACGACCGCGCGCTTCAAGCCGACCTCAAAGCAGCTTGGCCGTCAATCCGCGCCGCGAGAAGCATCAATTACGCCGCGAATCCCCGGAAGCATCTCAGGGAAGCGTCCCGGAATATATTTCTGCGCACCCAAGATGGCGGAATGGTGAAATCTCGAGTCATGGACGGCCTCGGCTATCTGGATGCCATGGAAGCCCATCGTCTCCATCTCATGAAGGCCACGCAGAGGGTCATTGATAACTCGACGATCGACGACCAACACCTCCTGACCATCAAAGAGCTCGACCGACAAGCCCTGATTCATTACGGCCAATTCCACTTGGGCTTCAGAACCTGCGTAATTGACACGTCGATTCCCATCAAGACGGACAATGAGCTAACGAAATCCCACAGATCCTCATAGACGATCTTGCCCAAGGCGGCGACCAGAAAAGCCAAGCGCCAAACATCGTGGCTCGCCTCAATGCCCTGTTTCCGCCGGTTTCGCTGCTTGAAGACGAAGACGATCGTGACCCATCGCCTTGCTCCGCGGGTCTTCGCGACAGCATCCGATTCTCCGTTCTCCAACACTTGCTGAGCGATCAACCTTCTTCGGACCAACGCCAGCAAACCATCAAGATGAAGTTGCTTGGCTGGTGCGACATCCCAGGCTACGACCAGGCCCGTGACTCCTTGATTCGATATTGCGAGGAAGTCAAGAAGCTGGAAGACATCTGCTTGGCCGTACTGGATGCGTCGGAACGACGGAGTACCACTCCTCTCCGAGATTCATCTTTCGAGTCCGCGACTACACATGAGGCGTCCACCATTTCTCCGAGCAAGACGTGCCCAGATATTACCATAAGCACAGATCCCTCATCTGTATCTCGACAGTCAATGCTTCCGCCTCAATATACTTCTGCGATTCTCGTCTCGAATCCACTCCTTCATGGAATCCCAGGACGAGAAATCTCAGCCGCCAAGACCGACGGCGCTGCCTTTGTTCAAGACCACAGCGCCCCGCCTGTCCTATCGTACCCGGCAGATCTATCCAAGACCGAGTTTCACCAACATCCTCTCGCGCAGGAACTGGATATAACCCCCCTCGAAATGTCGATACTGGGGCTTTTGCTTCCGAAGGAAGTCAAGACTCGAGATTTCTAGTACAACATCGACAGTGATGACGAACTAGGACCCGAGAAGCCCCCCAAAGCCCTCCTCCAAGTCCCAGTCGCTAAGAGTCTGAGAAAGAGAAAACGACGTCGGGTATTGAGGGAAGAGGTTCCACCGGTCCCTCCGCTTCCACCGATCCCAGCGTACTTTAGGGCGAACCTGACCCCCAAGGTTCTGGAAAAGATTGTCAGGCGAATGCGATCTCGAAACGAGTTCAAGGATACCCTCGCAGTCGAAGACGCCAGAGCTGAAAGGCCCCAAGAACGAGCCTTCAGTTCTGGATCACTGAAGTTGAGCAGCAGGAAGCGCCGTCCCGACTTCAAGCCCCAAATATCTTGCCCCGAGCCGATACCCGAGGGCAGTCTCTGGAGCATGCATGCAAAATCTTCCTCTGACGATGCAACAACCATCACCCAGCCAGCCCATCTGCGGCCAACCAATGGGCCGAAACTGAAGTATCGGCTGGGAAAGGCAAGGTTGTCGCCAATGGAGTACGCCCGCATCTACTTGATTGAGAAAGCACTCTCGGAACGGGAAAAGAGGCCCTGCGAGCTACCAAAACCCGAGAAGAAATGGTTCTGGACACCCCGTTGGGAGAAGTTCCTCATCATTCCGAGAATACCAGCCTCCATCCGGCGGGACCTTGGTTCTCCGACGGCTACAGGTGATGAATACTCCACGAAGCTCGTTCAGCGGACGAAAGCCGACTCTACCACGGACTCGGCAGCATTGCTGAAACCAAACGTGCCGAAAGAAGACTGGAAACGACTATCCCTCCACCTTGGCGACTTGCCAGTCCTGCTTCCTGACTTCCTGGAGGCTTCCTCTTTTCACCTAGCCGGCGAGACCCCTGAATCTGACACGGAGACGGTGAAGCCCGACGCGAAGGAGGCAAGAAGCTGCGATGAAGATGGGTTGGCTCGAGCAGTCATCTCTCCTCAACAGGCTCCTCAGTCCCAGGAGCCCCAAATCCAACCTGATATTCAGCTGAATGGCCATTTCACAGCAGCACCCGAACTGCTTCAACAAATTCGAGATGAGAAAAAGGACACTGGCTATTATGGATCCAGTTCGATAGACGAGGCAACCTCCGAGTCCGGCATCAAAGTAACGGCAAGGGAAGACAGAAGCAGTGTGTCGCCTCAATTACGAGAAGGCATAGCAGCTGCAGTGACGAGGAGGAAGACGTATGAGCACCTATTCATGACGCCGAACGCACCCCGAACCCGCGGCGTTGAGAGAAAGAGGCCACAGTTGGCTTTGTCCGAATTATCTCCTTCTAGTCGTCCGAGTCCATTGACGTCTCGCAGAGCTGTTACCCACAGCCCTCAATCAACAATGCCATCCGAGGCTTGCACCCCGATGGCCGGTTTCCCTATATCTGCGCAACAGTCGGCGCGGCTGATCCCTTCTACCTTGATCAAGCACATCGTTGGAGGCGCAGGCGGACAGTTACACCCAAACGACTCCCAGCGGGCCCAAGTAGTCCACAGTCACAGCGCAGAGTTCCCTGCCGCATCTTCGGCTGACCTCTGGGGTTCTCTTTCAGGAGACTCGGGAACCTCGAGCCTTCGCCCAGAACCGCTTCGCATTGGCGGACGGGACTGCCAGAAGAATGAAAGGAGAGAAAGCCAGTGGCCCAGGGTTTTGGGAGACCTCTCCCCGCCAGGACGAGGAGATGAGAATGAACCCAACGCCCACCGAATGAGCGAAACGAGTCTCGAGGGAGACCAGTACCAGGTTTCACCGAAAGGAGACAATGAGACACTTACGATACCAAAGCGACGAGATAGACACGCGCAGGATGCTCCGGCTGTTGCTAAAAGCCTTCGACGATGTTCTTCGACCATCATCACCCCAACGTCATCAACAAATCGCCTTCAGTTTGAGTCGCCTATCAGGAACACACAGACCAGTCCTTCGGGGTTTACTCCTCGACATGTCAAGGACCAAGCCGAGTCTCTGACCTCCAGATACCTGATGCGATCTGACGAGAACAGGATGGAGTCGCTTGAGACCAACGGATATGCCAAGACAGCCCGAGGAACACAGGATATGCAACTACACGAGAAAGCGATGTTCGACGATGATCCCTACACTCGTGAACAGCAGTACGACGCTCGGTTGGACCAGACTATTCCTCTAACTCCACCGCCGCTCTATCGCACAATGGCTCAGGCCCACGGAACTTCGCGACGGTATGACAAGAGCGATGCTGCTCGTTACGAGGGACTCGGAGGCAACCGTGTCTCTAACGATTTAGATGGCCACCTACAGATGCGCAATCTATCAACCCAAGCCCAGCCTCGGGGTCGTCTATCAGCATATCTGCGACAGCAACCTGATAGGTCTGGGTCGCCCAAGGAAGCCTCTTCGCGCGAACATGCTCTGGCGGATGTCTCGCATGCCTCCCCTCGAGGACATGATATGGGGGAGGGAGCTGTCTCTCCGAAGCCAGACAGTCGCGACCTCTCGAGGAGAGACATGACCCAAACACCATCCTGGGAGATTACCGATCTCAGCGTCCCGCAAACGCCTTCTTCAACCATTGGGGGACTCTTTCGCAAGCGAAACAGATCCCAGCACGGAGGTTCAACCCCTAGAAACCCCAGAACCCCCAGTACACCATCTACCATATGGCGGCCATTTGAAGAGCCAGATGTGCAGCAAACACGCGCATCCTCTTGGATGGCCGGGCCCAATGATGATGTGTTGCCAAAGAGCGAACGGGCTCTATACTTTACGGAACGAGCTGTACACCCGACATCCCAGAGCCCGGTCAGCCCTGGACGATCATCTATGCGGAAGCCATCCCTTTCTCAGATGAGAAGTCGGGAAAGTATTCGAAGCAGCGTCAGGTTCAGTCGCCGACAGAGCATGGAAAACCTCGTCGAGTGGCCGAGATTCATTGCAGATGCGCCCGAGGCGTTTCTCACTTCTCCTGCGCCTCCAGTCCCGCCGTTGCCAACGCCTTCGCGTCTCGAATCTCTCTGCTCAGTCGCCGAGCTGGAGCCTGAAGAGGCAGATACGGGCGAGCACAAAGCAAAGAAGCTCAATGGACCGCGGCCCGAGCCTCGAAAGCTTCGCAAGGCCAGCAAGGAAGGGTCGTGGGGACGCACGCCAAAGACGACGCAGAGCACCAGTGGACTCAGATCCGTGTTTATGAGGGACGCCATGAGGATTGGGCTTGGGAGGAGGGGAGTTGACGAAAGGGTTGACGAGGTTGTGCGCCGACATATGTGAAGCAAGGGGAGAGGCATGATTTTCTCTACATTTCTTTGGTCAGGGATCTTGGACGTCTTGAAGGAGGATTCATTGTGATATCATGACATGTTGATTGGTCTAGGGCAGCGTTTTTGCACCTTGTCAAGCAACTTTTACGAAGATGACTTCCTGTTACGAGCAAGGCGGGCGACGAATGCCTGTTGGGCTTCCTCTGGGTTATCTTGCGGGCACTTGAGATGGCTACACACGAACGGCTTAGGTAGCAGTTGGCTTTTGAGTGGATGAGGAACTGAAGAGAAACCAGTGTTGGCTCCTATTATTGCCTTGGTGAAGCGACCGGCGCTCCCCCCGACTCACCCTCCTCTCTCGCTCCTCTCTCCCTCCTCTCGCTCCTGTCGCTCCTCTCTCGTTCCTCTCCCTATTCTCCCTCCACCCAGCGTCCCCTCCCCCCCTCGCCCTTCAGCTCGTCGTTCTGGCCGCGCTACGGCGACGGCACGGGGTACGTACGTCCCCGGGGGACTCGAAGACGGCCGGAGCAAACGGCCGCTGGCAGTGAGACATGGCGCTCGCCTTTTCTGTCGGTGGCTGGCCGCTTCGCCACATCGGAACACACGCATGGGGAAAAAAATAGGCTGCCCAAGCTCCCTGCCCCCTGAGATATTACATACATGGCGTAAACATCCATGTCAGCAGCCTCATCATGTGCCCCGTGTCCGCCCTCTCCCGAATTTTTTTTTTTTTTTTTTTTTCTCCAGGCAGGCAGAACGCTCGGGTCGTATTTTGGGAGAAGTGCACCACCAGCACGACATAAGTTACATTCAAGCAAGCAAGCAAAGCAAAGCAAAGCACATGCAACGCACGCACATGGCCGCAGGCTTCGTCCGGTCCTGACTCGTAACGTGCATGAATCACATCGCAAAGCCCCGGTTTTAAAAGCAGAGCAAACCTCCAGCTGTGG
Source organism: Thelonectria rubi (assembly GCA_013420875.1). Classification (NCBI taxonomy): domain Eukaryota; kingdom Fungi; phylum Ascomycota; class Sordariomycetes; order Hypocreales; family Nectriaceae; genus Thelonectria; species Thelonectria rubi. The sequence continues at coordinate 1,140,988 of WMHX01000070.1, forward strand.
TTGCCGTGTGTGTGTGTGTCCACCAACACACAGACGCGTCTCTTTCTCTCTCTCACACACACGGTGACATGTAAAATGGCCGGGCCCTCCATGCATCCGATAGGAGAGAGGGAGAGAGAGAGAGAGAGAGAGAGAGAAGAAGCCTCGTCCCATGGCTTCATCGCTTGATGACGGCACAGCGAGTTGACTGTCGAGAGACGAGCCCACACACACTCGCACTCTCGCTCACACACACACACACACACACACACGCACACACACACAACATCACACATGCCAACTCGTGACGGCGCACGAGACGACGCGGGTCTCGTTGATTGCTTTTTGCGCCCCCCTCCACCGCCGAATGAATCACCTGCATCCCACCGCGCAGCTCCAGCCCGCAAGCTGACCGGCCGCCCGAGGTGGACTCGCTGGGGACCGCTTCATTGGCTGTCCGCGGCCGACTTGGAACGCCAAAACTGCCGAAAGGGAACAACTCTTCTTCGCAGGCGCCGGCGGTGCAATCCATGGCCCGGACGGACTGTGTTTCGTCTCGGTGCCGTCTCCTCTGGTGGAAATGTTGTCGCCAAATCCAACTCGTGACGGCTTCGCCCACGAGTCTCGTTATTTGTGAGGCCATCCCGTCCAATGCATGCACAAACAACTCGCACACCGCTTCCCCACGAGCCCCCACCGAGAGAGGGCTGTTGGTTGCGACTCGGCTTGCAACTGCAATGCAATGAATGGCTGGCCTCATCACCACAATTCCCGTGAATAATCAACCGCCCCGCCCCCGACGGCGCATGCTTGTCGATCCTTCGCCTCCTCCTCTCCTGGACTCCTCCTCCTCCCCCTCCGCAGTCCGGGGTATCTGTATTCGTACATACCGATGCCACAGCCAAACCAGCAGACCACAGGAGTCACCCCAAAGGGTAAAAGCACGTCGCGCGCTTCGGCCAACCCCCGAGCCATGGCCTCCCTCCCCATCCTCTCCAGTGAACGTCTCCACGGCCGGGCCATCGGCGCCGCGCCTATACGAGTTGCTCGCAGCGCCATGAATAGCCCTCTTCTTCTTCTTCTTCTCTGCCTACTGTTGGACCTTTCTCGGGCGATGGGACGGGAGGGACCTGGGTGCCATGACCACGAACGAACGGATAGCTCAGCTCGGGGCCATGGGTTGATCGACCGACCCGAACTCCTGGGGTAATTGAGCGGCACAGGGAGGATTCGACAAATCTCCCCCGGCTGCCAGGGGGCTGGCCAATGAAGCCAAGGCGAGAAGCAAAGGAAAGGGGGTGCTTGCCAAACATGAATCGCTCAGTCCGAAGCTCGTTGACGTGCACATTGCCAGTCCCAAGCGGCAAAAGCAAGCCTCAAAACCTGGGGTTGGCACTTTGCCGACGCGCCCTTCTGGCATCTGGCAGGCAGATGGATTCATCGTCTGGACTTTGAATGAGGCACAGAATGCTGCAGCAGCGGCACGGCTCCAGCCCCGAGGAGCACGGTGACTTCTTCAGCGAGCAATCCAAGTCTTCCCGAAGGCCGTGCAGCCCCTGTCCACTGAGGGCGAGGCTTCCTCTGACCAAGGAGATCGTGGACCCTGAACGAGCCCGAACAAGGCCTCTCCATTCCTCAGCCAGCGCCGCCGAGACGGCACGCATTGGGCTCTGTGTAATTCTCCGCACTCCGTCGTCATTAATGACCAGTCCCTTCAAACCGCCATCGCATGCCCTTCGTGGGGGGTCGTCCCACTGCAGTTGGTGGCTGGAACCACGCCTATTCGTCCAGCGGCATCTGACCGGTGACGTCTGTCGCCGTCGATTGGGAATGCATCATGGTCAAAGAAGAGGAAGCGCATTTTCCCTTCAGTTGCCGTGCCAAGATTGGCTCACCGCATCGTGTCCCAAGTCCCGGCCCGGTGAAAACACTCTTGTTCAAAGATCGTCCCGGGCCGGGGGCGGCAGATCTGCTCGAGATTTGCCAATAACGCAGGTGCCCTCCCAACTATTCGTACCGACTTCTGGAATCTGGCCTTTTTCGTCCCAGCTTCATCCTCGTCGGCGTACTTGGGCTGAATGTTCCGGTTTGGCCCCAACGTCAGATGGGCCTTGCTAAACGTCGTGGCGTTGCCGTGGGCGGCTGGTCAACTGGGGCTGCTATTCCCAAGCTGGCCGTCCGACTGTCAGTTGACGCCTTGCCCAAGGCTGGTGGCGGTGGCCCTGTGGGACCGACTTGGCTCCGACAGGCGCCTGTTTGAGCATCCAGCAGGCTGAAGGACGCTGGATACGAGGTCGACTGCACATCAAGTGCCACCCTCGGTGGACCAACAAACGCGATAGACCCGTCTGCAGTCCGATCGAGACCACCAGCGCGGTAGTGCAGGGCCTCGCCGTCTTCAGGGATCGCCAGGGTCTTCGACTGGTGAACTCCTCGACACCCTGGAAGGCCATCTCGAGATGCCACGGCGTGCTGCGTGTCAGCGCTGCAGGTCCGCTCGCCACCAAGGATCGCGAGAGGTGCCGTCGCAGCATTCTTAGCCCCAACATCGAGGCATGAACCGTCTCAGGAATCGCATTTAGCCGGGAAGCACCAAAAGCGCGCGGCTGGCTTTCAGAATGACGTCGATCCTTGAGCACGTTTCTTCGGTACTGTACTTCGTACAGTTTGAACTCTCGCCAACAGCCTGGTTGGATCCATTTGCCCGTCCAGTCGCTGAGCTAGGGAAAAGACGGGAGTCAGTCACGGTCCGCACCTTGACTTGGGCGCCGCCAAACTCAAACCCCTCGGCGTCCAGACCGCCCGAGCCACATCGTCGGGCGGTGAGGGATACACTGCAGCTGCTTCACACCTCGATACCGGCTTTCTTCAGGCCGTTGCTCTGCTGTCTTCTTGTTCACTTCGCCGTCGACTGAATCCCTCCACGCTCGATTCTTCGCGAGGCTCCGCCGCGCCAAGGAGTCTCCCTTGCTTCGTCTTTCAGCTAGCTGGCGATACCTATTGCCGTCGCCAAATAGTGGTTCGATTGGTTGCAATTCGCCAGGGCGGCGCTACCAAACACGCCGACGTCTTCCATCTCATCGAGGCTTCCTCGACACCGTTGACTCGCCAGTGATTGGTCCGCTCAGGGAGGAGGTACCTCCAAGTACCCTTGGGTGTCATCAATTCGCATCAATTCTCCTTGGTCGTAACGGCAAAGGCCACTAGGCCCAGAGGGGCTTGACTTCGGGATTGCGCTATTTGAGAGAACGTCTGGACTGCAAACTCAAAGGCTTCCAAACGTCTGGTAGCCTCAACGCCGGGTCCCATCATCAAGCCCGACAGCCAGTATCCGTCCAATGTACGAAATACTGTGTTCAGTATCCGTACCACATCGGGTTTTGGGTATTCGCGCGCTTCTGTCTGTCGAATGATCCGCAGTAGTCATGGGGGCGAAGCGAGGGTCTGGACCTCCCCGGCTCTTGAACAGCAGCCTCCGATCCGCATCACGGAACGTCACGCATTCCCCAAGAGGGGTGCAGGAGTCTAGTACTGTAGACGTATCTCCCTGATGCCCAAGTCGCAATACGGTGCACATCTCGGGCGCGAGGCGCTGGTGGCTTCACCAAAGATCCGTATGCTCCAGCCTCAACCAACGATGAGCGTGAAGGATTACTCGTTTGGGAAAGCCGAGTTCTTGATCGCAAACTGGGCAATCTTTCCGTCGGCCCTTCCGTGGACCGTGCTGAGAATGGTCTCTACCCCTCGCCTATTCACACCTCGACCTCCATGTTGTTTGTTGTATGCCCCGTACAGCTCCACCGAGGTGAGGAGAGCAGATTCCCAATGAGAAGCCAGAAACTCGGTTATTTCGGGGTCATCAAATAGAGTCAAGAGAATGGTTCGTTCCAGGGAAAGGAAGGCCATGCCGCGCGGGGAGTGGAGAGATTGCTGTGAACCGACGTGTGCTTCTCTCCAGCCTGGTTGCCGGCGTTTGAGCCCTGTTGGGTCTCTGTTGGTTGCCAGGCCTGTCCTCAGCTTGAACGTCTCAACCAGTGCTTGGATCCCAAGAGCCCCTGACAGGAAGGGAAGCGCTCCCGATGAGTCCATCTGTCCTTTTGATGCCTGAAGGTCTGCGAGGTCTCGATGCCACCTTGAAAGACACCAAGCAAGGACAGCCATGTTAGGCAACAGGGTTTTGGTGACGGCCCACCAAGCGTAATAAGCCCTGGCTCCCAGAGGCCAGGGGATCGCATGTTAGTCAAGGGTGTTGGTCCCCCGCCATTGACAAAAGCAAAACTCGAGAAGTCGGGCGTTGCGAATCTTATCCCGGAGCTGCTTGTCTAGGAATACGCCTCGAACACGCAAGAGCCTCGCCCGATCGTTTCCTGGAGGGACGAATGTGCTTTCCGTGTTGTTTCGCGTGGGGGCTTCTCGGCAGCCAAGGATGGTCTGCAACGGGTACACCTGCTGCATCAGGTAAATAGTTGTCAGCCGAAGCGGCACTTCAGATGCAATCAGCAGCCACATCAACAAGGAAGGTGTACGGAGTACGGATACCTACAGACGGGACAGGGCCTGTACTTCGTCCTTGGCCGCCAAGCTTGCTGGGGCGATCGACTGACCGAAGTCTTCCAAGCATTGGCTCTGGAGACTGGAGGAGGTCGCCAGGACCACTCGAGGGCCCGTGAGGACACAAGCTGGACTTCGTGTATCCGTGTGTCCATCTGTGATGGTGGAGGCAGATTCGCACATGGACGAGGTCCAAAAAGCAAAGTTATGAATCCATCACCCCTGTTTCTCGAAAAAGCAGTTATTAATGAACATGCATTGTCGGTGAGGGGTTTCCAGTGGAGAATGTTAGAGCGATGATGGCTTCGATGGAGGGTTCAGGACGAGCCAACCACGTTTCTACCCTGGTAAACCGAGTTCAGCAGCTGAACCGGTTGATCATGGGTGGCTGCAAGCGAAGTTATCGGGCTCAGGGCGAACCCAGAAGAGTGGCAACTCTACTTAGTAGCGTTATTACCCCGTCTGTATCCGTATCCTTCTGGAGGTTGGAGAACAGCAGAAGACTGGGAGACTGATCGCTGATGAAGAAAGATCCCGGCTAAGGCGTCCTTCGATCATTTGCGCTAAATAACTGAGTGCAGTAGCGGGATGCATCTGGGTTGGATTGTAAATGGAGTTCTGGATTAGACAGCGTCAGTATTCTCCAAGACGTATGTAGAAAAGGGGGGACGAAACTGGAAAGACAGCGGACCGCACCTCCTCGTTTAATAAGTCTCGAATGCCCAGTGATGCTGAAGCCAGGAAAGATGCCATGTGTTGGTTGTTGGTGACTGGCGTTGGGCGTAATCTTGCCTTCAGTGGCGTCGAGGCCAGAATAGAACCATGTGGCACCCGACGACCAGATCTGGGAAGAGGGAGCTTCGCCCCGCGTTGTCGAGTCCTTTCCTGGACTCAGCCAGACGTGCTAATGCGCGGTTGGCTGACATGCGCAATGCCAATGCGACGCCAATGCTGTTGGTGCCTGGGCTGAAGGTATCCGTCCAGTATGTCCCTGCGAGGGGGAGGCGGAGGATACGGCCCAGCTTCATTTTGGGGTCGGTTTGATGGAAAGGAGAGCTCGGGGGCATGGTTGACGAAGTTGGAACCTCATTGATAGGACCTGCAAAGGGCGTGAGGTTGGAGAAGGTGAAGGTCGGAAAGTACTATGGATACCGTGTCGAAATACGATGCTATGCACGGTGACGCATTGCGCCTGCCACAACTTGAACAGGAAGATGATGCTTAGACAGGGAACTTGGAAGGTGCGCACTGGATATATTTCTCATACGTAGGTAAAGATTATTAATTATTATTATGTGCCTCCCGTAACGAGTTGGAGATGACACAGTACACAAAGCTGGAGGTTGGTTAAACCTCACCTACAAAGAGCCCCCGCCCGTCACAATACTTGCGCAAATCCATCCCAGATGTTACCTAGCATTGATCAGCCCATCATCTGGGACGTTTCCCGTCCTTCGGCATTGGATTCGATGCCAAATGCGGGCTGCCGAAGCCTGAAACACAACGGCAATGGCAGCCACCATCAAGAGCACGAGAAGCTCTCCGCGAATCGATGGCAACACCTCAACCCTGAGACGCAGGAATCAAGGATACAGGACACATGCAGCACCTTGATCGGACCAAGTAGGTCTCGTCCGCGGGCTATATTGCAAAGACATATTATGCAGTGGCCACTTCAGGGCGGGTTATACATACATGCACACACCTATCCAACGAAGCAGCATAGCCAACGCCCAACTGCATGCGCCACGGAACGCCAACCGCCGCCGCGGACCAAGTCACGACCCAGTCGGCTATCCCAACTCTATCGAGGAAGAGTCATGATATCATTACATGCAGTCGATGGCAGTCCAGGCATCGCAAGGCCCGAAACTGAGCGCAAGCTGTTGGGTGTCGTTGTCGTGCGACTTCCAGGAAGAGATCAACACATGGTCGAACCACGAAGACGCCCTAGTCTCCACAGCCATGGGCAGCGAGCATACCATCTGGATGCTCTCCCACGCTCATGGCCTCAAACTGCAAGGCTCAAATCACCGCTCGCTCTCGACTTGGTCGCAGACTGGCCAGATTTGGGGCTGCCCTCCTTGATTGTGCAAGGCCTCACAAAATGCATTCATCGGTAGCGCGCTGCCTTCTCACCGTCAACCCCAGTCGAAGCCACCGACGCCGCCGGCCGTCCCACTTAGCCGAAGACCGGACAGAGTACGGATACAATGTACCCCGAAGTACCTCGTCGCAAATGAGGCCCCTTGGACGCTAAGACTTGGGGGTCCTCGCTCCTCAGTCGCGGTGGAGAAGCGGCGCCATCCTCGTCGTCCGTGGGAAGTCTGCTCGGACCAGGGCCATGTTGGAAGGGAGGGACCGTCAAGCCTCGTGCCTCATGGCCACCATCGGCCTCGACAACGGGACCGACGGCACATGGCGGCGGCGGGCTTGACTGGCCCCCTGCCTTGCGAATGGGCCGTGGCGTTTCTTAGTGTGTCTAGAAGCCATCCCCAAGCATCCGAGTTGGAACACGATGGGTGTGGGGAGGGGAGCTGGTCTTGACGGACACCCAAGACGCACTGCTGGATCTCAATCCTTCAGCTTTAGCCTGGCTCCCAAATAAGACCGCTCCACCCACAGAGCCCCTCCATCCCTCCATCTTCCTCCTCCTCCATCCCTCTGTTCATTGACTTGTCGCCTGTTCAAGGCGACCAAGAGAAGCTTCAATCGATCGCCCTCGTGCCAGTGTCGATGGCCAACCCGACCTAACGCCCGCCGCCGCACGCCTTCGCACCCACTCCCCGACCTTGGGCCCTGGCCCTTCGACTCCCCGAAGCTCTATATGTAGAGAGGAGACTCTTGCATCCAACCGTCGACCCTCGATCCTGAACCCTGCATATATTCTCACTTCAGCTTGGAGAGGACTCGACGCTCCCTACCGATCGGCCATGGATCGACCTCTCAGCATTGTGACGGAGCATGAAGAATTCGCCTGGACTGACAGACGAAGCATGTCCTCGGACGAAGCCATGTTGGCTCCATCACCAGCGATGAATACCACTTGGATTGTCAACTCGTCGACGACTCAATTGCAGGCCGGCCAGCTGTCTCCCATTAGTGCTGGAACGGACATGTCCATGGATACGCCTTCTGCTCCCACGGCTACTTCCTCTGAATCGTGGGGAATGGCATCGAGCGAGCATGACGACGTCGACATGGACAACAAATGGGAGCAAGAGTCCGATGAGGTCCTCGCCGTCCCAAAGCTGGAGCCACTCGAGGACGATGTCAGATTGGAAGACTTTCAGGCCGCCCCGTCCTCTGCTGCCGCTCCGGCAGTCCCCTCGGACCAGCCCGCAAATCCGACGAAGCAAAAGCGACCTCGAGGACGACCAAGGAAGCATCCCGCTACCCCCGCGGCTGGTCAGAGCAAAATCACAAAGGGCCGGTCAAAAACGGGATGCATCACATGCCGAAAGCGAAAGAAGAAGTGCGACGAAGCCAAACCTCGATGTACGACTCGATTCAACCTGTGTTGCCTCCAGTCCAGTCTTCTAATAGCAGAATATAGGCATGAATTGCGAAAAGAACGCAGTCGTCTGCGAAGGATACCACGAGAAGCAGATTTGGAAGAGCGGCAAAGAAAGGGCCGAAGAGGGTACGTGGTTTCATATCGACAGCCGACCAAACGGCCATCTAACCAATGCAGAGCGCCTGCGAAGGGAGAGCCTCCCGGTCATCACCATGCAGCCCATCTTTCACGGCGTCGAGACGACTGAAGACAAGATCTTCTGGAAGCACTACGTGACCCAATTAAGCAATGTCCTCACCGTCGAGGGCGAGGCGAAGAATGCCTTCAAGGACATCGTCCTGCAGCTCGCCAACAAGCATCAAGGACTCATGCACTCGATTCTTTCCCTCAGCAGCAAGCATATTGATCTGGACACGCCCTATGGCGCGAAGCTCTTGGCAGACAACCCCGCCACTAACCGGCTCCTCTTGGAGGAACGATCGGAATACCACCATGACGAAGCCATGAAGTGCCTCTGCCAGGCTATGCCCGTGGCCGTGGACAAGAACGACGAGGAGTATAACACCGTGCTGTATGCGAGATACGGACAGATGCTATGCCTGCTCCTGCAAACGCGAGCCGACGGCAACCCCAGGGGCGACCACCGCATTCACCTCGAGGGATACCAGAAGCTCATCCAAGAGTCCCCACCCGAAGATGCGGCCTTCCACACCTTCATCACCGAGTTCTTCCAGTACCACGTCTACGCCGACGACCTGTTTTGGCACCCTGCATCAGGGTCTATGCGCCTGACTTCGAGGTGTTGGGCGGATTGGCCGGTTCATCCCCCGCGGCTCATTGGCGTTGCGGATGGCCTCTTCAAGTACCTGGTCGAAATCAGTGACATGCGAAACAAGATCCGGCAGAACATGGCCCAGTCGGTCGACCCTCTCGTCGACTACACCAGCCTGTACCGAGCCGCCGAGATCGACGCCGCCCTTCGAGAATGGAGCCCTCACTGGCCCGCGGGGGACAGCCGTGACCGAGTCGCGCTTCTTTACAAGCAGATGATTTGGGTCTACCTCTTCCGAACCATTTACCCTCCGTCTGCCCCGTCGATGCGCCGCTCGACATTCAGCACCCTACCCGCCGTCCATGCACCGGCTGGACCTCCTCGACGTGCCTCAATGGCGGCCACCTTTTCCACGGCGAGGACCCCGGCCAACGGCATCCATACGCCTCACAGCTGCCCGTCGTCTCGAAACCCGTCGAGGACGAACTCGATGCACGAAGGAGATTCCTTTGTCATCGACGAGGACTCGAGAGCCTCGTCGCCACCTCCAACTCGCCGCCCCGCCTACCATGATCAGCGCATCACCACGGCTGTGGGCGATGCCTTGAATATCCTGGACACGTTCAAGCCCTCGGAGCCGGCGCAAACGCTTCTCCTCATCCCGTGCTTGCTAATTGGCACGGCTTGCTTCGACAACAGCGAGCGTGAGCGAATCCGCACCGCCATCAAGGCGGTCCGCGGGTACACCGGCCTCCGCAACTGCGACCACGTTTCCAACGTCCTCAAGACGGTCTGGGACAGAATGGACCAGGGCGACTGGCAGGCCGTCTGGGACTGGCAGAGTCTCGCTCGACGCATGAACCTCGACTTTATGTGCGCATGATGACGAACCACACACTTCTATCCGACATTAATACAAATACGTTGCGGCCTTGCATCGTCTCCCGGTAATGAGCCTCGGGAGACGCAGACCAAGGCCCGACCCAACGGGGGGCCTCTGCAATACAAGGTTGCCCGCATTTCTTTGCTGTTTTGCTTACTACATGATGGTATACTACTCTGTTATTTGGTTTTGCGTTTCCACTACAGACCCTGTCGTGTAGATTTCCGCAGGGAACCATACGAACACACACGAGGTTCAGGGGAATAACTTACACACACGAGGCCATTTCTATACCGAATGGCTCTCGTCTTATAACTGGCGGGATGGGACGCCTCCGGGCAGGATTATAATTTTGGGGTTGCTCTTCGGGGTCCCGGGTGTCTACTGCTGGCGACGAGCCTTGCCGGCCTCAAATTGGCTTGAGGATGGATGGCATTGGCTCTTTGTTTTGGGTTACTGCACCTCCGGCTGGTGACGGGGCAAGTCCAGCTACGGGCTGGATGGGGAAGGGGGGCGTTTCGTGTTGTTTGTTGCTTTCTGTGCGAAACCGGGACTTTCTGTGAACAAGTTCTCACGAAAGAGGGTTCACTCATGATTTGTTTTATTGTTTTTTTTCTAGTTCTCTCCTCGGCCCATCGACCAACGAATAGCCCGAATCAGCCAGCTGCGATGGAAGGGCGCGGTGCAATAGGTCCTGGCCGGGGCAGCCTTATGATGCTCTCTCTATTACTACTATAGTACTCATTGCTATTTTTTGATGAAATACACACAAGCCGCAGAATGCGAAGAGGGACCATGCGCCCTATGAGAAGCCATCCTGCCTGTCTCTCCCTGGCCTCGTTGCCTCGTTGTGTGGTTGATGGGCGCCAGATCTCGGTGCTTGGATGCAGCTTGAAGCCCTTCCCGAGGTAGCGTGGGAGCCTTCAAGGAGACGAGGACATCTGTTGGTAAAAGCCAATCTCATTCATCATACGTCCAAGGTTGACACACGAGACCAAATGCTGGTCTGGCACGAGCTCACATAAACCGCATTCACCCAATGCGACAAGAGGAAGTACAATATCAAAACATGCATTGTAGCTAGGCTTCTACTTGACAAGTGACTCATCATACATAACTATACTCATAAAACATATCCTCTCCCCTCGCGTGTTCCCAACTTAGGGCAGCTAGTCTCTCCCCATTTTCTTGATACATGAAATAGCAGGCCCAAAGAATCAGGAGAACTAATCCCACATGCCTTCCGGGGCCGAAAATCAACAAATAAAACTCATACGGACCCAAAAGAGAAAAAGAAGAAAATCAATCCATGCCCGAGCCCGTGCCTTGCGGCGCTGTTACTATCCGATTCGATCCATATCCCTTATTTGTCTTGCTTCTCGCCCTCAAAGTAAAACTTCCCCAAAGGTTCACCACTTCGACCAGGACCCACGAGACCGGTCGATCCCGCCCTGGTCTCACCGCTGTCCAGTCGTTGTTGTACGATCCTCTCAGCCGTCTCTTGAGCTCCGCCGAGGTGAGATTGTAGCTGTGACTGGGAACGCGACGCAGGGACTGGACCTCGGAAGGTGGTGTCGACAAAAGAATCGTGTTCGGGATCAGCCGCGACACCATCTACCATGCGCGCATCCCGTCGCTCCTGCAAAGCCGCAGCACTCACTGGGGTGTCGCTCATGTGAATTTCTCGGTCGCGACGTGAGTCACTGAGGCCCGAGTTCGTCCGCTCAAGAGACCAGATCTGTTGGGCAGTGACAGAGCCGGGGGCTGGGCGTCGGTGGTAGATGGGACCAGAGACTGTGCTTCCAGCGCCCTCGCCAAACCCAACCAGGGAAGCAGAGCCGTCGTCGCTCATGCGGTCCTCGTAGCCACCGACGGAGCGATTGGTGAAGCGGTCCATGTCCTCATCCATGGCGTCGGGATAGCCGCCCATGCTAGTGACCGAATCGGCCTCGCGATAGTTGGTATCGGTGCTCAGCATGTCTTCGTCACGGTCGCCAGCCGTTGTGCGGTCTTCGTCGTCGTGGCTCTCGGTGGCGCCGTGGCTCTCGGTGGCGCTGGCGGTCCCAACAGTGCTCATTTTAGTGACGGCAACTGGCTGGCCATTGCTGTCGAAGTAGGCCGGGGTCAAGTGCTGGCTCGCGGGATAGTTGGGTGGGAAGCCCGTGGTCGAGGTCGGGGTGGTTTGGGGGGAAATGGAGTTGGCAGGGCCGGGCGCAGAGCCCGGAAGCGGGGCGCGGAGGGTCGAGACACGTTCGAGGCCGGCGAGGCGGGAGATGCGATCAGCGCGCTCAGCCTCGAGGCTGGTGGTGGAGGGGTTGTGGTGGTGGCCACGGCTGAGAGAGCCGGGAGGGAAGTAGCCGCGATGGCCGTCCTTGATGGCAGTCGTCGAGAGAGCAGAGAGGGAGGTGGTGGTGCTCGTAGGCGTTCCACTAGAAATATGAATGAAAAGTAAGCATCGCGCATAGAAAGACGACTTCATCGAGTGCCACGCGCAGGTTCAATAGATGCGGGGGGGACGCACGGCATCTCAGACGGAGTGTCTGGCCTGGAAGTGGGCGGCGGGAGGTTGATAAAGGTTGGTTGCGACGTTTGCGCCATGGCGTGACTTGGACGAGGCTGGTTGGAAAGGTATAACTTGGAATAAAAGGAGGAAATTTTGTTATTCGCACGTCGGGAGCGTCCTTGAAGCGTCAATCAAGCCAAGCGTTCTCAGTCAAGATGTCGGGTTTGGATATGCACAATGACGACGGGGTCTCGATGCGGGGGACCAGGAGAAGAAGGCGAGGCAGGTGCAAAAGCTTGGTCGGATGGCGGATTGTCGTCGGCGATGGATGTGGGAGCGGAGATGGATGCGACGAGACTGTGAAGGAAGCAGAAGAAGTTGGCGTTGGGAGTCGAGCAGAGCAGGTTGTGGTGGTGATGGTTGATGGAAAGAACAATGGACTCTGGACCTTCCCTTGAATGCCAGCGGCAGCCCCACTTCGCGCCCACCCCCGCGCCTCGAGCCAGGGCGCCGTCCAGTAAGCTACAGCGGACGACAGCAGCCACCGACCCAGTGAAGCTGCTTCTAGGTACCTAGAAGACCCGACCCGCCCAGACTCGAGGAACAGCCCAGGTCAATTGAGGCCGCTCAAGGCTGCCCAAAAGGATAGCCCAAGACTCTCGCGCAACGAGACCCTTGCGACGACTTGGCCTTGTTGCGAAGGACTATGAGGCTAACTAGGGCTCGGGTTTTGGGTGCCAAGGGTTGGATCGATGGTTGGGTTGAAAGACGACGGGATGGCGGGGCGGATGGTTATGACGTCGATGGCCGGCGCCGTGATTGGACCCCAGGGATCAGGGGATGCCCTCGATTAGAGAGCAGAGCTGCAATGTGAATTACCTTTAACTGCGGCTGGATGGATATCTTCTTGAGATAATTCGTCATGATCAAGTTTACTTCACGATCCGCCTCATTCCTGTGTTCCCTTCCCTTAGGTACCCATCTTTCCACTAGACGGAACTGGGGCTCCTAGCGCATTAGCAGTAATTGTATGCGAAGAAAACTACATAACCTGCCTTTATGCCCTTCATGCGTCTTATTCATTCTCCTGTACAATCCGTACAAAAAAAAGCTATTATTATCCCAACCTTCGCCCGTTCCCCATGTCTTTTCCTCCCGGGGAAACTTATATTCCCATTTTTTCTTTCTGATTTGCTTTTGCACCGTGTCAGAGCGTCACGCTCAGAAATGAGGTCTCGGCGCCACAATGGCGCACCGTCATATTAATTGCCCATTCCACTTCATCTTGTCCCGTCTTTTCCGTGAGGCTACGAGGCAGAGTAGCAAATTTGGAAATTAAAAAAAAGATGCCAGTCGGAAAATAAAACAAAATATCCCAAATATTTGTACCAGTAAAAGGGGAAATGGAAAACTCCAGACACCACTGCCAGCCACCCCCAGAGGAAGAAGCGGACATGTGAGACGTCACACCACCCTAGTAATGCAGGACCCATGCTTGTAAATGCGTTGTCTCCCGTCGACGCCACCTCACAGGAATGTCAGGCCGGCCGTCAGGAGACCGACCGACAGGGTCACGATGATGTAGTTTGGGTTCCTGAGCGAGGCGTCCGAGGTGTTCTCAAGGTCGGGAGCCGTGGTGGAGGGGACGGAGGCGACCCAGGTGTCCGTCTCCTTGGTCGTGGTCTTGGTGGCCTTGGCCGTGGTCTTCTGCTTGCCCGTCTCGGAGCTGTTCTTGTCGCCGCCGGATCCGGTGGCGGACGAGTCGGAACCCGTCTCGGTGGCGGTGCTCCCCTCGTCCTTGGTGGCCGTCGCGCTGGCCGAGTCGTCGGTGGCCGAGGCGGCTTCGATAGCGGTGCCCGAGGACACTTCGGTGGTCCTGGCGGCGACACCGGTGAGGAGGAGGGCGAGGGGGAGGATGTGCTTGAGCTGGACACGCATGGTGTTTGGTTGTTGGTATGGATTGTATTCGCGAGAGGCCGTCGGCAGACGTGGTCGAGTGTGTAGTGTGGGACGGGTCTCGGAGGACGTAACGAAGGAAGAGAAGAAGAGCAGAAGCGAATGGCCCAAGTCCAAGCAAGAAACGAAAGAAAAAGGAGACTTCTTTTGGGGCGGGACGCAACGGAAACGAAAGCGACTGATGATGAAGGAAGAGGAACGGGAGGAAGAGAGAAAAGCGGGAAGAAGCCAACGACACGGGACACGTCAAGAACCACAATTATTAAGAAGAAAAAAGCACAGCCCAGACAGAACGCAACGAGTGGCCCGGGGGGGTCGAAGGAATACGTACGCAGGCACTGGACAGTCTGGAATAACCAATAATAACAATTGGTAAATCAGGGGCCGGTTTCGCTTGGGGCAGCTTGGGGCGCGCCAACTCTCCCGTGGCGACGGCGTCGTCGATCCGGCCGGGGGGGGACTTTAAGACCCGACTGGATGGCAAAACAAACCAGAACAGTGTCAAGAAATCCAAACTTATGCTCGCGCCGTCCCCTCGTATCTGCACAGCCAAAGTCAGCCACCACCACCACTCGTCTCTCGGTCCCTCACAACTTTCCTCCCTCGCCCGAACGACTGGCTGACGCAATCCCATCCCTGTTTTAATGCACCCCAACCCCACACGCTCCCTTCGTATCCCGATTTATACAGCCCTGCTCCGTGCACACCTGTATACTTACCCAAGCCAAGAACCCATACGCACATATCCCAAGTCACGGATTAATGTCCCAGATGTACGTCCTCACCCTCATCCAAACCCAAAACTACCCCTTACCCACAACGCATGTGCATACATCGAGGGCATAGGCGTCCAGCTCCAGATAAAGACATGCAATCCATGCAACGCGGCATGCCGCAGCTGGCCACCCTATTGGACCAGAAGCGCATCGCTGTGGCCCGCGCCTGAACGTAGCGGCGTGGGAGGTTCGCCTCGCTATCGCAGCGCGCGCCGTTGATAAGGGCTGACAAGTACATGATGAGCTTTAAGAATTTCCAAAGAAACAGAGAGAAAACGGTAGGAAGGGTTCCGCTCTGACATGGGTGCTAATGTTGGTAATATATCAAGTGGAAGCGACATACGTACGTCTTCGGGCTCGGCAAAGATTTGCCGGGTCCTCACCAAACACCCGTAGTCACTTTCGTTTGTGCCTCCCACTTGGCATCTGATCCTGACGAAGACAATATTTTCTAAACTGAGTAGAGGTTCAAACCAAGGTAACCAAGTACGGAATTCAATGTGCCCTGTTCTTGCCCATGGCTACCTTTACGCCTTCCAGATGTTCGTCGTTAGAGGTAAGGCATGTGCGGGTTTCAGCTACGGGGATGGAACTTGCCTGCTAGGTATGGTTATTGAACTTACTTGCTATGAATGAGGATGGAACCTTCCCACTATGTACAGAGATGGAACTTGCCCTTGCACTTTGCAGGCTTCGTAATTGCCTCTCTTCACGGTAATACTTCTTACTTTCCAGACGCCAGACTTTCTTCCAGCTTTTGCTTTAACTTGCAACATGCATGATCGAATCTTTGGTGTTTCGTTGCAGTCTACCTTGAGGGACATCTCCCCCTGCGTTTCTGGCATACTCTTGAGCGGTGCCTACCTTGAAGTTGTTGATCCCGATTCCTTCCCCCTCCCTCGAATTACCTCTTCGCCTGCGAAAGATCCCTCTACCGTTGGTTGGCCAAACCTTGCTCGCAGCGACATACTTTGGGAGACCTGGTTAGGTTCGAACCGGGACACACACTTCTACCACGTCGAACTCTGGCCAATTGTCTTTTGTTGGTTTCTCCGCATCAACCCGCCTGAACAAGTATAAAAACAGTCACCATGCCCCGTCAAAGCCGCCATCTAACAAGTTCATCGACACCATCCCCAATCCGACCACGACGCCTCGAGATAGAGTCTTAGTTGTTTGAATACAGGTCCCCGTTCCGTCCATCTCGAGACCCGACCCAATCTTCAAATCATTTTCGAAGTAAGAGCGCCCCGACGACAAGGTGCGAGGTCGGTGACTTTACAATGTCAGCGATGGTCAATTCCGACGAACATCCCCAGAGCCCACCGGCGGCCGAAGAAGTTGCAAGATACTTCTACGGCTTGCCGAATAGACCAAAGTTGGTGGCTCGATCCAGTTCACATCCATGGGTGCCTCAACAAGACCAGTATCCGATCCCAAAGACACTGGACCCCGTTACGGAGCATGCAATCATCGAGCTATGGAACGACTCAGCTGGTCCTGTCCGACGAGACGTCTTGGAGGCTCTGGAAGGGGTTCACTGGACCGCCATCGATATCCTCCGAATTGGCTACCTACGAGCCAATGAGTTTACCGGCGAGGAGTTTGACCGTCCGGTTACGATGCTCATCTCCGTGAAGCCCGACTCGACACCCTGGCTACTCGGCCACAGTACCGTGATGGAGTGCCGACGGACCCTCCAGCGGTATGGAATCCTGGATGTGCACGTCGAGATGAAAGAGTCGCTGGTCGTCCGATGCGCCTCCCCTCACGAAGCACCTCCGACGGCACCGCAACTATTCTCTGGGCCTCTGGTCGACCCGGTCGCTACGAGTATGCTATTGTCTGAGCATCTGGGAGTATCAATTGCTTCGTTCGAGCTGCCAAGCCGCGAAGGCACCAAATGCCTCTACCTCCGGCAGCTCGATCCCCCAAAGACACTGGCTTTGACCTGTCGCCATGTCGTGTTCGGGCCGTCCATGCCCAACGAAGACTACCGCCACGATGCGGCTAAGGAATGGCGAACCGTCATACAGCCAGGCAGTCGCATATTTGAGGTGGCATATGGGAACCTTTCTGCGGAAATCGAGTGGCTTGACTGGAATATCAAGGATTTACGAGCAGACCCCCGACCTATGGCAGCTCACAGGGCTGACGAGTACCATCAAAAGAAACAGAGCTATGAAGTAGTCCGAGAAAGACTCGCCAGCATCCAGGACCCGGCCACAAGAATCATTGGCCACGTCCTATTTTCGCCGAAGTATGGCACTACTACATCCAAGTCAGGCGTATCGCGGTTACGAGACTGGGCGCTCGTTGAGCTACATCAAGGTAAACACCTCACGCCACTGAACAGCTTGGAGAACCGTGTCCTCGTCGGAGAGGGAGGCGCTCGGGAAAGTAGGGATGCGTGGTTTGCAGAGACTCGCGACCAAGATCGACACGAAGCGCGATATGACTTATGGGTTGATGAAAAGACCTTTACGATCCCCCTGGAAGGAACAATTTCAGAGAAAGCCATGAAGAGCAGCCAAAACGTCGATTCAGTGTCCCTCGATGAGCCAGCAATAGTCGTTGGCAAGCATGGCCGCACCACTGGGCTTACCATTGGCGTTGCCAATGCAGTGAAATCAGTCGTTCGCACGCCTCTGGGCGAGGAAGAATTCATATCCGAAGAGTGGTGTATCCTTGGCCACAAGAAGAATGGCGTCCCACGAAAAGAGTTTTCTTCAAAGGGGGACTCTGGGTCTTGCGTGTGGGATATGACGGGCCGGATTGGTGGCATCTTAACGGGCGGCCTTGAGACGGGAACAAACGGGTTCCATGATACGTCTTACGCCACCCCAATCCACTGGCTTTTTGAAGATATTAAGATGCATGGGTTTAATGTCGAGTTACTCTGAGGATGAGAGCAGGCGGTGGAGAATAGTTTGACCCGAAGTAGCTCACGGATAGACCTAATGATCCCTTTATTTAGGCACTCTCTTCAGTCTTATAAGCAGGAAGCAATAAACTACGGTTCATCACCAGTTAAACGAGGCCTCTGAAGGATTCGCAAACGAAGGAGAATTACGTAGCCGTACAAGCTCGCGTCAGATATGAGATGAACCCGGAGCACCTTGCTGCCATTGACAACTCTCGGCCGCAAAAGTCTCGGGGGCATCAATCAGACGAGGTGGCCATTCTGTCCACAGCCACGGGCTTGGCTGGATTGATACAACTTGTCCCTAATTCAGGCGGGGAGGGCGACGCCCAGGGGTATGGAAACGTTCAGTACCTTGGCTGCAAATTCCCCCTTGGGTACCCTCGACTAGCCCTACGATGGCAGGTAGGCCATGTTGAGATGTAGTGGAAATTTGAAAAATCACCCGTCCTGGATCAAGAATCAATAGTCAGATGTATTGACCATGAGGCGAGTATAGTAGTCCCAGTAGAATACAGAGAAGAGAGGGAAAATTTGCATCATTTTGGGGAAAGGATACCAGTCTTCTTTTCCGGTTCCCCTGGGCTCATGTTATTTGCGAGGCTTCGTCCTGAATATCTTGGATAGAGAACCCCCATGTGGCAGGCTGAGGAGGTCCGATGTTGTGCAGCAGTGACGCACTCTGGCAGACTTGCTTGTGTCCCCGGATTTTGGGTTTGGATTTATTCCAGGACCCGTCGAAGCTGGGTTTGGCATCATTCATACACTTGGTTGCTACTGACTCCATATCAGATG
The DNA here is from genome assembly GCA_013420875.1 of Thelonectria rubi. Taxonomy (NCBI): domain Eukaryota; kingdom Fungi; phylum Ascomycota; class Sordariomycetes; order Hypocreales; family Nectriaceae; genus Thelonectria; species Thelonectria rubi. Next base: position 1,159,643 of record WMHX01000070.1, read on the forward strand.
GAAATGAGTAACCATAACTCCCCCTGTGGTTGTGCCCAGCTTTGAATCCCATGGTGTAGGCCTCCATGAAAACTTTCGTCCTCGATTCTTCCAGGTCGTCAAGATGGCTGGCGAGGGAGCACCATTTCGGTTGCAAGAAGCTCCCAAGTGCAGCATCCAACCTTTCAATGCTGATACCCCAGTACGGCGCCTTGGGCAAGGGGTACAACCCATGCGTGGCGAGGTGTCTGATAAAGGCTCCCAGAAGAATGGAAGAGCATTCAGCCGAGCAGAGGCCGTTGCCTCTCATGAGAAGGCCGATCCTGCCTTGGACCAAATTGATGGCCGCATCGATATGGTCGACACGCCTCTCCTCTATCTTTGCTGCGAGTGTGCGTGTTAGAATTACGGCAACCACGACGCGATAGCGATTGACGTACCAAGGACGCGTTCCGGGATCGGGAGGCCAAGAGACGACACGGAGAAACGGGCGCCCTTTTGGATGGGGCATATCACGCTCGAGAAGGAGGCGTCGTCTCTCAAGACCCAGCTGACGTTGAGCCACAGAAGCGCGGTTCGGTCGAGTTTGGTAGGGAAGGCCCCAGGTCCGCCCAGCTTGGAGAGCCACACTTCGGTATGGAACGAAAAGGGCTCCTGGCATTGGTAGTAGTCGAGGATGACTGCAATCTTGGCCAACAGCTCCAGGTCGACGGAGCGAGGCACTCTATCGGCGCCGCCCTGGCCGTGGAGGATGGACATGACGATGCGTAGGGCCTGCTCGTCCCAGTCTTCGGCGGTGAGCCGAAGGGGATCGCTGCCGTTGCCGCACTTTTCCTTCCACAGGCCGTTCAACATGGCGTGGAAGTACTTCGAGCCGAGGGTCAGGTGCTTCGAGGAGAGGCGGAATCGCACGGTTCGGACCGAGTCTTGGGGGACGACTGTCGGCGATTTCTTCTCGTCGACATGACTGGGCGAGAAGAGTTGATTTCCCAGAGCGAACACACTCAGCGGCGACGGAGGGTCGACGGCAGGCCACACGGCAAATGGGGCGCTGGGATTCTCCAAGGACAGGATAACGTCCCCCTCCGGATCGAAGACGTGCTCCTCGTCTGCATCGTCAGAGCTCATGGCGCGGGAGGAGGTGAAGGAGGACTCGGGGAGGTGGACACGCGTGGAAGGAAGACGTTGATGTCACGTCATTGGGCGGTGGGGCAGTAGTCTTGACAATATTACAGCTCATTATTTCTCGATAATTCTCATCTTCGGCATCACCTTTCAAGTTGCAAAAATATCATGAGGAAAGTACCAGCTTCACTTATTTACACGAATCTAACAATCGGATGCTAAACTACCCCGGTAACCAATTCCTCTTAAGCGACAGACATGCTGAAAGCCGAAGTCTTGAAGACGGCGTTGGAACCTACACCGGCGTTAGCAACATGGTCTCTCATGATATACTACCCGACACGGAAACTCACCAGTAAACGGCTCAGTACCGCCCTGCAGGCTCGTGGCGACCAGGCTGGTGCTCACGCCCTGGCTGGACGTCAGGTACTTGAAGAAGAGGTTGAGGTCGCCGCTGAAGCTGGTGATTGTGCTCGTGGCCACGAAGGAGTAGACGGTGGTGTCGCCGTTGGGGCCCGAGTACAGCTTCCACGAGGAGCCGGCAATGGTGGGCGTGGCAATGGCCGACCCCGTGCTGGAGATGGGACCCGCGCCGCCGTAGGCGCCCAGCCAGATCATGATCTCGTACGTGTTGTCCGAGCTGGCCGAGGGGGCGAGCCAGAGGTCGTAGGCCACGTCGCAGACGAGGTCGGAGCCGGAGTAGCTGGGAAGTATTAGTGTCCGGGGTTACATATATACCATCAGGACTCAGTTGAACTCACCTCCAAGTCCACTTGGACGGAATCGAGCTAATCTCGGACAGCTTCTTGTTGACGCTCGTGAGCGCCACGTTGGAGTACGACTTGACGGAGCTGGAGCCGCCGGCCCAGGTCCACGACGTCGACCACACGACGGACCCGGAGCTGACCGAGGTGAAAGTGGTGCACTGCGAGCCCGACGTCGCCTGCGCCGCGCCCCAGTTGTTGTGGTAGATGGTGTAGCCGCCCGTCTCGAGCGAGCCCCAGCTGTCGCACCACGTCGTCGCCCGCTTCTCGAGCGTGCCCGTGGGCGTGGCCGCGGCCAGGGCGGCGAGGAGGGTTGGGGCGAGGCCAAAGGAGAACTTCATGATGGGCAGTTGAGATGGGGGAGGTGTGAATGGGGGAGAGAGGAGTTGAGAGTGATGGACAGAGTGAAAGAGGTTCAACTCGTCAAGTGTGCGTGCATCTATATATAATATATTCCCGACTCTTCAACCTCCAGACTCCTACCCCTCGGCTGAGCAGCCGCATATAGTATGTTTCGAGAAACACGGGAATCTTCCTCCAATGGCAGCCATGTTTCCAACCAGGGCCCCCCCCCATAGCCAACTAGTATAAGTCGGTTTTACTACTCACCCATTTTCATTCATCTGAAACCCCATGCCTCCGTGGAGCGTGCACCCATATTAAGTCCCGCCATCGATTGCGTGGAAGGGCATTCCCTTCTTCCTCCTCCCACGAGTCACGACCGACAGCGGACCAGGGCACGACCCAGGACCGATTTCCCACCAATTGCGCGGACCGACCCGGGAGCCTCTTCGATTCTGCGTTTCAGGTCGTCTGGTGTTCGGATGATGCGGCTCCGTTTCTGGTGTTTCGACGTGGAGTGTTTTGTTCCGGGGGGACGAAACGGGGAGAGCGCCGTTTGGTCGGTCCATCGCTGAAGGATCGAAAGCCTTTCTTCATTCTGCCTCGGGTCACTTAGCCTGTGAATAAAACACCGTGCCTGTACCTGAGGCCACAACCAGGAGCTTCGCCCGTCGCGGCTAAATGACGAAAAAACGAGTCCGCATCATGCAGCGGACGTGACCTGACGAACAGCGACCGATGACGACGTCGGTCCTGAACCACCTGAAGGTCCTGAACCTCCCCGTCGTCGGACCAGGCCATGGTGATAAATAAGCGACGGTGAAACTGGGGACTATTCGTCGGTCCCCCAGGTGCCGTCCACCAGGTGCCGTCACCCCTGGTCTATAGTCTCCGGCCTAAGGCGGCTTCGGGCTCGTCGCCTCGGAGGACTATTCGTGGAGGTCCGCGTATTGGACTATTCGTCTATAAGTTATTATTTATTCCGCAAGATGGTAGATGCCGAGCCGGCTGATCCATGTCATGAGGACTATAAAGTATAGTCGTCACACCATCACATGGGCTTTCGCTTGCGCCAATAGCAAAAGGGTAAAACCATGTACTGCTTTTTGTTCATGTAACTGACCATGTATTTTGCGTGCCGGAAGTGTGGCAATGTTGACGTCGAGTTGCGCGAGAGTAGACGAGTGGAAACTCAAGTCCATTGAAGCCTCATTGCCTCAAGCCCGTCCAGTGAAACACCCATTCAATCTTTTCCCGATTGTTGTCTAACCTCCAAATAATACAAGCCCCAAAGCCAAGTGTATGTACAAGGGTATATGTCATCATCTCATCCCAGTCTCTCCCTATGAGACCACCGCTTCATGACCTCGCATGCTCCTCGTAAAACTCCAGCGTCAAGGCAGCCAAGAAGCCCGGGATGCAGCCCTTTTCGCGCACCCAGAAGCCAATCTGGTCGCCAATCCTCTTGGCAAACGCGCTCCTCGGCCCGCCGCCCACCTTCATCGTCCCGCGCTCGCCGTCAAAGACGATGGAGTTTTCGTGCTCGTCCGTCTGCGACGGGTAAAAGGTGCTCTCCACGCGCATCTTTCCGTTGGGGATAAACGTCACGGTCCAGCCGAGCGTCGAGAAGATGGCTTCCTTGAACTCCTGCGACTTGGAGCCCCAGACCTCCTTCAGCCTCCGGGCAGACTTCTGCGCCGATGCCGTCTCGGCTTTGGCGGCGGCAATCTCGCGCTCCATGGCCCCGAGGACCGATGTCGGGATCACCGGCATGGACGACCTCGCCGCCTTGTCGCGGAGTGTGGCGAGCAAGTCGTTGTTCTCCTTCTGCAGAGCGTCGAGGGTAGCTTGCTTGACCGCCTCGTGGTTGGAGGTAGGGTTGGCCTTGAGTGCTAGTACCCTCGTCTTGGACCGCTCTTTGGCGGTAGTCAGTTGCTCCCGATTCGCCTCCAAGTCCTTCTCCAGCAGTGCCACCTTTGTCTGGTAACTCGTCACTTCTTCTTGAAGCTTGCGGTTCTTGCGCACCAGTTGTCCCAGTTGCTCCGAGGCATCGTCGTCCTCGGCACGCACACGTTTAGTGCCAGTGACTGGTTGCGGCGCCGTGCCCGCAGGTGACTCCAGAGAAGAAAGCTCCGTGTGCAGGCCTTGTACCTCGGCCTTGTACTGGTCGACGAGATCCTCCAGCTCCTGAACGCGGCGAACCCGGGCTTCGTCGAACTGTCCCGGTTGGAGAGTTTCGTCCTCGGTGTCAAACGTTTTCAGCTGGGCTCGAAGATACTCTGCCTCCTTCACCGCAAGCGCTCGCTGTCGGTCCAGGCGAAGACGGGCCTTGTCGACATTGGCAGCGCTCGACGACATCTTGGCACTCTCGACTTCGTCCTTTAGCTTTGTTTTCTCGTCCTTGAGGGTTTGGATGGCGGTTTGTTGCGCAGTAATCTCTCCCTGAAGAGCGCCGACCTTGTCCATGTACGACGCAATCGTCAGTCGCTCCTCGACTAGAGCCCTGGCCATGGCCTCTGGTGAGTCAAACTCGGCGTCGCCAGTCTCCGAGGCGTTCTTCAAATAAGCAGTCCAGGCACGTCGCTCATCCTCCAGCCTTTGTCGTTGGATCCGGGCCTCGGCGAGTTCTGCCTCGGTAATCTCTGCAACCTCGAGTTTCCGCTGTAGCCTGCGCTTCTCCTCCTCAACTACCTCGACCGCCTTGCTCAGGGCGCGCAGGTGCTTTAGTTCGGACAAATGATCTCGGTTGGTCGCCTCGAGTTTGCGAATGTGCTGAACCTGATCAGATAGCTCGTGGCGGATGATCTCCATGGTTTCGGCGTCGCCGCTCTGAGCCTTTAAACGCAACACGTCGGCCTCCAGCCTCGCAATAAGCGCGTCCTTCTCCGTCACTTGAGCCTGGGTCTGACGAAGGATATCCTCTCTTTGCTGGCCCTCTTGCTCAAACTCTTGTAATGACCGCTGGGAGGCAGTCGCCTGCATCTCGAGGTCGGTGATTTTTCGGTCGGCGATTCGCGCGGCTTCTTCCTTGGCCGTCGACAGATCCTCCAGCTGTTCCTGCAGCAGGCGCGCTTCCTCCTCGACGTCGCGGGTTTTCCGCTCGAGGGCCTTCTTATCGTGCTCGGCCGTTTCCTTGACGTCGTCGAGTTCTCTGCGCATCGCCTCCATCTGGGACACGACCTTCTGGTGATCGTTCTCGGCAACTTGGCGCAATTGGGCCTCGTCCTGTTCGCGTCGGCGCGCCTGCTCCATCTTGCTGTTTTGTTGCGACATGGCAATCTCCTTCTCTTGCTCGGCCGTCTGCATGCGATACTGCAGGGTGCCAATCTCGGCCTTTAAGCCCTCAATCTCCTTTCTGTACTTTTCGTACTCGTCCGCGTCGGGGGGCGCCATGTTTTCCTTACAGCTCTCGCGCGAGCCTGGGCGAACGGCTTCGGCCTGGTGGTGACTCTGTCGGGAGGAGGGTCTCGAGGTGTTCGTCTCGCCGCCGGTGAATAGATTATACGTTGGTTGCGTCGCGCGAAAAGAGGAAATCTGCAGCCACGAGAGTGTCAGGACCCATACTGCGTTTTGTTTTGATTCATTGTTGACTTACCCTGGACTCTCGCAGCGAGGTTTGCGGGCGTCCGATGGATGAAGTGCTGGCGCGAAATCTGCTGGAGGTGGAGTTTCGTCGGTTCCCGAGTCCGTCACGCCCTTGCGGGGTGTGAGATCGCATGGTGAAGCAGTAATGATGGCGCGATGATGATGTTTACCCGGTAGACTCGCGACGTGAAGCTTGGGCAAGGATACATCACCACAGCAGCTCGGGCAAGTCACGTGATTCCACTCTGGCCCATGCAGCCACAAAGTCTTCGCTTTTGTCATCGAGCAACAGGAATTGAAAGAAGACCAGTCGCTGCAGGAAATGAAAGAGCGAGCAGTCTCGAATATCCCCTTTGGTCTCACGGCCTATGTTTTTTAGGAGTCATGCGATTACGCTCCTCACTAAAACCTCGATCTCAGTATAGGGTAAGGCGATTGGCACCAGTACGAATGGATTAACTCGATCGAAGCAGATGAAGTGTCCATCTTGCATCACACATCTAAGGGAAAGTCTCTACCGTCTGACGAATGGTATCCTCAAGCGTTATCCAGTCATCCTGTCCAGCCCATTCCTTCAGCAGCTGTCGCGCGAGAGTGTCATCCGTCGTGACAAGCATCTTCCCCAAGCCCTCGACGTCATCGACAAAGTGACGGTCCGGGTAGAGTCGTCGCATGATGGCGAGCACATGGTTCCAATTGAAGGGCGCGGCCCAGGCATGGATTCGCTCGTTCTCGAGTCGCTGATCGACAATGGCGGCGACGTGCAAAACGGCCACGTCCCGGACATTGACGTAGATTGCTGCATTGTCCTCGTCAGCACTCTTCATGACCTTTCAGAATTCAGCCAAAACTCACACGCGGGCAACATGGCAATGTGGCTCGTATCTCCCCTCCACAACTGGTCTACCCAACCCACCGTGCCTCTCACATGGCTTGGGTGCAGGGCCGTCCCCAGGGTGGTATAGGGGCTGACAACATTCACCGTGAACCCGGGCTTCTCTTCCTCGACAAATCGCCAAACCGCCTTCTCCGCCTCAACCTTGCTGGCCATGTACGAAACGAGAGCCCGCGAACTGTCGTACGGCGGCGGAGCCCAGGCCGCCTCAACGACGGCATCGTTCCACGAGTCGCGGCCGACGTGGCCCTCGATGCCGGCGAGGGGCATTACAGCTGCACCCGACGACGACGTGTAGACGAGGCGACGGACCGACGGCTCAGCACGGGCGGCTCTCAGGAGGGAAACGACTCCCTGGACCGTCTGCGGGACAACGTTGTGCGGGTTCGGGTCGAGACTGACGATGCTGGCGACGTGGGCTACGGCCGCGACGCCCCTGACGGCATCGTCGAAGGCGTCGGGGGCTCCCAGGTCGGGAACCTGGACGAGTTCGAGGTCGCCGGCGAGGTGCTGGGCCGAAAAGAGCTCGTTCTTGAGCCAGGCGGCCTTGGACAGGTCGCGGACGGTGCCTCGGACCCTGAAGCCGCGGGCGAATAGCTGCTGGGCGATGTGCGATGCAATGTAGCCCGTGAGACCAGTGACGAGAACGATCGAGTCTTTGGGGAGGGCCGAGATTGGTTCAGACATGTTGAAGCGTGTTGATGAGAGACTGATGGATGAGTTTGGAGCTGATGAGGATGAGTTTAGAGTCACGATGAGAAGCGTGGGATCACTGGAATCTTATACTCGTCCCAACGACATCTTTTACCAGAGGCAATGGTCTGCGGAGTGCGGATGAACAGTCAGATCCTGGCGTCTGCCCGGAGCAAGAGCAATCATGGTGAGTTGTTGATTGGAAATCAAGATTCAAGAACAACTCGAGGATTGACATTGTGTGAATAACTCATCATCGGCAAAGACTCTCGCAAGGAGTCAACGAGGCCGGAAGGGATTGGCAGTGAGGGCTCATGGTTACGAAGCAGCATCACCTGTGCTAGAATCTTCAAAATTTCCTATTTGGGAATGTGTAGATGGGACTGGCGTGTTTCGTGCGGATGATGGTGGAACTTGGCGGCATGAAGGCCTTGGTTGCTTACAAATTCCGTCATCCGTGATATAAGTTTAAAACGCCCGAGAGACTCGTACAACTTCCCATTACGGAAATTGTGAGTCTTTGCCATTAACAGCCAACCACACATCAGCCATAAACTCCGAACATGCAGGTTCGCCGCTGGAAATACGTCTCGGGCCAGACGCAGGCTGCCAAAGAACCCGGCACAGAGACTCGCCCGCAGGCCCTTGGACCCGAGACGGCCGAGTCTGGCAAAAGAGTGGCGGTGCACTTTGTCAACGCGCTGCATCCGCGCGACGTCACCTCGGCGGAAGCAAAGAGGAGGATCCGTTCGCATGCCGCAAAGGACGTCCACGCAAGTCGTCGCCAACGGTCTCGAAGCCGCGCAGAGGGAGGCAAACTTGGGCGCATCGGCGTGCCGGTCCCTCCTCCTCCTCCTACTGACTTGCTGGGCTCCGGCCGCAAGGATCCCTTTCAGACCTTTGCGAGACGGGTTACGGAGACGGAGCACTTTCTCATCGATCATTGTACGAGCCTCGTTGGACTATGGTGAAGGTTGGACTATGATGAAGCGCGTGCTGACAAAGTGACAATATCGGTTGTCTGCTCAGATATCACCGTCGTCATTCCCAGCGCGCGATCCTACTGCTACCACGGCGAAAGCGAGCCCTTTTTCCTCGCCGGAATGAAGTCGCACTGGCTCCCCTTGGCCCTCTCGGATGTCGGTCTCCTCTGCGGCCTCCTCCTCGCGGCGTGTCGCAGCCTGGTGGCATCAGAGCCGGCCGCTGGTGGCAGTTACGCGCAGATGGCATTGGGGTACAAGGGCGAGTGCATCAAGTCGACCAACCGAGCCGTCGTCGCGGAGGGGACGTCGGTGAGCGATGCCACGATTGCAAAGGCGCTCATCATGGCTTCGGAAGAGGTAGGTGATCGATTCTTGGAACGAGCGAGTTCGTTGTAACAATACCTGTGTAGTTCCTCTGCGGCAACATGCAGGTTTCTCGCGTCCACATCGACGCCATAGTACGAATGGTGGCGCTGAAAGGGGGGCTACAGAATCTAGGCACAGGGGGCTTCTTGAAGCACTTGGTTTCATGGTGTGTTTCAAACCCGATATTTGGAGGAGAAGCCGGCTTGATATGGAAAACCAGCGATTGAAATAGAAAACTGTTCGAGAATTGAACATCAAATGACAGCCGAGATGCCGAGTATTAGTCAACATGCCGCGCCCTCAGCCACGATGTCAGGGGTAGCCAGGTCCAACGTCAGCATTTTATCCCCTTTGGGAAAATGCAAGTCTTGGAAACGGCGTCAAGTCGTGAACTACAACTGTAGGCCAACTAGTGAGAAAGATGCAAGGTTTCCCGGAAGATGCTGCAATGTACGGATACACAATGTTGAAAAGGGAGGCGTCTGCTGAATGGAATCATGGACTGCTCACTCTGCGAGTCGTCATCCAACACAGCCATGATATTAATATTGGTTAAGTGTATAGAGAGGTACAGCATAAGAAGCGACCTGGCGCACCTCTAGGGGAAACACTTACACCAGACTACAACTAGTTGACTGCACATCCAACAGACATGGCAGCCCAAGTTTCCATCCCCCCGACCATGCGAGCCTGGACCTTTAGCACCGCCGGCCCGCCATCGTCGGTCCTCTCCCTGAAGCCCTCCTTCCCGACTCCGCGCCCCCCGACCGGCTCCCAGCTCCTCGTCTCCGTCTCGCACGCGGGGCTCTCCTCGGCGGGCCTCAACCTGATGCGCGACGTGCCCTCGGTCCTCCGCGCCGACGCCGTGGCCGAGATGGACTTCTCCGGCCGCGTTGTGTCTGCCGGTCCGTCGGTTTCCGCCGCCGGCTTCCCCCCCGGCACGCCCGTCTTCGGCACCGTCGCCAAGGCCGCCGGCGTGCTGTCCGGGGTCGGCGTCTTGGCCGAGTACGTCTTGGTGGACGCCGGCTGCGTGGCCGCGAAGCCGGCCGGGATGAGCTTTGCCGAGGCGGCCGGGCTGAGCAGCCTCGGGCAGACGGCGCTGGAGATGGTGAGGAGGGCGCATGTCGAGAAGGGGAAGCGCGTGCTGGTCAATGGCGGGAGCGGCGGCGTGGGCATGGTTGCGGTGCAGTTGGCCAAGGCCATGGGGGGATATGTTGTGGCGACGTGCTCTGGGAGGAATGTCGACCTCGTGAAGGATCTGGGTGCCGATGAGGTGAGTCCTCGAGGTTCCCCTGCAAACTCCTGATCTGACACAACCAGGTTCTGGACTACACCAGCATCAAATCCTTGCCTGACCATCTGGCAACGACATACGGCACCTCTCAGTTCGACGTCATCCTCGACACGGTTGGCTCCCAAGCGCTCTACAAGTCCTCGCCCAGATACTTGACGGCCCGAGGCCCCTTTGTCAACGTCGGCACCGTCGAAGCCAAGAGCCAACTCGGCAGCATCTGGCGCTGGGCGACAAACGCGAGCCTGCCGGCCGCGGCGGGCGGAGTGCCAAGGAAATATATCATGTTCAGTGCGCCGCTGAGCGGCAAAGGGGCCAAGACGCTGGCGACACTTGTCGAGCAAGGCAAGCTGAAGATTGTGGTCGATTCGATATACTTGCTGGAGGATGCTCTCAAGGTAAGAGGCGGCTGATATTTTGTTCTTGTGATGTGGTGAATTTGAGACTGACGGGGAGTTAAGGCATACGAGCATAGTGCCAGTAGAAAGGCAGTTGGGAAGGTAGTTATTAAGATTGGTGATTTTGACAACCGGGTTGACTAATGGAGGCGTGTGCGGCTGTCCACGAGTGTTTATTCTGTATTCAAATATTGTTCTGATGGAAAGCGATGGGCTATAGCTGTCTAATGCAGATAGTCTAATGCCGGTAGTAAGGTACATGTTCTACGCCTCCGCAGCCAACTCCTTCAACTCCCGGAACGCCTTCAGAATGGTCGACGACTCAGCAACAATGTCCGCCCTCGTATCCTCGCCCAACTCCCCCTTGAGCATGGCCAGGTTCAGATCAGGGCCGAGCCCGTCGCGGAAGGAAAGACGAGGCCTCGTGGCGGCGACCTTGAGCTTCATGCCCGTCAAGGTGACCTCGAGGGCGTCGTTGGCCGTGCCGCCGCCCTTGATGCCGTAGCTGACGACGGTGGCGGCCTTGCCCTTCCACTCGTTGTACAGGTAGTCGATTGCGTTCTTGGTGCTGCCGGCCACGCCGTAGTTGTACTCGGGCACCACGAGCACGTAGCCGTGGTACTTTGCCACCTCGCGGCTCCAGGCGAGGCTGTGGGCGTGCGAGAAGGTCGCGTGCTCGGGTACCATGGCGGGCACCACGGCCTCGTCGTAGATGGGGAGGTTGAAGTCGGCCACGTCGACTGAGACGGTCTCGGCGCTGGTGCTGGCTTCGGCGTCGCCGTCGATGATGGACTTGACCACGGCGGCAATCTTGGGGCCGACGCGGGGCGTTCGCGTGCTGAAGGTGATGATTGCGAACTTCTTGACGGCGGCCATCTTTGGACGGTATATGGGGGGATCAAGTTAAAGTGTGGGAGAAGGAAATGCGGATGGAGTGAGTTGGTGATTTGGCCCAGCTTGTGCAGGCCTACACTACATACTATATATATCCAGATCTACACCCATACGTCTCCCCGTCTGTAAAGCCAGGTCTCAAATTCAACAACTGATATTCTCCCATCTCCCCTTCACCCGTCCCTAAGGCCAATCCTTAGTCACACCCGCGCGTCGTCTTCACGCGGAGTTGCAACCCGTCAACTCCGCAAAAGTCCGCAAGACTCGAGACTCGAGCCAAGTCAGCCACTCCAACTCCCACGCGCGCGGCTGTTGGTTCTTGTGAAACGAGGGCGTTGCCGTGGTGGGTTTGTAGCGGGAGATTGGATCACATCGCTCAGTTGGCATCCTGGCTGGACGAGGTTGGAGGCCCATCCCGCGCGCGAAGCACTTGCATCATGAGTCGGAACGCCCCGCGCTCGCGGAACGGATGCTGGACCTGCAGGGCGAAGAAGGTCAAGTGCGACGAGGAGAGGCCGCAGTATCGACGGTGCCTCCGGCTGAGGCTCTTGTGCGACTACAAGCCGCGGAGACGGCGGGGGAGACTGGGCGTCAGTCGTTGCTCTACCGATGCCCCCTCCCTATCCAGCTTCTCTCTCACGCTCCCCGCGGCGGCCGACCACGAGTCGGCGCGCTGCTTCCGTCACGTCGTTTGCCCGGTGGCACCACACCAAGAACCCCGACTGCTCGCTCTTCTCCGTCATGTTCCGCGTCGCCGCTCTGGCACTACGCCGAGGCGCTGAAGATGATGGCCGAGGGCATCCTTGTTACTCAGCTACCGATGTGACGAGATGCTGCCGCTGGAGCCTCTCTCGTCCGACGCATCCAAAACGCTGGCCTTGACGCAAGACACCGGCGAACCACCTCTAAACACCAACAAGACGATATCCGTTTATTCTGCTCGCCTAGTCCTATGGATGTCTCTACTCGATGCTGCGGCCGCCTCTTGCGGCGTTGGCGGCGACGTCAACGGGACGCTCTACGGACTCATGAGTCGAGGCGACATGGACGGCACCACCAGTCCATTCCAGCCCCTGGACAAGTTTGAGAAGCGGCCAAGCTCTACGCCTCGGATGAAGCCCAGGCCGAGGCGATGCGCATCGCCTGGGCCGCTGTACATGGTCGGGCTGGAGACGGACGACCTGCTGCACCCGGAGTGGGTTCTCGAGCGCATGCCGTCGATGGGGAGGTTTGGGAAAGGCCAATTGCTCGTATCAAGGGGGGTGTGTCCTTTTGTCAGTGGTGCTGAGGTGGTATGGAGTCACAAGTTGTCACTGCTCAGTGGTCGCCTGCATTTGGAATGAATTGACGCGTGGTAAACCAGCTGACGTGAGAGCTTATCGCCCGATGCGTGGTAGTTAGTATAACCGACTGTCGGCAATTGAACCTCTGGTTCGTATCTCAAGAGCGAAGACGCAGCCGTCCCAGCCATGGCCGATCCGCTAAGGAACCAAAGATGCGTTGGCACTGACATGCCGACACTTTGCGCGGGGAAAGTGCGTGAAATCTTGCTGAGATATGGTGGTGGTGACTTCTGAAGACTTTCCGCTAATGGCATGATTGCGAATCATGCGGTGTAGACTCGAAATAGCCCTCGGCCTTCTTGCAGCAACTCTTTCGCCGTTGGTCGCTCCTCTGGAACCCAAGTCAGCACTCTTCGAAGAAACGCAATGAAGCGTGTAGGATCCTTGAGCCGTGTCTCGACCCCCCCCACGTCCGATTACTGAGGGGGAATAGATGGCAGGCCCAACCAGTTCCCTACTATATACAACCAATTAGCTGTGGACTTGATCAGTTGAGAGAGACCAAAACCTGCCATCCTCATCTTGCGCAGCGGAAAACAAGGCTCATTTGGGCAGGCTGAAAGACCAGTGCGACATGTTGACCATTCTGATGAGTGGGGCATCTTCGGAAACGACTATGAACGAATCAAGTCCGAGACAACAACGATGACATGCTGCTGGGCGACAGAAGCTCTGCTCTGCCAAGGCGAAATTCCCCTGTGACGTTGCATTCCACAGAGCGATTCACGCAGCCATAAGCAGTACGTACCTTTCGTTCCTGAAGTGGACCCTGCGCGGCCCGCATCCAATTGACCACGTGATTGGTCAGCCCCACGCCTGCAACCGACGGGACCCACTTCTCGGCATTGGGAACTTCTTCAGCAACACTCGAAGCTTCCTAGTTGCTTCCTTCAGCTTCAACTTCGACAGTCCAACAAACAACACCACGGGACACCCCCAGCAGCTGTTACTCCCATGGTCGCAACCTGAGAAGCCCCTGATCCACTGCCATCTCTCTACGCGATTGATGACCGCCTGGACTATGCGAACAGGTAGTCTCGCTGCAGCTTGAGCTGCTCCCTTCCCTCTACTTCTTCCCTCGTTTGCTCAACCGCACAAACTACGCCAACAACTTCTTCAATATGGCTTTCTTTGCCTCGAGGGTACGTCCTGCCCAATTGCAACCCCTCAATTGACCACTCTCTGACACCACCTAGTCCTTTGCGACCTCCGCACTTCGCGCCCGAAACCTCGGCTACCCCTCGACCGTTCGCCTCGACCCCTCCCTTCTTCGACGAAGCCACCCTCTGCCGTTCCGAAATACTCAGTCTCTCTCACGATGGTATTCCAATTCAAACCTCTCTGGGACGAACACGTCCAAAACTGCTCAAAGCGAAACATCCGGAAAATCCCCGTCATCACCCAGCAGCGCATCCACGCCCTCAAGCGGAGCAACCATCAACCCCTTCAGTGACGACTGGGAAAGCACGGCAGAAAGCTCAATCAATACCTTTGCCGACTTGCCCCACCGATTGTTCGGCGCAAACCAGCATATGATCATTAACTATGAGCTCAAGGAAGCCTTGCGTCTCATGTTACGCCAATTCAATGCCCCCATTGTCTACTGCTTTGCCTATGGCTCCGGCGTCTTCCCGCAGGAGACGTCTAACCGCACTGCCACTGAGGCCGAGTTCAGAGCGGTGCACCCTCGGCCCCCAGACGCCTTGGTCAAGGCGCAAAAGGGTGCGCCCAAGATGATCGACTTCATATTTGGTGTCAGCCATGTCCAACACTGGCACTCTATCAACATGAAGCAGCATCGCGACCATTATTCCGGCATTGCCTCCTTGGGGTCTGGACTTGTCTCCCGCGTCCAGGACTGGGGCGCCGGCGTTTACTTCAATCCCTTCATTGAGATGAATGGCATGCTGATTAAGTATGGGGTGACGAGCATCGACAACCTGGTCAACGATCTTTCGTCGTGGGAGAGTCTCTACTTGGCCGGCCGCCTTCAGAAACCCGTCAAGATCCTCCGAGACCATCCAAGAGTGCGATTGGCCAACCAACACAACCTCATCGCCGCTGTGCGAACCGCCCTCCTTCTTCTGCCACCAGACTTTACCGAGGCCGAGTTGTACAGCACCATTGCGGGCCTCAGCTACTTGGGTGACCCTAGGATGTCGCTCCCGACCGAGAACAAGAGCAAGGTGAATAACATTGTCAACAACAACATTATCCACTTCCGACGCCTCTACGCTCCTCTCATCCAGACCCTCCCCAATGTCGACTTCTCTACTACCTGTCGCCTCGACGACGAGAACTGGGTCCTGAATCCCGAAGCGAATAACAACCTGCATCAGGACATGGATCCCGTGAGGCGCGGAAATATGGTTCGGCGCCTGCCCAATACGTTCCGCTCCAGGCTCTACTTCCAGTACCAGAAGAAGTTTTCCATGCCAAGGGAGGAGTTTAACCAACTCATGAAGGCCTCGGCCGACGACGAGACCACCGCCATAGCCCGGCGACAAGGCGGCGATTTTGAGAAGCGCATTGCTACGGAAGATCCTGCCCAGCTCCGAAAGACGGTGCGGACCGTCATCAAGCAGACGGTCAACTGGCCGAGCACCACGCAGAGCATCAAGGGCGTCTTGATGGGCGGCTTCTCCCGCACGGTTCGATACCTCGGCGAGAAGTTTGCCAAATGGAGAAAGGGCGAGAAGAAGGCCAAGGAGGCTGCGAGCGAGAAGCAGGAGTGATCAATGGTTTTCGTCGCCGACTATGGCATCCTCTATATGTAATTGTGCCTGCCATGAACCTGCTCAACACAGGCTTGGTAGGGCAGTCGAGCTCCCACGAGCAAAAGCGCTTTTATTTGTATCCCCCGACTGTATTCAGAGACGGGCTGGAAGAGGTGGAATGATGATGATTGGATGGACATGGCATAGCGCAAGCGGCGTCTTGAGGGACGGAAAGGATAGATAGACCAAATGAGGCTGTGGTGTGGTCGCAGACAGCGCCGCATCAAGCGATGAGTAAAAAGCAGCAATATATGCCCACTTGACGATCATTCACTGTCAGTCTGACAGAGCATCAAGGTTGAGAGAAGTATGAACAGTGAATTTAGTCGCACAGACTACCTCGTAGCTACTACGCTGACGGCGTCAATTCCCCCTTCCAATCCAAGCCCGTGGGCCATGACACCGAGAAAACAAAGAGATGACCAAGGAAATATACTATGGTAAGATAGGTGGGTAGGAGTAGAAAGACAATGCGAGAGAAAGAAACAGCCACGATAGGACGGGAATTATCCTCCCAATATCACGCTAGAGTATCCAATGCGCTTCACCTCTCCGCGAGGCACTTTTTGGAGTTTTGTAGACCGCCCCCCTTCACCCACACACAACCATCGTTGACGCTTACTTTTCCTGACAATTGCTTTTCCTCTTCGTCCCGTTGAAATATTGTTTTATGGCGGCTTTTCGATGCCTTATATCGTGTCGTCGTCATCCGAGGTCAGATCTTACCTGCCCTCGTATTTGCCGCTCACGAGCTTCCTCGTTATCGGCACGTCAACCCATTGAGCTTCCTGAGCCGGGTTGTCGTCGGCAAAGGGATCTTCTTCGCTCAGTTCCTTGACCTTGCCCTTGCCCTCATCCAGCTTCGAAATGGAGATGCCGCTGCCCACAACCTCTTCACCCGAAGCAGTGTATTCCCACCTCGCCTCGACGTGCCCGGGGTTTGGCGATACCCCTTCAGCACCCAAAAGTCGACAAACAATCTTTTGGGGAGCGTCAGTGAGGGTAACATCTCCAAGCCGCCAAAAGACGATGTGCTTGTCTTTGAGGTGAGTCCCGCTGGGCTTTGTCTGGACGCCAGCTGCATGACCGACATATGTCACCACAAAGACGACGTCGTGCAGTGTCACTGGGGCCGTCAACTTGGAAGCTGGGTTGAGCTGATATTTCAGCAGTAGCCCCAGCTTTTCGCCCTGCGGTTTCCACACGGGAACCAGCTGCAGGGGAGCATGCTGGCCAAGAGATGGTGCCTCAGAATCGTCAGCTGACACTCGATAGGAGAATGCGGTTGCCGTTTTGGTGAGATGCGAAACATCGAGAGAGAACTGATCCTGCTGATCGGGGGACGAGTTCTGGACAAAGATTCGGTTGGGACCAAACCACTCGAGAGCAGAAAAGTTGTTGATGCGAATCGTCTCGTGTTCTGTGCTCTGTTAGCGCGGCGTCTACGCAATACGAAAAGAGTCCAGCTTACCCTTTATCTCGCCCGAGTCGCTGGGGTTGTTGACGAACGCGACCTCTCCTGCCACGGAAGCTGATTTGATATTGCCATCTTCGAATACAGCAGAGACCGTCTCGATGACGGAGGAGTGAAGGCCTGGTCCAGTCATGTCGGGATGCTTGGCGTGGACGAGGCTTCCTAGGGAGTTGCCTGACCGCACTGACTGGGTATCCGACGTCGCGGCGATGCTAGCTTCCGACGCCAACGCGGCGACCGCACTAGACTTCGACACTGACGTGGGTAGAGAAGGCGATGCCGAGAGCCCCCCAATGCTCGACTCGGTGATGCTCTCAGGCAAGTTGGGCGGAGGAATGTACACGGTGTGTCGGGCATCTCGGCGGCCTCGAATCGTGCTGGATCTTTTAGTCGCAGGTCCCATCTTGAGGCTGTTTGCAACACTGGAAATGGCAGCCTTCTTCTCGTCGGGGTCCTCCTCCTCAACCGGGGTTTGCTGAATATTCAGCTTGAAGAGTTGCTCGGCCTCCTCGGCAGCCGCTTCCCTTTGCGCCTCTGAAATCGGGTCATTCATAGGCGGGGGGACAGTAAAACCTTCCGAGTCCTTGACCGCAGGAGCTGCTGGTTGAGTCTCTTGCGAATGAGATGGAGGTGGGCCAGGAGGAGGCGGAACATCCGATACATCGGGTTCATGATTGCCGTTAACTGTTCCACTGGAAGTTGGTAGAGCGATCAGTTCCATAGGAGCATCATGAAGCGTTACACCGTTAGTGTTGTCATGGGAAGACGAAGCATTGCGTGGCAGGGGCTCCGTCTCGGCAGGTTTGGGCATATCTGGGGTTTCGGCTAGGGAGCCTAAGCGGTTATGTTCCTGAAGGTTGGTTGCGGAAGGCTTAGGGGATACACCTCCTCGGCTGCTTTGACTATGGCTCGTTCCGAGGCGACCGAACGTGGGGGCTTTCCCGGGAGAAAGCTGTCCAAAACCAGCGTGCATGCTCTGACGTCGCCTCCCGCCAAACATAGTTCCAAGACGCCTCAATTTGGATTCTAGATCATGTCAGCGTGGAAACTACCAGCGTAAGGATTCAAACAAACCTGGTTTCGGTTCGGGCGGGACGGAGTTGTGTTCGCTGGCATCATCTTCGGGCGGGACGGGGCTCTGAACACTTGGAGGAGGAATACTAGCGCTGCCTCCCGTGCTCGGGGGGGCGGGCGCGGAGCTCGTCGTGCCCGCAATGGAAGATTGTCTAGTAGACGTTCTGGTGGGTAGCCTTGTCTTGCCTGCTGTGGCCTTGTTGACGAAACTGTGGATTTCTCTATCCGTGTCAATCTCCAGCAGCAAGGCGAGAGTCTGGACGGCATTGTCCTGCGTACGCTGTGCCTGGTCGGACTCGTGGGTCTGGTACTGGGTCAAGAAATCTCGAAGATGATTGACGCGCGCCTCGTCGAGAGCCTGGAGATTCTCAAAGATGAAAGGCGCCTGTGCCTCCCATTGCTGAGAGGCGGAATCGAGCTTTGATGAAGCGGCATCGACCTTTTGAGTGTTGGCACGACCGCCCTTCCTGCTAAGCTTTTCGATTCGCTCTTGCGCCTCATCAAGCTCCCTGGCCATGGCTGACAGGCTGGAGCTCAAGGTGTTCATGTTCTGCGCATCGGAGCGGTGGTGGAAGTTGCGGAGCGGGTGCTCAATGTCCTTCTCGATGCGATCGGCGAGGACGTGGTGCGAATGGGCAATGGATTCGACGGAGTCAATGATGCGATTCCACGGAGCTTGAAAGACACTACGAGAATATGAGCAGATTGAATGGGGATGGACTTGGACAAGACATACCCCATCTCAGACTGCGCATTCGGCGCCCTGAATTGGGCGAGCTTCCGCAGACCTTGGACATATTGCTCCTCGACGCGACGGCGCTCCTAAATACAAGCTTTAGCTCGAATTGCGTCCCTGGGAGCTTGCGTAGAGACGCAAGAGCTTCGAAGTGACGCAGCGTCCGTCCCGGTGGCGGGTGGTCTTACCTGGAGCCAGTCCGCAATCTCGGTATTGATACGGTTGATGCGCTTCACTCGGTCTGTCAGGACGTGCACAGCTTGGCCGGGCTGGAGATTGGCCTGAGAATTGAGAAGGAGTCAGTTGGAGCTCTAGGTCGGCGCGAACCACGAGGGAAGTCCCGGTGTGTCTTATGGAAGGCTCACCAGCATGGCGGGATACTCGGTTCTTGCCGCGTCCTCCATGGTGGACACTGTGGTTGAATTGGGGGCGCAGCGACTGGAAAGGGAAGCCGGACGGAAGTATGATTATTAGGGGTATTAGGCGGCGTTCGAGGAGTATATCGGTGACGGTTTATTCGGAGGCGACAGGGGAAAAGGATGAGCGCATGGCGATGTCGGAGTCGGCGGTGGGAGCGGAAACGATGGATTCGTCGCTGTCAAGTGTTGCTGAGGTTGCAACTCGGCGAGCGGCAGAGGGAGTCGAGGCGAAGGAGAGGGAAGAGTCGGAACGAGCCCCAATGAAGAAGACCAGTAGCGAGTACAGGTACTTCGTGGTATGAGGCCCAACTGAGGTCGAGAGTCTGTCGGATCGCCGAGGCTAGAGGCTATTACGAGAATGAGTGATGAGAAAGATGGATGGGTCGTTTTGGAAACCTGGAACTTGGATTTGGAAAGGCTGGGCTGAGCTGGCGGCGTGCTTTGGGCCGAACGAAGCTCGGGGAAGAAAGCGGAGCAGGTGGAACGGCTGGGACGCCCGGGGATTGGCTGTGGCCGGCTCGGCTACGGCGCTTGGATTGGCCGGTCGCTGGGCTGGGCCGTTCTTCGAAGCGGTGCCCCGTACCTTCTGAGTTTAGTGTAGTGCCCTCAGTGGCTCGTCCCTTCCTTAGCTTGCGGGTTGGCAGGTGCGATTGAAAAGCTTTGCTGGTCCAGAGACAGAGAAGAATTTCGAGACGGCAAGGCCAACCCCATCCACCTGCCCACCGGGTTGGCACCTTGCACCTGCCGCGTTTACGATAACGTGCCAACGTCCAACCTTGGGAGCAGCCAACAGCCCCAGCCGAGGAAGGAGGAGGAGCGGGTGCGGGTGTGGCAGCAGCTGCCTCTTTCAGGTCAAGCCACAAGCGGAGGGAATGACGATGATGTAGCATCTGAATGTGCATTGGGGTTCTTCCTTCCATTCCCGCTCCAGGGATAAATCCCAATCGGGGAACTGCAGGTCATTACGTAGCTCCATGCAACGAATGAGCAGTCAAAGACAAGGAAGGAACACCTTAATAAGCAGGCGCATCGTCGTCACTGGGACAAACCTCATTGGGGCTGAGAGTGGAAGCCTTGCAACTGTCATTACAGGTCCTTGATTGAATTCTTGTCTCTGTGAGACACGGCTGCCAAGCTCCGCTGCGGCGAAGACGTGCGTCCCCGTATCTAGGGCAATTGCTCTCTGGGCGGCCCATGCTCCGTTGTCCCGCCGTTCCCAGCTCAAGAGGCCGCTGCGAGACGTTGCTGCATTCCTCAGTCACACGCACACAGAAGCGACAACCGGCCAAGGAACAAAACTAGCATGAAAGCGGGTGTCGCGGTTGACGTAGCTCGCCACACCGGGTACCTGCTCGACGACGACGTGTCGCTGCTTCTGCGAGGTACCGCCAGGAAACCACTGCATCAACCGACCCCGCCAACTCCTTTTACATCGCGACTTGCCGCCAGCCAAAGCTTCACCATCAAAACCCCCGACATCCTTGCTGCCACTTTGACCACTTTGTCTCCTCGCATCTCTTCCAATAACCACCCACCACATCCCCATCGACCCAGCCATGGACTCCCCCTCCGCCGTTCAAGAGTGGAAGGCTGCTCTCTCGGCCACGGACCGTTACGGTATCATCCAAAGCATGTGAGTGAAGTCCCATTCTCCTCTCTCAGCCGCAACTACTTACACGACGCTCCCAAATCTCGCAGATCGGCATCTCTGGGTAATAATCTTGTCGAAGCAATTGCCATTGAACAGGCTGCATTTCAAGTCTCGTCCACGCGGGTGCGCCACTGACCCCGTGCTTCCTCGCTTTGTTTCAAGACTCATCATGTTAAAATAGGAGGAATACGACACAGCATGCCGCCCAACCGCCTCGCCGCCACCTCGGCCGGATGCTCGGGACTCTGAGGATAGAGAAGATTCGGACGATCCTGGACTTGAGATAGGCCCCTACAAAGGTTGTGTTCCAATAGCCGAAGGCATCACCTCCCAGGTCTATCGCTCGGGAGACCGCGCACTCAAAGTCATCGTCAGCTACCACAACATCGAGCCGCATAATCCTCAGCGCGAGGTTAAGATCCTCAAGACGCTCCGTGGGCCATGCATTTCTCTACTCGACGTCTTTCGCGACAGAGAACAACAACTTGTTCTGGTCTTCCCCTTCATGCCCTGCACCCTGGCCGACCTGATAGACAAACAAGCCATTTCCGCCACCCAAGTGCGCGCCATCTTCACCGACGTGCTCAACGCCCTGAAAGATGTTCATGCCGAGGGCATCATTCACCGCGATGTGAAACCGTCGGCTGTTCTCCTGGCCTCCCCGGACGGCCCAGCCTATCTCTCCGACTTCGGCACTGCCTGGCATCCAGAGTTTTCTGTGCACTCGGAACCAGCCAACAACAAAGTATTGGACATAGGAACCGGGCCGTACCGTGCCCCAGAAACCCTTTTTGGAAATGTCGAGTACGGGACGGCTGTCGACATGTGGAGTCTTGGCGTGATGCTCTCCGAGGTGATTCGCACTCCTCCAGAACCCATCTTTGAGTCTCGGCCGGCCCACGAAGACGGAAGCCAGCTCGGTCTCATCCTCAGCATATTCAAGACATTGGGCACCCCGACCCCTGAGACATGGCCCGAGGCAAAGGCATTCAAGGTTGCCCCCTTTGAACTCTGGACCGTCTTTCCAATGAGACCCTGGGGGGATATTCTTCCGGATGTAGATGCCGATTTCAGAGACTTGGTAGCCTCGCTGCTGCGGTACGACGGCAAGAAGGCTACGGCAGAGCAGGTTCGTATTCTCATTTTCCAGTGTCCGAGAGGCAAGCTAAGAAAATGTGCTCACCCAGGCCTTGAAACACTCATGTCTCACGAAGAGCAATAAACTAGATGTGGTTTCCAACAATGCTAAGGCCCATGCCGGCGTGGTCCGCGAAACGCCCCCGACGCTCTATTCTGTTGTTTGAGCAATCCTCGATGAGATAACGTTGGATAAATGCTCGACGAGAGACGCGTTCTTAGATGCATTGGGCACAGCACCATTGGAATCACATGATTGCTTTGTGGCAGAAATGGTCGAATACAAAACCCTCCATTACTTGGACTCTAAGCCGAAGACGACTCGAATCAATCTCGCACCTCCTCCGAGAACTAATCCCAACGTCATTAGTGAGTAGGATTGAAGCTAGATATGGGTCTCGTTGCCTGATTGCTCAATGTGCATCTTGTTGCCATACAAGGACACTGGATGCAATGTCTCCGAAGTGTACCTCGGATGGTGAAATGAATAGAGCGCTTAGTGCAGTGAATGGGAATTTTAGCATCATCCAACAGATACCTCCAGTTACGCTGGATTGCATTTTCTACGTGATACTGAAATACCTATCCTCAATCATATCTCCAAGACCAATATCTATGCCCAGCCGCTCTATGTGCATCCTTACCACCACATCCCTTCTACATACATCATTTTCTCATCATTGTCGTCCACTCGTAACACTTCGCCTAACCCTGCCTCCGCTTGGCTGTGTCCGCGCCCAAATAGTCAATCGGGTTCCTGCACAACGGACACGTATTCTGGTTGCTGCTCTGGAACCATTTGTACAAACAGGTGCGGTGGAATTGGTTCTTGCACGTGGTGCATCGCTTGTCGGGCATGCGCTTGTCCGTGGAAATAATGCTGTAGCAGATGGCGCACTCGCTCTGGCCCTTGAGGGCGCCGACGATGTTGCGCTTGAAGACCTGCAGGCCGTCGATGATGTTGCCGTTGGAAAAGGTGATTGCGCCCTGCGTGGTGAGGATCCACGACTGCCACTTCTTCTCGCTGACGGCGACGCGGTGCAGGCCCATGACGACGACGCCCTCGATGGGGTACGAGGCGGGGATCTTGATGCCGATGGCGGCCTGGTCCTCGTCGACCTCGTAGCAGGCCGTGACCTCGCGGGCGGCGCGGGCCACCCTGACGACGAGCTCCTGTTCGTCCATGGCGGGGGGTTCCTGGGAGTCTGCCCACTGCTGCACCTCGTCGAGGGCGTCGGAGACGGTGAGGGGTGAGAAGTACTTGGTGGTCCACGACTCGACGGCGATCCTCGTCTGCTTGGAGCGGACGTCGATGTACCACGTTCGAAACAGGCCGGGGATGAACTTGAGCGTGAGGTAGAACAGGTGCACGAGCAACCACTGCATGTTCTTCTCCTCGGGCTCCGACTCGGCCAACTTGACATCGTAGTTCCGGATCTGCTCGGCCGCTAGATTGGCCTTGTCGAGCTTCAGCGGGTGAGCGGCCGAGTGTCCGAGGACGTCAACCATGAAGTCGAGGAGGGGACCGAGAGTGTTATCCGTCTTGAGGTTTTCGGTAAAGTCGGTGCGGATCTTGAACGACGACGCCGAGAAAGCGTCAAAGACGAGCTTCCACGACAAGAGGTAAGATCGGATGGCGGAAGGGAATTCGGCAAGCATCTCATCAGAGTACTTTTCCAATGTGGGAGCATCAAGCAAAAGGGAGAGTAGCTCATCGGGCAATCGCGCATCCGTCTTGTCGAGGAGAATATCGACCGCCTTCTGTTCTTGCTGCGCAGGGATGGCCCGGTGAAGAAGATTGAACGCAGCCGTTTGGATATCCCGAGAATCTGAAGCCACCAGGCCGTAGATATCGGACAGGTTCTTGATGTGTCGCAGCGGGATCTTCTCGACCTCGCGACAAAGCATAGCATCAACAATCTCCAACGGTTGCGTGGATGCGTCTCTCGGAAGTCGCAATAGCTCAAGCAACGCCCGAGGCTTAGCGCCGTCCACCTCCTTGAGGGCATCGACGAGGTCGTCATTGGGGTCCTGCAAAGATTCTAGCGTCTTGGATAGCCGCAACGACGCGTGGATGACGGGCAGGGCCTCATCAAGCTCATATCGCTTCACTTGATCCCAGAGGGATAAGCAGAACTCGATGGCCTTCTCCCAGTACGACCCATACACATCCTTCATGCATGGGAGAAGATGATTCAACGAGCGACATATCTCAGCACACAAAGCTGTGCTTAGGTCCTCGGGGTCATCCAACCAAGACGTAATCTGCCGGACTGCAAAGACAATGCGGTTGTTAGCCACAGGTAATTCTCCAGGCTCGTAGATCTGGGCGCATGCGTTCAGGAGGACCAGCGTCGTGAGAGTCTTGGATTCCTGAGGCGTGGCGCCAGCAACTTCGCTGACAACACGGTTGAGGAACGTGTTGGCCAGTTTCGAAGGCTGGAGGCTTTCGCCAAATCCAGTGATAATTGCGGAAGCGGGAAGAACCGTTGCCGGAGTCACCTTCAGGAGTTCGGGCTTCATGAGAGCCGCTTCAAGGTGAGACCCGTGCGTGTCCACCAAGGATTGAACGAGCTCGCTCAGTGCTCTGGCGCTATAAAGGCCTCGAGGTGTCAACTCTATCGAATGTTCCATCAATAGATTGACGAGATCATAAACCACAGAACTGTCGTCCCAGGACTTCACTTCGGCAGTCAGCGCACTGAGAATATTGCGCATTGACGACACGAAGCCCTCCGCCTGGGCGCTCGCTTCCGTGTGTCCCACAGTCTTCCAGAGTCGGTTCTCTTCCATGCAAGTGATCTGATCCGAGACGAGCTGGACAGTCAGACATTGGAGGTAGAGCAGTTCCACTTGGAACGGCCTTGGTAATCTGGAAAGAGGAAGGCCGGCCTCAGAAAGGTGGCACACGTAGAGGGCCATCCTCATAGGAATAGAGCGGCCCTTCCTATCCCTTGGGACTCGGACCATGGCAGCTTCAGAGTGGCCCGTAGTGAGCGCAGAAGCACCGCCAAGGCTATTGGTGATGGTGATGGACGGATTGACGGGCTGTTCGAAAAAGGGAATAAGCTCCGTCATCCAGGCATTGGTGCTGGGGAAGAGCTCCTCGAAGGCCATATCCGTCTCGGCCGCGCTTTGAGCCTGAAGTACAAGTGTCTCGATGCTATAGGAAATTGGTCAGCGAATGTGCAAAAATGCCCAAGAGAATACTCACTCCAGAGATTGAGGTCCGGCCCTCTCCAAGTTTGACTGAATGATTCCCATGACAGGCAGCTTTCCATCCGCATGGCTATCAAGAAGAGAGCGGATAGCAGTGGCCTTGGAGGATACGGAAGCATTCTCAATTTCAGAAAGCCCTAACAGCTGGGCAACCAGCGCGAGGTGAGTTTCTTCATCCTGCGAGAAGAGGTCGGGTCGGTCTTTCGCAATAGTTTCAAGCGCTGTCAAGGCGTTCTCTGTATGTTCAGATTCCTTCTCAAGGATCTGAACAAGCCATTGCAAGAGCTTCCGACAACTCTCTTCGGTCAAGCTCTGATAAGTGATGATGGCCTCGAATACCTCCCAAGATTCTGCCTGGCCCCTGATGACAGAGATGGATTGCGTAACAAGATGGCCCTGCAATGCTTCGTCCTTTCGGGCAAGTGAGGATCCAGTATCGCGGGAGATGAGGGATGCCAGCGCCGAGTCGCGGGCAGTGCTAGGAGGCAGCGCCAGAATGGCCTTGGTCCACGAAGTCCAGATGGGAACAAGCTCGTCGGAGATAGCACCGAGCAGGTGGATGCACGAGAGGAGGTATCGCGAAGAAGGGGATGCCACAGCCTTGGCTGCGTCTTCCTCGCTGAGCTTGAGGAGAAACGCGGTGACCTCCTTCGCTGCTTCACCGACGAACGAGCGGGGAGCTGTACTCAAGGCATACTCGAGGATCCGAGCGGCTCCATAAGGCTTCAAGTTACGGCTCTCAAGCAGGGTGGTGCTTTTGTTAATCAGAGCGCCTGAGGGCACCATGGTATGGTCTGGAAGCTCGGGGGTGGTCGAGAGCTTATCCTCAATATGTCCCACAAGACTGAACCACCGTCGACCTTCTTCGGCAATCTTCTCTTGAGATTGGTGGAAATCCCGAGCTACTTCAGGAAGTGAGGCATACATCTTCACGCAGAAGATCCTGCCCAGTCGATCCCACTCCTCCAGAGAGGCCGCCACGACATCGGGGGCGGCTTGGACAATGGCGATGTAGGCCTCGACAAGAATAGATATCGCATTGGGTCCGAGGGGGATTGCCGCTGTCTTTTCAGACACTGAGAAGAGAAACTGCTCGAGGAGAGGGAATAGATGCACCTGCGCAAAAGCAAGTTGGTCGGCTTGCGGAAGGCTACCCAGCAAACGCTTGGCCGTGTCAATGAAACACTTCCAGGCCATAGAAGTGTTGGTGCGAGGCTCATCTCGATTCGTGATTCCTGTCTTAAGGGAAGTCATGAACCGGGAGGCGACCTCAGGAATAATCAGATCGGCGGGAAGGATGGACAGAAGCTGGTCCAAGTACTCCCAGAATCGAGCCTGGCTGCCCTGCGAGCCCTTGGCGATGAAGGCTTGGAGTCTAGAAAGGGGCGACTTAGGGTCGGCAGGTGGCTTGGACGAGGTCCACACGTCGGGATATGCTTGTGTCATCTTTGTCAGGGCGCGGACATATTCTAGCGCGGATCCCAGATGGTTTGTCTTAAGGCCGCCGGTAATGATGGCCTGCTTGACCTTTGACGACCCAGCATAGGGCAGCTTCCGGTCAATCGACGCGAAGAGTAGTTGACAGACTGTTTTTCTGACAGCGGCGTCGTTGAAGGTAATGGCCTTCCAGACGTTCTCTTCAGCAAAATACTCGTCGTAGCGGTCCTGCTTCTTCTCCAGATTGGACGGCTCAACTCTCTGCAATAGTCCGAGGACCAGGGACAGGCTCGCCGTAACGACTCGGAAATATTTGGCCTCTGCATCTTCCTTGGTAGTCGAGCGTTCGTCGCTGAGGGTGTCTGTGGTCTCCTGTATCGCTTCGATGGCATAGTCCAGGATCTGAGATTGGCATTTGTTCCAGAAGGCTGTGACCTTTTCGGGAGTCGAAAGGAAGGAGGTGAGGCCATCGCCAGCGGCTCTGGCGACGACACGGTCGCGGTCGAAGGGCCCGGCGAGCCATGCGCCGACAATCTTGGGAATATGGCGTTCGAAACGTCTCCGGGTGGATTTCATAAGCTCGAATTGGAGGTTGTGCGATAGTTCACGGACTCGGCGAGAGTTGTCTATTGAAGTTCGAGGATAGACTCGGACCTAAGAGAAATCCCAGTGAGCAGCGTGGTTCAAATAAGTCGCCATCTCTTGACGGTTGTCCACCTACCCAGATCTCGACGATGGCTTCCTCGACTCCTCCATCCTTGTCGAAGGGACGTGCCTGGACATAGGCGAGCAGCTCCTCGAGAGCCTTTGTCTTTGTGGTGCTATCCTTTTTGAGGATATTCTTCAGCGAGACAACGACGTTCGGGTCGGAGACGGCGGCAAAGGACGGGGGCTCGGCGAGGTAGGACAGGGAGCTGCCGGAGCTTTGTCCGGGGCCTCCAAACCCGCCAAAGGCACCGAAGCCGGATCGGGGGGCGGGCTTGCCCTGGCTCCGCTTCATGTTGACGGTGGCGGAAGACAAACGAGGAACGTGGGCGTGTGATGGCAGCTTGAAGCTGTCGTAGGCTGGATTTGGTGATGGGTGAGAAAATGTCGGAGGGGCAAAGAGTGATGTCACCTGAAGCACGGGGTCTGAAGCGGGGCAGCGATCTCGACGCGGAGCCTCACACTTGGAGAGATCAGAGATGGGAATTGAGAGGTTGAAGTTGAGGATTGAAGGAGAATCAGAATAAATGGTTTTAAATACATAAATAAATAAACAAAGGGAATATTGGCCAACTTTAACCCATATTAACCTCCAACGTCTTTGTTGCCTCAGGATTTTTCTCTGCGTGCACGGTTAAGTCCTTCATTGCAGAGCTATGCCGCCGGCTTGACTCACGCCGATCCCTTCCATCTCGCTCCCCAAGATCCGGGTCAGCAACAACGGGCAGTGACACATTATGAGCAACGGAGCCAAGTCACGATGGAGGCGAAGCTGGCCAAGATAGTTTCTACTATTCCGATCCCTTCCAAGGTTTTTCCGTTTCTCTTCGCCTTAGTCAGGATCCCTTGTCTTATCTCCGTCCAGAGCTTATCGTTAGCCGACAAGCCCATCTCCCGTCGCCGCCAGCCGCCGTCTCCCGCCAAAACCACACAAAGGAAACGACGACGATCGCGAGCCTCCGAATCCAGACTCCGAGACACCAGAATGGGCCCACTCTTCAGAGACGTCGGAAGGTTTGGCCGGGTCGACGGCCCCCCTGCCGGGACTTCTGAATGCAGTCAGCTCCATGCAGCGTTGGGTTTGGACTGCTGGAGGGAGGGCTTTCGAGCTAAGCATGGCTGCCTGGCAAAGGGGCAAGCGAGCGAGGTCCCTTGGACGCGTTGCCACCGACGAATAACGACTGACCGAGAAGCAACAGTCCAAGGTCTTACTTACCCTTTGAGCCACTGCCGCATTTATCCTGGCCTTTTATCCTGGCGCCTGGGCGGGGACGCTACAGCTATCAACGAGTGAAGCGAACGAAGCGAACGAAGCGTCCGTGTCCGCATCCGCGTCTCCCGTCAGCCAGCTTCAGCCAAGCTGAATCAGTAGGTCGTGTCTGTCAATCCTGCGGCCGCGTTAACCACGCCAGAAATACCACCGGCAAGACAAGGGAACGGCATCTTCGTCATTCCCTCCACTCAACCGAGGATAACGGTCTACAAGGGACTGAGTGCAACTCCCGTGTGAGCTTCCGACCATGCCCCCATCGACCCATTCGTACATTTCCAAGCTGTCACGATATCTGACGATGGAATCTCTTTCGAGATAATCGTCAGATTACACCACGACGGCAGATCGAGTCAATACGTACTTGCCCAAGACGGCACTTCCGCCCGCCCTCCGCACCACCACCTCGTCATGCGCCGTGCCACGTGACGGCATCCGACCTGCTGTGGCAAGCCAACGACTGATTCCTCCAATGCCTTTCCAAAGCCCTTCTCCGCCACGTCCATGGTCCATCCATCCACCCATGGGCTTACGGACCTGCCGTTTCGGGCATTGCGACACATGCTGTGATGTCAAGTCTGAACCACCCCTGACGATGCACTACGGAGGAAGCAGTAAAACAACGTGTGCATCAGTCGGCGCGGGCTGTGTGATTGGTGCGTCTGGTCGATGTGCAGCGGCCAAGGTGACCACCATCTGTCAGCTCAAGAAGGGATTGTCTCTTTGCCGTTGCGGATGACCACGCGAGACAGTCTTGCGTCGGCACAAGCTGTTCCACGGCAGCGAGGGAGCCGCACCGCGTCGGCGTCACTGTCTCGAGGGATGCGGGGTACCTTGAGGGCCTCCCAAATCCGCGGACACGTAAAGTACATTGCGTTCGTACGTCAGTGGCTTGCATCATGGTTGGGAGCGACACCCCCTGTCCGGCTCCTTGGGCACGGCCGCAGCCAAATCTGCAGCTTCAGGGTTGGCGACCCTTGTCCTGTGCGCCCCCTCTCTGCGGGCAGCGTGCGTTGCTGGTGATGCTCCATGTTTATTACCCCGCAAACTCTCCATGGCAGCTTGTTTTCGCAAAGTGTACTTGGCGTACTCTAGGCTCTGCTCGCCTCTCGAAAGCGCACAACATCCTCGGCTCGCCTCGTCGCTTCCGGTCTCGTCGCTTTCAGCAGCTCCGAATTGACGGGACTGTACCCCGCCCGGCTGCCCCCCTAAAGTAACCCGAGCCGCCTAGAACTTAGCGCCTCTCCACCAACTCTCAGGCGGCCCCTCCCCAAGTCCCCCGAGAGCTCCAGCCCCACTCCCCGCGCTCGGTCTGAGGAACCTTAGGCCGTCCCCAGCACCGACGTCGTCGACCTACTTCTACTTCGGCTTCGACGCTTCCTTGCTTTCTCTTCTCGTTCCTTTCACTCTTCTTCATCTTCCTACGTTGTCCTCCCTTCCCCAGGTCAACACCTCTTCTCTCTCGTCCTACAACCTGTCACCTACCGTCGCCAACATCTCAACCTCGTCGTCTGCTCCAACTCCACCGAACTACGGGGACCTCGGTTCCACTTCGACTTCACCAGCGCATCGTGTTAGTCGCATCCATTGTCTGCGACTTCTCGATTGTCACGCATCACGCAGTCGCCCTTTGTGCTGGGTAAGCTCCTCCGTGTCCGATTCGCTTTTGCACGCATTGGCTGTCCATGGTTGCCATTGCTGTCTTCCACGAGTTGCAAAAGACTGACCACCACCAGGGCAGACTCCACAATTACATCACCTCTGTATACCCCCTCCTTCAACAATGCTGTTGACAGCCTCTCGCACCTCGCCGCGAGCGAGACTCCTCCAGTCCGGCCCTTCAGTCTCTCCCTCCGCCCTACTATCGTCGAGATGCACCCTCCAAACACGAGAGTTTTGCTTCGGCGCATGGGCAACCCACCATGGTCGAGACAGTCGCAGACGTCACCGTGTTCTGAGATACCACTATTTGGAGTCGCTGAACCGCAATCTCTCATGGGACAATGACGCCAACAAGGCAATCAAGAAGGCCATGGGCGCTTTTGCTCAAGCTTCTCCGACGGCTCACAAACGATATGTCAACCCTGAGGAGGTCAAGTCCTGGTCGGACGAGATCTCTGGCGTTCGCCCCGGGAAGAACATCGAAGACGTCGAGCGAAGCGCCATTGATCACCTCATTCGAGGAGACAAGCCTCTCAGTTACGACCACGACATGTGGAAGTCACCACTGCGAAACATTCGCAACTATCTCGGGGCGCACCACGGCAAGGAAAATGTCACATGGCGCAATACAACTACCGAGGTCGATGACTCTACCTTCATTGACCCCATTACCAACCGTAGGAGGGCCAAGAATGCATCCAATCAATCGAACCCAGCTCCTCTCTACAACGACATCGATGGATACAACCCTACTGACTTCTCCGAGCCTCCCTGCCCAGTCAGCTCCGACCAAAACTACAATGACCTCGACAACTATGGGCCAGTGGAAGATGTTAAAGCATCAGAGCAAGTCCAGGCAAGCAAGTATCCCGACCTGGACAAGTACACTCCTATCATGGACGAAGCCGCCACCGGTGCTCAGCAGCGGAATGGTGGTTACAAAGACTTGGACAAGTACGACGCCGTGAGCTGGAATGAACCCGACGGCCTTCGAAAAGCTACTCCCGAGGAGACGTCCAAGGAGTATGATGACCTCAGCAAGTATTCGTCGACGACTATCGATGACCCATACGCCCCGCGCACACTGACGCCTGAGGAACAGTCGAAGCTCTATGAGGACCTGGATCAGTACAAGGCGGTAGAGTGGAACGAACCAGATGGGTTGAGGAAGCAGACCGGAGAGGAGCTGTCCAAGAATTACGATGATCTCCACAAGTATGGAGCGGTGCATTGGAATGAACCGGATGGACTGCGCAAGGCTACTTCCGAAGAGCTGTCAAAGAACTACCAGGACCTCCCAGGTTACGGGCCTGCGGTCTGGAGCGAGCCCGATGGCCTTCGTCGCCTGACGCCCGAAGAAGAGTCGAAGAAGTACGATGACCTGGAGAGCTACGACGCGCCGTTTGTCGCGCACAGTTCGACCCTTCGCGCTCACGAGGCGGCCCAAATGGATGCTACACCGAGGGGAAAGCCTCTCCCGGCCAAGGTGGATGCGCCGGTTGAAGACCTGGCCAGCAAGTACGAGGATTTGGACCAGTACGGACCTGTCCGTTGGAACGAGCCAGATGGTCTTCGCAGGCTTACCCCCGAGGAACAGTCAAAGAACTATGATGACCTCCACATGTACGGTGCTGTCAAGTGGAATGAGCCTGATGGTCTGCGAAATTTGACTCCCGAGGAGAGCTCCAAGCAGTACGGTGATGTTCCTCTGTATGCCCCCCGTGATGTGTCAGATGAGGTGAATGCCCAACAACTCCATCCCGAGGAGGCCTCAAAGAACTACAAGGACCTGCCTGCGTATCGTCACTACGAGAACGCCGACCCAGAGACGGCGCAAATTCACCCCGAGGAGGCAAGCAAGCAATACGAGGATCTCGGCAAGTACTCGGCGTACGACAACACTGGTCCAGAGGAGGAACGCATCCATCCCGAAGAAGCTTCCAGGAACTACAAGGATCTTCACAAGTATCCGCGTGCTGGTTTCGAGGAGGCCATTGCTTCTAAGCATGTGCACCCCGAGGAGTTGACGAAGCAGTACGAAGACCTGGACAGTTACCAGCCTTCCAGCTTCGACGCAATCGAGTCCTCGCCCTCTGCCACAATTGCTTACAAGGACCTGGACGAGTATGGGGCTGTTCGCCACAACGAGCCAGATGGCAAGCCCGCTCCTCAGCCGGACGCAGTCGCCCGTGGCCTCGGAGAATACGATTCCAAGGCAGGTCCCCAAGGCACCAGGAGTGGCCCCCAGTCATCAGTTACTTATCCTCTGTCCCATAGGAACGAAGGGGCCGATCCCGATTCAACCGAAACTAGTACCGACTCTCTGACGGCCGAGGGCATTCGGGCCGCCACTCTGCGCCGGGCCTACGAGCTCAGCCAGGAGCACCAACTGGAGCAGAGCGAGGATCAGGTCGCATCTCTGGACTCGGAGCCGACTACCAAACTAACTGGAAACTACGTGCGCGACTTTCCCGAGGAGTTTACCGCCTCGTGGAGCACAGAGAACTCGACGTCAAAGTCAACGTTGCTCCCGAGCCGAGCCCAAGGCTCTGAAGCCCCGGAGGCGCAGTCTGCCGCGCTGGATGCGGAACAAGACGGCGCTGAGCTGAGGTCCATGGACGAGTGCTTCCCTAGAGACGAAGGTCGGGTGCAGCCATCTTTGGACCGCGTGGTCATGCGGGACCCCTACTCACACGAACCTCAGGGGCTGGAGACGAGTTTCGCGGAAGAGTGCGGGATCGACACCCTACCCACGTTGGAAAAACACTACACAAACAAGGCTGCGGTGACCGATGTGCCGTCGTCGTACAAGATCCTCGCCTACGACTCCGCCTCGCAGACAATGAGCATTGCGGAGGCGACGACGTCAGTGGAGGGATCAGAGTCCCCGTCGACTCTGGCCGACGTTTTGCTGCGTCTCTCCAACCCGTCCAAGTTTCTGCCTCACTTTGAGACTCTCCAAGCCCAGGGCTACGAGGTGGTGTCGGGTAGCGGCGACGTCCTCATCTTCCGCAAGGTCCGCGAGGCGACGGCGCGAGGCGAGGGCACCACGTCGGGGTTTGTAAACATCGGATCCCCGCGGGTCAACCCCATTGACATGATGGGGAGGTCCGCGGTCAGCAACTTTGCCAGCCCCACGGGATTCGTCAACTACGAGACCTTGTCTGAGTCGATGGACAAGGAGAAGTCGCCGCCGCCTGCGCGTCCCGTGGTGGAGAGCGTCGAGGAGACGGCCAAGCCGCGCGCTCCGGCCGGACCCCGAAAGAAGCGCCGACTCGGGAGGAAGCTGGCGCTCGGCACGGCGGGGGTGGCGGGGTCTGCGTATGCGGTCTCCGTCCTGGGCGAGCATGTCAGCACGCGGGAGGCGAGGAGGGAGGAGGCGAGGTCCAGGCGCGTCTGAGACGGGCCGTCGGAGGAGCATGTCAAGTCGACGACTGCTATGGTGTGTGAGATTGGAAAACTGGAAGGATACTCATGAGACTGGGACAATTTGGAAATGACTGCGACGTTTTGGATACGGGTTTTCTTTTCTTTTGTTTTTTTCTGGTGGGACGGCTCAGCTCAACTCCAAGGTCATGGAGTTGTCGATGGCTCGGTACAATACTATTGATGCATGCTATTATTACTCGACGCCAAACTCGAAGCCCAATCAATGCCTTCTGCCATGCCGTGACAATTTCGGTAATCGAAACTCAGCTCCCTACCCAACGAAAAGCCTTTCCTAGAGGAATGATTCATGCCTTTTCACATATTACCTGTCGATGATCCGACCCTTTCCCGATTGTTTTCCCTTTTTTGTCACGAGGCGTTCACCACCACGTTCCAGACAAGACCCCACCATGACGTTGATCCC
The DNA here is from genome assembly GCA_013420875.1 of Thelonectria rubi. Lineage (NCBI taxonomy): Eukaryota > Fungi > Ascomycota > Sordariomycetes > Hypocreales > Nectriaceae > Thelonectria > Thelonectria rubi. The sequence continues at coordinate 1,193,715 of WMHX01000070.1, forward strand.
AAGAAATCACACTATACCTACAATTTCCTTTTTTTCCCCCATCGGTATGTGAACAAGAGACGCACACAGAAATCCGTCCCCTCTCATCTCTCGGAAAAGCCATGCCCGCCCATCTTGACGCCCCCGAGGCTGGCCATCTGCATGGCGTGCTTGTGGTCCTCCTTGCTGAAGCTCTGGCGGCGCTCGACAATGGCCGGCGTCCAGCTGTTGGTGCGGTGCATGGCGCGCGCCGCGTCGGCTTCGGCGTGGGCGCTCATGCGGCGAGGGCGGGCTAGGAATTCAAATCAGCTCTGTGTGTGTTTTGAAGGAAGGGGGGGGGGGAGAGAGGAGGGGGTTACATTGAGGGGTGAAGTGGTGCTTGTCCAGCTCCGGGGAGGAGGAGGACTCGTCAAAGTAGGACGCCGGTTCGGCGACGGTAGCGTTGGTTGGGTTGGAGGAGGTTCCCATGGTGAGATTGAGATGTGGTTGAATGAATTGGCAGTGTCAAGTTGCAAGTTGTTGTTGTAGTTGCTGTAAAAGTTGTCAGTAATTACACTGTTATATATTCGCATACCTCTTCTGGCATGCTTCTCATCTCGCCCATCAACTTACTAGTACAAGCAAGGCACGAATTGCTTGATGGATACTGAAATGCCGATGAACAAATGGTCTGATGAATAGTAAAATGCCTGATGAACACATGCCACCTCCCCGGGCACGGCATGCCCTTTTAAATACCCATTCCCTCCTCCCCCTCCATCTCGATCAACTTTTTTCCCTCCCGCCCCATCACCCATCATCACCCAATCCATCATTCCCAAGCCGCAACTCTGCATCACACCACGCCCAATCACCGTCCGCCACCCATCGCCACCAAGAGGCAAAAAGGTCGTGCGGGGAGGGGAGGCAGCGAAGGGCAATCAAAACTTGGGCCGTCGACGCTTCACTGCCGGTGGGGTGCATCGCAGAGTTGCAATGGCGCGGGCGCCCTCGTCCAATTTCGGTCGCCCTACACGAGCCCAATGGCATGTTTGCTCGCTGATCTGCGGGAGCTTAACCTCCCGTGTTGTTGGCTGAGTTCCCGTTGCGTGACGGAAGCGTCATGGTCGCCCTTCGGCGTCCCTAGTGCCGCTGAACCGCCCGACTTCTTTTCCCGTGGCATGAGAATTCTTTCCTTCATAGCGTCGACGTCGCCGGGCCTGGAACTGCTTGGCATGTGTTCGTGGCCGGGCACCGAACCATCCGATTTGCATGCTATTATACTTCGTGACATGGGCTCATATTGTCAATTCACTGTCAACCTCCATTGAACTCGCTCGTCTCCTACATATGCTTGGGCGTTTACCCAGCCTATCCGTCCCGTCGCCATGAACAGCCCATCCCTCTCGAAAAGAACATCCGTCTTCCTGGACGACATTCTTCCATTCCCTCCAACAATCACCCCTCCTTCCACTCCCAAACTCCATCAAGCCGAATGGCCGCCGAAAAAGAAAACAAAGAACCGACTGAAACAAGACCAGACGCCTCATGGTATGCAGGTGATGCTGGCGCCCTTCATGCAAGGAAATATTGTATCGTCATCGTACCAGTGTAGTGTCAAGCCGACAGTTGTGACTCAAAGAAAAGAGTATGGGTATAAGAAAAAAACCAAGCCGCCATCCGCAATTCGTCTTTTATGGTGAGTCTTGCATATTTGCCTTCTCTGCTGGTTGGCTCGGCGCAAGTTAAGAGAGGTTGTATGTACTGAATGGTGTGTGATAGTATGTAAGGCGTGTGTATGTGTATTAACTAAGGGGTGCGTGGACGCTTCCAATAGTATTGCTGTTATATCATTAGCATCTCTAAACCATTGTCTGTCCAAGATTGTCGACATACCTTGTGTTGCTTTCTGCAAGCTCGCAAACTCGGCTTACGAAGGCCGTCCACCACCGCAGCCCGTCGGTCGTCGTCCAAATCGTGCTCGGGAATATAGTAGTACTCGCTCTCGAGCAGCTTGCCGGCCGCATCTTTGCCCTGGCGGGTAATGATTCCAATGCAAGGCGTGTTCTCAATCGTCTCACGCAGCTCCTCCTTGTCCAAGCCCTCCTTCTCCTCGGCGGGAAGGTGGAGCATGATCGTTGATAGAGGCGTCGAGGAAAGACGTGAGTAGGCGAGCTGGTTGACCACATGGTTGGCGACGACGGGGTTGACCTCGATGGACTTTTGGGGCGGCTCGGGCGTGGGCGTCCTCACTCTGGGGGGAGAAGAGAGCGGCGAATCATCCTTCTCCTCCCTTGCGAGCAACTTCTTCGTTGGGGACCCAGGGTTGGAAGGAATTAGACGGGGAGCGAAGAGGCTGCTGGCCAATGAGCTCATGAGGGGGTTTGGTCGTTTAGGCGTATCCTTGGTCACCTTGGGGGACTTGGTAGAGATGGAAGCAAATCGACCAGACAGGTCGGCGCCAAAAGGACCAAACGAATGCACAAAGGGGTCGTTCTCCTCGTTTGGATCAAGATCCTCCTCGCTGATCTCACTGGAGAAACTGGCGGTGGCTTCGGTCCGCATGCTCGCGTTGACATCTAGTTCCGCTGGCTCGAGTTTGGGGACAGGCAGCTCGGGCTCGTCCTCGTAGATTCGAATCTTATTTCTATGACCGGGAAGGAGAGCTTGCAGTCGGCGAGAACTAGAGTTGACGGGCGTTGGGCTTTCGGGCGACGTGATGCGAGTACCACGACGCACAGGAGAGGGCTGGAGGTCTCTGCGTGGCTGCGTTGGGGATTCGTCCCAAGTGCCGTTGGTGAGGTTGGCGTTATCATCCACCACTGGCTTGGGCCATTGGATGAGCACTCGGGCGTCGTGCACGTCCACCATGATCTCGCAGCCCTCCGTCTCGCTAGTGAAGGTATCGCCCTTAAACAATTCCCAAGACTGGCTCTGGCAGTGAAGCTTTAACCCGTTCCAGCCGTTGCAGATAATCTCGACCTTGCTGGGTTCCAGGAGACTTGGGGCCGGGATGAAGCGGGCCTTGACGTGGACGCGGGATATGACGCGGTTGGTCGACAGTTGGAAGTGCGACGAGTTGGACGAGCGACCCATGATGAGGGTCTCGCCATTTTCGGAAAGCTCGACGGTGGGCACAGCCGAGAGGGGAACACGCTCGGTAGCGGCGGCATGTCGCGGAGGGGAGCTGGACAAAATGCCGGTGCTGCTGGTCGGGATGGGCGTGGGATATTTGAGGCTTCCAGAGTAGGAGCTGATGTTTTGGCGCTTAACAGGACGAGGAAGCCCGGGCGATGAGGACGGCTCAAATGGAGGGAGGAGTGTCGGAGCTGGACGCTTGGTGCCGGCAAGAGATGTGAGCGGGGGAGGCATGGCGGGGAGCGTTGGCTCAGCCGAGAGCTTCTCGGCGTGGTGCCGGTCGGGCGAAGAAGATAGGGAATCCATGGTGAAAGGATTAATTCGACTATCGAGTTGTCTGAAGGGTCGAGGATTGACCAAGCGGTCGCGTGTCGAGTCGTGGAAAGCACGCGTCTGGCCGTCGGCGTCCTCCCCTCAGTACCAAGAGCCAAAGAGGTGGTCGATGTTGGTGTGTCACGAGAGAGAATGGAAGGCAGAGAGGGTAGAGAGGAGTGGCAGGAAAATGAAAGAGAAAAAGAGGTCTCGAAAGCAGGCCGAGTGGACAGAATAAGCGAGACGGTACAGAGAAGGCCCAAGAAGGAGGCCAGGAACTAAACCCTGGAAGACAAATTGTAGGTGCGAGAGAAAGTGGGTTTTCGGTGGTGTTGGAAGGGAGGAGGAGGCATTTAAGAGGGTGTCGCTACTTCTTTTTTTTGGTGGTTGAAGAGACGCGGGCGCGATGGCACGTCCCTTCTCGTTGCGTGCGCGTTGGCGTTTGGCGTTTTGGCGTTTGTGGAAGGAGCTGTGCTGGTGCAGCCCGGGTGTCCGTGGGTGCGTTTTTGGCAGGTGCTCCAGGTGCTCCAGGTGCTTCCAGTGCTGAATGATAGCGACTCGCCGGCCCTCTAGCGGCTCGTTCAACGGCTGCGCGTCCCTCCATTGCTGCGGCGCCCCCGCGTAAAGTGATCGGGCACCTCCAGTCCATTGTTAAAGTGGCCGCATCCGATCCCCACCCGACAATTCGGTGGGCGTCATTTCCAGAAGGGGACACGGGCGCGCTGCACTTCGGGGACGAGTGCATTTATAGCGGCAGGGACTGCCCATGCTCGTGTCGTTGCAGCACGCATCCTGGCACAACCAATGTCATGGCACTTGATGGGCATGACACCTGCCTTGGTTGCCTTACTTGGACTCTTATTTATTATTGTTATATCGCTCTTGTCCACTGACGATGTGCACCTTTGCCCGTCACGGGTATTTATTGACTTCTTGGTCTCGAATTTCCGTGTCCAATGGATTCTCTCACGTCTCCTCCAGTCCACTCGACTCCCTCCAACCTCCTCCTTCCTTCTTCAACGACCCGACACGTCTCCACCACGAATGCGCAAAACCCGGAAAAGGCGAGAGGAAGGAACCACCAACCGCCGACCCCTCTTTTGTCCCTTTATCCTTTCTCCTCACACTTGTACTCATCCGGACCGCGACATCGCGTCCTCTCCTGCCTCCTCGGAGACATACATTGGCACCGATTCCTCGCGTATCAAACCGTCTTTGTCTGGCTTGCCATTCCCGAAAACGAACCACGCAGCCTCCATGTCATGTCAGCGCAGGCTGGCTGCCGCTCCCGTGACACGGCGAATGCGGCGTTGCTACGGATATCAGCAACACCGCCCACTCACGCGTCCGTCTTACACGTATTTTCCAACAGTATCGGCCACGTCTGCCTCACGTCCGCAATCACTTGCATGAAGCCCCGAGTTTCTGTGGAAACACTGCAAATTTCTCTCTGCGTCGCGGGTGCAATTACTCATACCTCGCCGTTCGCGACACCGGGACTATCCTGTTTACCTGCATCAACCGACATACCACGGTGGCGTATGTCGGGTTGCAGAAACACCGTCGACTGAACGTGAAGCCCTTTCCTTTTTCCTTCAATTAAAAAACTCCGCTCTGTTCCGAGAGCTGAATTGCCAATTGAAGCGGTTCCTCTTTCGCTTTTTGCTCCAGACGCGCTTCTCGCTTGGTTACCCTGAAGTTATCTCGAAACACCAACATGCTCCACGTTGCTTGAAGAGATATCCGTAAATACGTAACAGGGCCGATGTTCAAGTAAATGATGTATTGATCTATCTATGAGCTAGTGCGCATATTTCGCGCTCCTCAATATCGCTTCATTTACCTATTCTCTCGACGTCGGCGTCGTCGCTCTTCCTCCTCCGCCTTCTTCTTCTCAAGCTCCTCGGCGATCCGAATACACGTTCGGCACTGATGGGAGGAGACAAACTCCTCCCTCGAGTGAGGAGTTCGCAGGCATCGCAGCCCGTTCTTGTCCAGGTCGCACTGTTCCTTTACGATTTCCTGGCTCACCATATGCTGCTGCGGCTGACACTTCTTGTAAACTGTAACCATGCGACACATGATGGCAATGTTTCCAGTTGGCGTTTTTTGTGGGGTTGATAAAGAGGACTTGTCTCAAAGAAGAGTTGTATCTTGTTGAGATGCGAAATGTGTTGACATGTGGAATGTTTGGGGAAGAGAGAGAGTCGGTCGACAGGTCTGGTATTTATAGGTAGAAGCTGCGTCGTGATCCGGCACGCCGTGGGAGCAATTCCTCGCATCTCTGATAGTAGCATTGCTAGGCTCACGAGTCCTACATAAGGGACTGGGTTCCAATTGAGGCGATTGAGAGTTACCATCGTGAAAAGTATCACTGTTGTGGCCAAATATGATGCGACGAAACCGTGTTATTATCAGACTCGACGCGGTCCTTTAGTCAGTGCTATCTTCAGAGACGGATAACAAGGAACTTCCGCTCATCATAGCTCAACTTGGTTCAATCGGGGCTCCTCTCTCTATTTGGGTATGTTCGTGATGAGATTCTCATTTCGTCACTAATCAGAGCGGGATGACAGCCCCCTTCAATGGACGGCCAACCAATTCGATGAGGGTGTGATTTTAGAGTCAATTTATGTTAAAATCCCGCTAATCAGACCTACTTTTTTCAGGTTGAATCGCAGTTAATAGGAACAATGGAGAGATCGCTGGGTTATGGTAAGGTGAAGCACGACCGGTTGGCCATGGCCCATCGCTGCACTGTCGGAGTGCTTCGTCAAAGTGTACTAGACGACGAAATTAACTGACCTAAGTGAATTATATGAATCGAAAGATATTCTCCCCAATTCGGACTTATGTCTTTATACTCGTAGAGATGACATAGCTCCTCTGCACGACAAGGATGTCGCCGTATTCGCAGCATCGTCTTCATGACCTACGCAAGCTGTAACATCTAACGCAGCCATTAACCAGGCAAAAATATATAATCTCCAGTTAATTCTCATCTTCTCCGCGGACGTTACGTTTCGTATAATCACCTCTATTTAAACCAGATCTCTCCCGAATTGTCTCAAGTCTGTCAACGCTGGGACCAAAATGCTAAAATGAGAAACATGAAGAGCATTAAAGTGATACTGGGTAGCAATCCTAAGAGCATAATTATAAATGCTCCAAATAAAGGTAGACTAGTTAAACTACTAAAAATTTGCTACTATAATTTGAGGTTGCGATTTATTCTCACGGTTTACTATTGCGTACCTACCTAAGTAAGTATGTACTAAGGTACTAGTACTAGGTACTTAGGTAAAATGAATTCATGTTGACTCTAATGGTCACTAAAACCTCGCATAAGGGTACTTATAAGATGATACACCTGATTAGAGATAGACAGATCAATACGAAGTTGGGCGTTTCTAATCAATAACCCTGCGATCCCCTTCAATCATTGCTGCGGAATACGAAAATCGCGCTTAAATCGCCCACCCGCATCCGCCTCATCGCGAGCGGGAGCCGAGGAGACATGATCTATCTTACTTGTCATCGCCGAGGCTCGTCTTCTTCTTCGTGCTGCATGCATTGCACAAGGTGTCGCTGATGGTCCCCTCCTCTCCCTTGACTTCTCCACAGCTTCCCATCAGGCCACTCCCCTCGAGTGCTTCGTTGCAGGGGATCTCCACGAAATCCCTCTTGTAGACTTCGCCGTGTGACGCGCAGATGAAGTCGGTCCAAAAAAGTTCGCACATTGCTGCGGTGGGAACAAGCAAGTTGGATGTTGATGTTAAGATGATGAGGTGGTGGTGATGAGTAGGTAGTCAGTTTGTGTTGTTTGCTGATGGTGGGTGTTCCGTGTGGGATGAAGGCTTTTTATAGATGAAAAGAGACTTGTTATTCAGTGTTGTCGAAATACGCTCAAAGAAGAGGAAGTTGAGATGAAAAGATGACGAGATGCCATGGTTTGGGATTGAAGAACTGGGACGAAGTTGCAGCTATTCCGCTCATCAGCTCGTCAGCTCATCAGCTCGTCAGCCGCAAGGCGCCAGCCCATCAACAAATCGGCTCTCGCGGAAACGGATGAAGGCAGAAGCACGTGAGGGGAAAACACATCCATTTGCATGGCTCTGGGGCCTACTCATCTCACGCTTGGTTTGCAGTGCTCTTTCTCTGCTATCGCACGTACTCACTAATAAAATGGTGATTCCGATCAGTGGACAGTCTGTAAACCGCTTCGAGGAAAAGCAAATCGCCATCATAAGGTAGGGAGATTGCGCATATTCCTAGGAGCCCAAGAAACGACTACTCGTCAATGGATAAGATTTAGCTACTCTGCGTTCTTCTTTCCAGCACGACTCTCACGCTTCCTTCGACACTTGCTACACTCGGCATTGACAGTGGCATCCTGCCACACGACCTTCATGGCACACTGCCCGAAACGGTCCATGGTCTTTGCGCTGTTGCATGCCTTTTGTACCGTCTGCCTCTCCAAGTTCCTGTCGCAAGTCTCGCAGACGGTGAAGGTATCGATGTTGTAGCACATTTTCCTCGAAATTCCCGAAATACTGGTGATGCAATTCAACCTGCTGAGTGTGAAGTAAATTATGAGCACGGCGGGAGATGGGTTTGGGACTTGAAGACTGCTTATATGCGAGTCAATTGTCGCGAGTCACCGCTGTGATGGATAATAAAGGTGAATGAGGATAGGAAAGGAGCGAATGATCGGACTGGGCAATGACGCCTGGAAAGCTGTCTTTTAATGGCCACAACTCTGTCGAACTCGTGTTTGCTATGCGGTGGTGCCACCGCGCACAGGAGGAGTCGATTTCGGAGACGTGCATGGCTGTTTTAAATTTAACAAGTAGGAAAAGAAGCGGAAAAGTGAAGAGCCGAGACGTTCCATGTATTCTTCTGGTTCAGCTTTGCGCTTCGCTCCCTGCAGCTGGTGGTTGTTGTTGTCGTCGATGCTCGATCAGCGACGACTGGGAGACCATTCAGTCCACCACATTGTCCACCACGCATGACGCACAGAATAGTTGTCACAGACATTTTGGAAGCATAGAGATAAACCGAGCAGCATTCATCTAGTCAGCGAATGGAGTCTACTAGTTGATCAGTCATTCTTCGCTTCGCGCGATACCACGCCGACGGTACGGGCCGATCCTCAACGGATCTCAGATCAAGCTTAATTAGTGCCACCACCGTCACGGATCCTTGTGTCATGACAGGTCACGAGGGTAACGGACAGCATTGATGGTGGGTTTCAGAGCGCGAGGTTGTACCTGATGAAGCTTGAACATCTTGAAGAAACGGAGGCTCTGGTGGCTTGGCCTTGTTGAGCGGCCGTGTTGTGGAAGTGCCTTGCGTATTGCACACCGCGTCCTCACTCAATAGGTACGACTTGGTAGATCTTCAATACGCCTTGAAGCCAAACCTTGAACGATGAGGCGGTCTATGGCAGTGAAGAGCAAACTCGAAATATACATCAACAACCAACATCGGATGGACGAGGTCAGAGGCGAAGCGGCTTCTCGATCTCCATCTGGAAAGCTGTGCGAAGTCGTGCCCACGGAAATGCCCCAAGAGGTCAATAGCCGGGTGGCTCAGCTTGCGTCGCCGGGCGAGACGACCCGAAGCACCGGAATAAAGACGGGAACTTGGGTGAAACGGGTGTTGCCCCTGGCTAAGCCCTGCTGTGAGCCCCCGTATTCTCACATTTGACCGAGAAATGGCAATCATTGTGAGAGAAGATGTCACCGAGGGTGTCTTGGTTGGCCCACCACTGTCGTTCCCTGAGTCGTTTCAGCCCGTAAGTCGCATTCTCGAGACAATTCTGCCTATCATCGAGAATTGCGACAAGAATTGCGACACACTCGGGTCGCCTTGGATACTCGACAGGCCTCGTTACGCCTCTCGCGCGGCATTGCTGCATGGCCGCACCTCGTGATGCAATGCTAGACGGTCTGCTGAGACATGCAGAGGCTATACATGCATGGCGTCTCTGGCCAGCCCAACGGTTGTTTTCACCAAAAGAAACGCCAAACCGCCTCGAGAAGCCCCAAGGAGTGCCTCGGAGAATTTGCATGTGAAACATGTCATTACGTGCTGTCTACAAAGCATTTCTTCAATCTATCCAAGCCCCCAATGTTCAATCTTCCCAAGACGCATTCAAGAGAGGCGATGCTCTCCTCACTGAGCAGCAGCCATTGCGTTACACTTTGGCGTCGTTCATTGGCAGCTTGGACATGCGAGAATATGCAAGTTGGTTCACCGGGGTCAGCAGAGCGGGGGTTATCTGCAGCCACGGCTATCGTGAAGGTCGCTGAATGGACGTGAGCAAAGCAGTGGCGTTGTCCGCATGGCCTCGACAGGCTCACAATCCCGCCGAGCATGGGCTGGCTTCGTGTGACTGTGTGACTCGGCACGGAACAACGGCTTGGCGGCTTGTGTCTGATGTCACCGAGACTCGAGGCCCAACTCTGCGAGAGCGATGGCCAGCGCCCCGAGCCTCGCCTCCGATTTCCCCTCGCGGAGCCGTCGACGCACGCGAGGATGCGACATACCCGCAGGCCACTCACATCCCCCCGCCTGGGAGCCGCATGAGCCTCGAGCCGTCCGGTCCAGCGTACTTATTAAGCGATCGCAGGAGGAGAAAGAGGCCGGGCTGCAAGCCAACCCCGCATATCATCCAAAGTTGAATTGCACTGCCCAGCATGGCTTCCCAGCCCGAACGAATCACCGACTACGACTTGCGGTTGGACGTCTTGGAAAAGTGGCTGTGGTGGACGTTTGACGACGACACCATCGAGGTGACGGTGAGTACCGCGGGCGAGACCGGGCGCACGCACCTGACAACCCTTCCTCTGTAGCATAAGGCGGCCAGGTACATCTTTTCCCTCCCGCCCGGGAAATACCTTACCGAAGTATGAGAGACGCCCGCCTTGACGCCATGCCGAACGGCTCTGACATTCATCCTGCAGGACCACAAGGATGAGATTAGAGACTTACGGGGTGAGTTTGAATGGGAGCCTCCGTACGAGAAGCACGGATGAGACAATGGAATGCCGAAAGTAGGCAACGCTGCTGCGCCGTCTGCTTGGCTGAGCCGCGTGTGGGCTTGTTGGGTACACTTTGGGGGCGAGGCGAGGCATTCTGCACGCCAAACGCAGGAGGCCTCGGACGCCAGGGGGCTTTGGGTTATACGTTGTCGGTCGCTGAATAGCTCTGAGAATGAAATTTTCACGGGACTGCGTGTTGACGTTTTGTATTGTGTGGCTTTGTGATCTCCTGGCCTCTTGTCTCACCTTGGGGCTCCCGCAACCAGCACCCGAAGAGTCGAGCACGAGTTGCCTTCTGGCTGGCCTCGATCCTTGTGGCCACTCTGCAAGGCGTACGAGGCACTCTTATTCGCTCTTGTGCCTCGAGGGAGTAATCGACGTACATCGGGTGTGCTGCCCAAAGCCTCATCCAGTCGCCACTGAGCGTTTTAAAACCCCGACGAGGAGACGCGGAATTGAGGCCTCTCGGTATCTCTAGCGCACCGCTCACTCTGTTCTCCTTCAAAATGACGATAGACTCGCACGATCAGCTGCTGGACTGCTGCAGCAGTCCCAGGTCCTATCCACGCAACTTCATACGGCCTGGCAACTTGAGTCGCAATTTGAGAGCCCACCACGAATACCTCAACACGAGAGAGAGGCGCCTTTTTGCGCCCCGGAAGCAGTCCCTGGACTTCTTAGAACTGAGCGATGGCGAGAAGAGTATCCACGAAAGCTGTTCTAGAACCGGTGTACGGTTGCTAACGAATTCCAAGAACACCGGTCGAGCAACATTCGCGATCATGTTAAACTGGAATCGCATCTAAAAGCCAATGGCAAAGATCCCAGATGCCGGCACATGTACGTGAATCACTGACCCCTAGCTTGAACTAGTCTTAATTTTAGTAGATTTATCCAGGCAAACAATTCCCGAAAGCCACTCAACTGTTCGCGAGACGACCTTTGCTTCCTCTTCACATTCCACCAAATCTCCCCCAGTTTTCTGGACTACGTGTATTCCTTCGGAAGCACAGATGACCCCCTCGACTACTCCATGACTGGACTTCACTGGGAAGATTCCATCGGAGCTGCAGACGACGAACTTCTCAAGATCCCCAAGCTGGGTCGCTCCGGCCGCGAGCTTCGGGTCTCGTACCTCCTCCGATCGGTCGAGCGCTCACAAGAAGGCTTTCACGCCAACCCATCGAGCTGGTCCGTAAGGCAGATGGCTGTATATCATACATTCGATCTGGAAACCGGGACGGCTTTTTGGCTCAATATCAAGGGTAACTCTCTGATGAAGGAGACCGTGGAAGAAGCCTCGGAAGAACTTCCAGAGTTGAAGGCCACTTCGCGCGAAGACCTGGCCGGCGCCTTCAAAGCTACCCTTGCCACGCATATGTTGTGTCTGGAATGGTGCGATGCAAATTGGAGACGATGCATCAACGATACCGAGGGGGCCCTGAAGAAGATCATCAACAAGGCAACGACGGCGAACATTGACATAGACGACCAGGGCGAGAGGGCCGAGCCTCTCGAGCACGCCATGACATTGCGAAGAAACGAGAGCCTCGCGGCTGGAGATGACCACCTTGTGGCCAGAAAAGCTACGAGAATAGCCAGAATACGATCACGCCTCGCCGATATCGCGGCGACTCTGCGCATATCAGGGTCAAAGGCCGGCACTGAACCGACACGGAGTGGAGGGAACTCGACGTCGCCACGCGTCAACAGGACAGCCGAGAGCAAACCCCCAAAGACGGGATTCAAAGCGCTGGAAGTGTTTTCCTTTGAAGAACTCCAAGAGCTCCATCATATCGGCTCGCGACTGCAGGAGATGCGCCTGGTGATCCAACTGGACACGCAGACTCTCCGAGACATCAAGGAGAGCTACGAGGGTTTGTTTGGCCGACACGACCTCGAGATAGAAGACGGAGTGAAAGAAAACTGCAAGAGACGGGTCATCGAGTTTGCGCGAAATGTAGACCGGATAACGAAGAACCTGGAGGTGAGACTAACACAACTGGATACGATGATTGCCTGGCTCAACGACGGCAAGGCACTGGTAAGCATCCACCTACCGAGACAAGCTGAATTGTAAGTGACTAACGGAGAGTCTAGTTCGACAGCATTCTCCAATACAGGAGCTTCCAAGCCAGCGACATCTTCTCGGGCATCGCCCTCGAGCAGGGAAAGAAGATGGAGAACATTGCCAACAAAACCGAGCTCCAAACAGGCTCCATGCACGTCATCACCTTTGTGACGCTGGTATTTCTGCCGCCCACCTTCGTCGCCGTAAGACTCGCGTGGCCACTCATCGGGAAATTGGTGTCGGATCTGACCTTTGACCAGACATTCTTCCAGAGCGGCCTGGTGTCGTGGCCGAGCTGGGATCAGGGCAACAACGCGACCCAAGTAGGGATGCGGTTCAATGGCCACGGCTTCAAGTTGTTTTGCGTCATTTGTATCCCGATGATGTTCATCACGGGGCTGGTGTGGTTCATCGTATATAGATGCCTGAAGAAGCGGAGGATGCGCAAGCGAAACGACGAGGTTGAAGGGCCTGAGGCTGCTTTGTTGGTGGTCTGAACGGGACTAGATTTGGCAGGCGCAGGGCGGAAGGGGCTCCTTCCATCAATTATTTTAACTTTCCCCATTGTACTTTCCTACTTGTATTCCGATGACAGTCGAACGGAAGAGGAAGGTGCCCAGATACTTCATACCTAGCCGTGTCTCGATTATCATTATTTTGCACCTCGCATTCACTCCTCTGCTTCTCGTTTCTGCGAACCTGGCTCACCACTCACCCGCCCACTGCATCGCCCATTGGAAGCCTCATGCGGGACATGACCCTCACAGGCAGAGGGGTTTTGGGGGGGGATGGACCTGGGTCCCCAACAACTCAGCCATCGCCTGGTCAGTGGCTGCTACCTATTTGCGCACCAGGCGAACCACCAAGCAAGTCCTTCAACGTTGCTCAACGCTTTTCAACGTCCTTGGGATCGTTCTAACTTCTTTCGTTCCCGGTACTTCGTTGCGGCCTTTTTCCCTGAAGCTGCTGACCGCGTGTGTCCCCCGCTTCTCCTTTGGGACTCACGATTCCTCTTCCCAAGCTGGTCCAATCTCGAGTGTAGGTATCCGTTCACAATGAACCTCGACGAGGCGACACGAGGTATCCATAAGCCTCAACAAGTTCGGCTAGGCGCAGCGCGACCATTAGCAGGCAGGCCGAGCCATGGCAGTGCTGAAGAACCCATCGCCTTGCGGCGGCCTTGGGTTAGGCCATACCTCACTTTTGCTGGCATGCTGGGGGCGAAGCACAGCTCCAGGTCACTTTGGTTGGCGCCGTAATTCGAAGGGAGCACAAAGTCAGACCCTCGATTGGGCATGTCCTACCACACTACCGTCATTATCCCTCATCGACATGCACGTCTCCCCCCTCCCTCCACTACCCCTCTGTGGGCACCATCTCTCGCATTCCGCCTTGGGCTCACATGGATTAGAATGCCTCGCTTGGTTGGCAATAGACGGAATCGTGAGTCGGTATTTAAGTGGTTGCGCTGGTTGTGCCTCGAGGAATCGGCGAGATGTTACTAAAGGGCAGTTCGTGCACCTCAATCGCTGTTCCTTGCAGCTGAAGGCCTCCGATCAAGTCCAAGGAGATGAGGCTGGACAGCCTGAACAACCCGCCACACCACCTTCCAATCCATCCAACAGTGGAGGTTGATTTCACTGGGAGAAGGCAGCCAAGGCTAAGACGCTATCCCGAATCGACCCCTCTTCCCCTGCATCTCCTTCTGTACATTTATTACCCTTGCAGTGCCCTGCTTCTACACTTGTATTCTGAACCCAGCGACGTTTTCATTTATCCCTTGCTGCTCACTATTCCTTCCAGAGCTCCCCGACACGCAAATTCCTGTGTAGAGCTTCTCCCGCCGAGCCTCTTTTATTGACCGTCGACCTACGAGTACATACCCGATCGTCCTGTCCCATGCGGCATAACCCGCCCGACCATTCTTCTCCCTGCGACATCCAACAAACGTACAAACTACCTTCGTCGTCGGCCTCCGGAGGGAAGTCTCGAAAATGTACAACAAACGGACGGCCGAACTAGGTGATTTCTTAAGGAACAACGTCAGAACCGGTCGAAACGGGCTCGACCAAGATGCCAAATACATACCAAGCTCGGTCCTTAAGCAACACTGGAACGAAAACAGGCTGAGAAGCATGTTAACCGAGTGCAATCTTCGCGAAAATATCGACGAGATTGCCAAAGGATACCTCCGTGTATTTTCCATCCTCGTCTTCATCGGAAACCCCGAAGCTATCGAGCTCTTTACACGCTATGGCCGCGACGATCATCACCTACCGCTGAAGAGTCGCCCGAATGACTGGCTGGCAATGCCAGACCATCAGAAACTCTATGATGATTTCTTTGAGCACCAATGGATGTTCTGCCCCCAGGAGTTCTGCGACGTTTACATGAACAAGCGCCACCTTCACGCACGAGTGATCTTGCCGGTGTCATCTATTGAACGTCTCAGCGAAGAGTCGGGAGACGGGGACGTCGCGATTGTTTATAAGGTAAAGATTGACAGCGAATGTAACAGGACAATTCCAAATCCCAATGTGAGTTTCATCCCTCGCGCTATCCAAGCATACCACTGACCTAGTATGGCCCTAGGATGTCGTCTTCAAAGTTTACCAAACCGATGAAGCCGAGGACCTTTTCAATGCCGAAGCAGATGCTTACTCGAGCTTTGCCACACAGCACGTGGATTACGTTGCCCGGTGCTTTGGCTCATTCCAGCAGAACGGTAAACGGACCATCGTCCTCGAGTGGGCGTCGGGTGGTACTTTGCTTGACTTCCTCGCCCGCGAACTTCCTCCGCAGAACGAACAGCAGGGCCTTAAACTCTGGGCCAAGTTGAGCCAGCTGCTTCACGGATTGCACTTCATCCACGGAATGTCACCCAAGGACGAAAACCCGGAATGGGTCCTGCTGACGTACGCCTCGTTTACCCGCGAAATCAAGACTTAACGCTGATGTCTACCAGGACTCACCACGACATCAAGCCCGATAACATCTTAGTGTTTCCGCGGAACAACAGTGACCCTTACGATGTCAAGTTCAAACTTGCCGATTTCGGAACAAGTCATATCAGAAAGGAGCTTGCCGCCAATGCCCAAAACGCGCCTGCGGCGACAAAAAATGGGAGTAAGATGTATTGTAAGTCCGTCCTTGATGAACAGATTCGTGGCATCGATGAGCATACAATCTAACGGACAACATCAGCCGCCCCTGAGTGCACTTGTATGTTTCCAGTTCAAAAGTACATCCCAAACAAAGTCCAACCGGCCGTCGATATGTGGGCACTGGGCGCAGTCTTCAGCGAGATGCTCGTCTGGACAATAGGGGGTGAATATCTCCGCGATGATTATTGTCGCCGTCGTCAACTTGAGATCTCCAAGTTCCCGACACTCAGAGGCAGTGGATACTATGGCGGCTTTCATGACGGAGACCACAGGCTCGATGTCGTCGGGCAGATACACGACGATGCCCTGCGCACCCGACCAGACGACACACTGTCCAAGGTCGTCAGTGACCTCATTTTGAACCATATGCTCCAGACCGAGGACCGTCGACGTAAGCCGATGGAGACTGCCGTTCAGTTCGATAACTTGTTGAAAAGTTTGACCAGGCCGCCGCAGACACCCACTTCGAATCGGATGTCGTTCCGGAGAACAGAACTGCCAGCAACGCCAGTGTCGCTGAATGGTGTCGCTTCAGGCATGGCGCCCGCGTCACCGACTTCGACGAATCAAAGGCCAACTTACCTTGATTGCCTCACAGACGACCCGTCGCCGACAACACCCGCCGAGACCAGCCGTCCACTTTCAAGCTTCCAAGATCAGGCTGCACGTCGACAGACCATCCCTGGGTCTCGCTATCCTGTCAACACATCTCAAGACACCCAACTTCAAGCTCGTTTTGAAGACGTAACCATTGCATCTCCAACTCACACCCGGCGTCTAGCAACCGAATTTCCCCCAGAGGTAGTCAACTCTCGCCACTCCGAGGCTTCTCACACACCCTCTTTCAACCCAGGAACCCCTGGCACTCCATTGGTGGTCAATCGACAGAAGGTGACTTTCGGGAGGGCACATGGGATTCTGCTAAGGAGAAGGCAGACCAGACTTCATAGATCGCATACGCTGATGCGCATGGTGGAATCAAAAGAGTCTAGGAAACTCTCAAAGGCTGCATCTGAAGAGATGAGGCTCCCTGGCATCCAAGAAGCTTTGTCCACGCTTGAGAGTCTCGGGAAACGCGAGCAGGTGAGTTATCCCCACTCCCATTCCTGCTTTGGGGCTATTGACTGATTGTTACGCTTTATAAGGTGATACTCATTGACGACTTTGCCTCCATGGAGAAGCACAAGCCCGATGTGCAAATCGCTGCTCGAGTGATTAGCTACTACGTGAAGGAAGTCGATCCAAACAAAATGGAGTTATATTTTGCTTCCGAAATCAACAAGCCTTCCGAGTACCACAAGAGTTCGGCATTGGAGACCGCCATCGAGAACCATCCCTTTGTCCCCGGAAAATGCTCCATGCGCCTGTACCTCGGCAACATTCTTCGGAATATCATGGCTAAACCAACATTCAGGACTAAGCCATCCAGCATCTACGTGTTTACCGACGCGGTATGGGAGCCCGGGGATGCCAGAGTTGATAGGGTGATTGTCGAGGCAGCCAGACAACTACGCAACGAAGGGCTTCCGCCCGAGCACATCATGATCCAGTTCATCCGATTCGGAGACGGCCATGTCGGAAAAGCACGACTGAAGCATCTTGATGACGACATTGTGGAAGCGTTTAACCTTGGAGACTAGTGAGTCCATCTGTTTTGAAACGATTACAACTCCGATGCTAACATCTAGTCTAGTGACATTGTCGATACAAAGAGTTTCGAAGACAGCGTTCCAGATGTGCTCATTGGAAGCATATCCAGGTTCAATGACTCGAAGGTTTCTTCTCAATGACCAAGGTCTTTCAGCGCTGTGCTCGCACAAGTGGATTTGGGGACGTGGAATCTAGTTAGTACGAGTTTCGGATAATGTTTGGCGTATGGGAGTTTGCTGGCCCGGGGGATATACATCTATAATGAGGCGAGATGTATCCTTTTACGACGGCGTTTGGCAACGCATTTGGTTTCTTACGGCTATACGAACAACAATAATGAGGACCTGGATTTATATATTTTGATTTAGACGATGGCTGCCTTATTTAAGCCCGGATGCTATGCAGCCGGTCTCTGAATGTTCCTATGATGAAGTACTCTATTGACGCCATGACGGAAGTTACTCTCTATCGCCATCTTACCCCTGAAACGGCAAACAGGTTCAGAACACCACGAGATGCCACGCATCTCGTCATCCCGCCGCAAGCCGTATGAGTCGTCATTGATGAAGCTAGACCACCCCCAATCATGAGGAGAGCCGACCCATCGCCGCACCGTCTGCGTGAAAATGAGGAAGCCTTCTCCCTCGGGACACCTTTTGAAGTCCCAGTCCCACCAGCCACCAGGCCAATCGCCGTGGAAGTTGTGGGTGAAGCCTGCGCACCGGTCTCGGTGCTCGGCCTGGAATTCACACCTCCCTGTGAAATTGGAGGATGCCACGTCTGGCCTGCGACGCCAAGGCCGCGAGGGGTTCGGGCAGAGCTTCCACTGAAACGTGCCCGCCGTTCTACTGCTCGCCCCTTGCACATCGGCCTCGTGTGCCGGCATCGGCTGGCCCCAGTCCAGACAGTTGCAAATGTTGGGATCGAAACATCTGATGGTTTCGCACCTATATACGTTTGTCGGCAGCCACTGAAATGCCGAAACGGGGAGCCTCTCCCGGACAAGCTTCGCAATGCTGCCTCGGAACGCTATAGAGCTCACCTTGCCACCCTGCTCGGACCCTTGCGGCTGGAACGGGAGATGAGTGGTGATGGACATTTCAAAACACAAGTTTCGCTTCTCATCTCTATAGAACTTGAACCGCGGCTTGTCGTCGCCGCAGCAAAGCTTCGAAGTTCCGTCTCTGACGTGCTGGCACGGGGAGACTCTGTGGTGCCCCTTGTCGCACTGAATGATGTTTTACCCCGGCGGAGCATCCGCAAGACGCTGAGCCGAGTCCCAAGTGGCGGACACGTGCTCGCACAATGTCAGGCAGCCCTCGCGGCCCTTGCAGATCCTCTCGTCGTCGTTGGACTCGTTTCGCTGCCGGGCCGAGAAGTACAGGGCGCGGTTATATTATAGACTACTATTCGACGGTTTATCATAGGCTGACGTATGTATAGCTGTTCCATGTCGCATCCTGCGCAGTAGATAAAGGGCACGCCTTCGAGGAGCTCTCGGTCGCCCGCGTAGCCCTTTTGCTTCCTGAAGGCGATGCAGGGGCCGCACAGGGGGCCGAATTTGTCGGTTCGGAGGTGCTGTTCTGGGAACCGATGCAGAGGCGTGGCCCAGACTCTGGCCAACGAGGCGCGCTTGCCACGGTCGTGTGCGTCGGTGAGATGGTGCTTGCGGAAGGCCTCGGACGAACTGAACAAGCGCATGAAGTCTCGCGAGACCTGACGCCGCCGGAGGATGTCGTCATGGTCGACGCGTTCCATGATGGAGACTATCAGCGCGTCGGGAAGTCGCGCAGGAGGGCTCTGCGTCTGGTTCCGGTAGGCCGTAGCGATAATGGGGTCCAATTCCACGCCGTCGGCTCTGATGAGACGTGGTACTTGTGCATGGTGACCGGAGGCGGCCGCATCCTGAGATTCCTGATAAGGCGGCGGCAAGTCGGGGGACCGACTCGGAGGAGCCCAGTTCCGAAACCGAGGTCGGCGAGACTGATCATCCGGAACGCAGCTGTACAATACATCGAGCATGATTTCTCGGAGGCTCCGGTGTGTTTGTGCTTTCCCTTTGGCCATGATGTGTAGAGTGCGTTGGTATGCAGCTGTCCCCGAAGTGTTGAGTTGTGGTTTATGGATTCTCAGCTTCTTGCAAAAGAGGATTGAAGTGTGTAGAGTCTGGATTAAAGTTAGGTATACATCTGAGTGTTCGTAAAGTGCTTCAAAATACATATGTTCTCAAATCATGGTACATGCAAACTTAGATGGTATAGGAAACCTTCATGGAATGAAAAGTTAAGATAAGTTTAGAACCTTATATGTCTATAAAGTAAGGGAATAGTTATCTCTACTGGCAAATGGAGGCCCTATTTCCGTGTTACCTGACTACCTGCACATCTGGATTCAGATCCTCAATATGGACTTTGCGAGGTTCTCGACCAATGAGAGGGCACATAGAGTATGTGGTGTTCAACAAACCCTCCATGACTTCCGACAAGTTGCTCCAGGACTTGTGGGACGAGGCGTGAAGTTTGCCGGTCTTGCCCCAGTTCTTCCAGACGAAGGTTCCCACGCGGAGGGTACCTACCTTATACTACCTAACCAAGATTCCCCTCTGTGCCTGCCCAAGTAGCCATAGCCACGGTAGCTTGCGTCGTACTTGACGGGTGTATGCCTAGATTACCAGATACTGCAGGTACCCGACTTGCACCTACCTTACCTACCAGTACCTTGCAGATGGATTCTTCAAAGCCTCCTTCACATCGTAACGCCCCGGCGGGCACAACTTAGCACTGCCCTCTCTCAACTTGTCAGCTTGGGGCACCATCTATCAACGACAATACCGATCTCTTGGTTTCCATTCCAGGGCACAGTATCGACTATCCCTTGAATTTATACTGTTTGCTTCTCCAATCCTTCTCCATTATCGACTTTGACGCGACTTGGGTGGTCCTCCAACACCCGGGCATCTCCAGTCATCAGATTGTCCCCAGCCCCCAAGTCCCAACCGTACTGATTGTCAACGACTCGGGAGACGCATGCAGTTTCGCCAAGGTACTACCATGTTCGAGCGTCTAAAGCGTATACTTTCTCCCCATGAGACTAACGTATCGTGGGCGGTAGGACATCGCGGCTGCTCTCGACCGGCAAGAGAAGGGCCCTCGATTCGAAGCAACCACCAGATCAGACCATCGTTTTCTTCCACCAAGGGCTTCATCAAGAACAAAAGAAGCACCGCCCCTTGAGTCTAATTACCCGAGGCTCGCATTCTCCGAGGGCATATTCTCATTCCCTGGGCACACTCTCGATGCCTCTTCTCGTCACTTCGTCGTTATTGTGCATGTTCTTGTTGCCCAGTCTACCCCAAGACGATGCGGTTTACACTCTGGCTCTGCGTTCCTCCTTGACTTTTCGGCTTCTTCAACCAAAAAGAGAGCTCTCGGGGCTGTTTCGAAAAAACCATGTGAGCATTTCACACAAATCTACTTCTTTGTCGCTATTGTGACGCCTCTCACACAGCACCGCTAACGTTTCACAAGCAAGCACAACCTTGGACATCGAAGTGCTAACTTGTCGCAGGCTGCCGGTTGCCCGTCCGCCATCAAGCCCTTCTCCCGCAGGGTCGTCGGCGTTGGTTGGGCCCCAGGTTGGCGGAAGGCTTGGCACATTCCAGGTCTAGTTGTCGGCGGGAGCGACAGGCACAACACCGTCTTGGGTCTCCATCCAAGTGTCGGCGTCGTCGTTCCCGGTGTCCGCGTTGTCGTCCTCGTTATCGTCGTTCTCTGCGACATGACGCCTACTCAGGCCCTCAACGGGATAGAGACTCGTCGCGTCCAAAGACGTTCAAAGCCGACTCCCTGGACCTCCACACCTAAGACTTGCCCACCGACGACCTCTACCTGTAGAAGATCCTGCTGACGCAACAATTCCGCAAGGACCGGAGCGCCATCATGGTTAACGCCGACGCGCTCGAACACCGATTCAAGGACGAGAGCAAGTTGTCCCTCCAAGCCTACATTGACAAGAAGATCTTGCAACCCAAGTCTCCCTGTTCTTGATAGGCAAGGTTTCCATGTCAAGCGCTCCTGCCCCGGCTCCAATGTCTCAACGTCGGCTGCCCCAACCTTTTCTGCTCCGACTCACTCGCTTAGTCCTCCGTCTGGTCTCTCTCTTTTCCCCTGCCCGTCGTCCGTTCCTAGCTGCTCGCTGCCCGTCTCTATTCGCCGCTCATCACTCATCTCCCGACGGCAACGACAACAACAACGACAACGACGAGGACGACGACAACGACGACAACGACAACAGCAACGACAATAACAACAACGACAATATGGCCCAGCCCCTCCCCGTCGAGTCCCTGGCAGGGACAGTTGTCCACTGCCAAGCTGCCCAGCACCCTCCCCGGTGCCCAGACGTTGTTTGCACCAACGTCTGTCCTGCCTGTCCTGTGGTCCCGGCCTGTCCCGGCTGTCCCGGCTGTCCCTCGCCCTGTCACGCTCCCACGTCCGCCCTTGTTCCTATCTGGGCTGCCCTGCTGTCCGCTATTCTATCCGCCCTATGTGCCTCGATCCTGACCAAGGAGGGTCGCGCGGCCTGGACTGGACGACTGGTGTTTGGCGTTTTTTACGCAACCATGTCCCGAGTTTCTTGGCTGGGCTCTGGACCTGGCTCGTGGCCTGGTGCATTGACTCGCCCTGTCGCACTCGTCACATGGTAGCAATTGCACGATCAATTGATTCTCCGGCATCGAGCCCCCGAGCATACCGACACTCTACTCTTACACTTATCCCGAATTACCTTACACCAAATCCCGATTACCTTACACTAAACCGCAATTACCTTATACCTCGCCTAAATTACATAACACCTAATCCTCATTGCTTCACCCCTACTACGGCTATCTGAACCTCTTATCGGCGCGACCACCCTTCGCCCTCTGGAGGCGAACCGTCCCCTAACACGGATGGAAAATGCCCACTATGACCACGTCGGACGGAACGTACAAGGTTCACCTTCTGGAAAATGGAATCATGATTAAGGATCTGGTATACACGGCTGAGCCAACCTAGGGAGAGGTCGTTGCCGATTTGAATACCACCATCAAGCCAACCGGCATCTGACCCCAGGCCGGGCAGTTTATCGAAGCAAAATAACCAAGGGCAAGGGAGGGTGCAAGGCGATTGGGTTCGTGGCCCTGGCCCCAAGGGGTTTCAAAATCCAGTGAAACGACGACGACGATGAGTCGACGACTGCCTCCCCCGCCGCCAGAGGCGTTATTTACCGCGTTTGTTTGTTTTGTTTTGTTTTGTTTCGCTTTGCTTTGATTTTTTATCCTTGTTTCCTTCATGTTTCTTTCTTATTATTACTACTTCTAGTTAGTCGTCCTTTTGTTGTGTTCCCCTTTTTTCTTGCAATGACTACTGCCTACTTAGGTAGGTATGTATTACGAAAGATGTCTTTTAGGCCCAACAATATTATGCAATTGGCCCCTCAAGTACTGAGCTCGAGTCGGTCGATGATACCCTTCGTGTGTCTTACTAGCATAACACAAACCGGTTCCTTGTCAGCCGAGTGCCGGTGTGCATGGTGATGATCATTTCTGATGCACGCAGGGAGTGTTCCCGAGTGCCAGCCGATTTGCCTGTCTTCCATCGCCTGAAGCAAAGCTGCAAAACTGCCTAGTGTAGCATTTGGGGTTCCGAAAATGTCGTCCTTGACGGCGTTTTTCGCAATGCTCTCCCATTGTTGGGGAGCCAAGCTAACGTGGAGACAGGGAGTACCAAAGTTCCCATCCATTGTACCCAGATCTGAGAGGTTAGGCTGTGATTCGTTGATGAAGAGTGTCTTGAGTTCATTGTTCTGTGCGGCTCGTTGAGCTTCCACGGTGATGGATTCGACTAACGCCCGATAGGTCTCGGCGATGGAAACCAGGAGCGTATTCAGGAGTTGGGAATTTTGCATGGCCCAGACAAACTCAGTCGGACAGACGGTGCATTGGAGAATGGCCAACGCTCTTGATGTGATGGATCGAAGGCGGATGAGTGCAGATGAAAAGGGTGCCGGTTCTGTTGCCCGCGTCTCTTCCATGCAGAGGTAGATACTCACAAGACATGAACAGGACGGCTTTGAGGGCAGAGGGTCCAGCCTTAAGAGGGCTGGATCTGTGGTCAGGGAGTTGTTTGTTTCGCAACTGAGGATACAGTCAGACGGTACTACAAGGTTTGATTGAAATTAACATACCCCCATATGGGCTGGTCAACGCCAGCATCGAAGGCCAGCTGAGGCGCAAACTCGAAGCCGCTTTGAGCCATGGTCATGTCAGCAGGCGAGTCTCTTTCGGTCGACGACGGGGGAGTTTCGGCGCTGGTGCTGGTCTGATCTTCCGCCCCTTGGACCTTGCGTTTCTTGGGCCTTCCCATGGGCAAACGGGCTGAATACTCGCAGGCTTCGCCCAAATGCAAGCATCTACCGCACGTTGGAAAGTCGCCGTCGCATTTTAGTTTTTTTTGCCCTTTGTTAGTCAGCATCGGCTGTGACCAAGTCAGGCAGGAGGTGGTACTGCATTGTTCACACGAGGCTCTCCGGTGAGAAGAGTCATTCGGGTTTGGGGCCATTCACGCGGGCGCTGGAGGACTGAGAGGGAGCGGTTGGCCTTTGGGTACGGGGAGAAGTGGGATTTTCTAGTCGACAACCGAGTTATAGGGTTATTCTTCGCACGCTCAAAGTGAGGAATGGTCGGTCTCATCAGATGTTCACAGTCACAGTGTCCAGGGGAGCATGCGCTCAGCCGTCGGGGGGGCCCCACACTCGAAGCCTGGAAGTCTCGGAGCTCGGAGGTTGCATATTCCGGTCGCCCAACCACCGGCCGGAGAAAAAAAATTGGAATTTTCGAGCAGCCGATAAGAAAAGCCCCCACTATCCAAAGAAACATCTCGAGATTCTTCATCCAAACCATACACATTTGCGATCGCGACAATGGCGCCCTCAAAAGACGTTGCTCTGGCCGGCTCCAATGCCGTGGCCTCAATTGACCCCGATCAGGTACGTGTTGCAACCAAATTCCTTCCCATCCGACGCCGTCTGACCCCAGTTCTCAGACCTTGAAAGCCTCCAAGGCTCTCCTGGCACACATCAAGAAGGCGGCCAAGGAGAAGGCCCAGGAGTCCTCCAAGCGCGACCTCCTCGCCGACGAAGATGAGCCCGCCGAGGCCCCCATCTGGCTCACCCTGACGACCAAGCGCCACATCGCCGACAAGACGCGCCTCAAGCCCGGCAAGATCGTCCTCCCCCATCCCCTCAACGCCGACGAGTCGTCCACCATCTGCCTCATCACCGCCGAGCCCCAGCGCGCCTACAAGGACATTGTCGCCTCGGACGAGTTCCCCGCCGCCCTCGGGAAGCGCATCACCCGCGTCGTCGACTTCAAGAAGCTCAAGGCCAAGTTTGGCCAGTACGAGGCCCAGAGGAAGCTCTTCTCCGAGCACGATATCTTCCTCGGCGACGACCGCATCATCAACCGGTTACCCAAGGTCCTGGGCAAGACGTTTTACAAGACGACGCAGAAGCGACCCATCCCCGTGTCGCTGCAGGCCAAGGCTTCCAAGCAGGACGGCAAGCGACAGAAGCGGCAGAAGACGGAGGGGCAGGTCAACGCCGGCACGCCCGCCGATGTTGCCAAGGAGGTCGAAAAGGCCATCGGCGCCGCCCTCGTCAGCCTCGCGCCCACGACCAACACGGCCATTCGCATCGGCTACTCCACCTGGACCGCCCAGCAAATCGCCGACAACGTCGACGCCGTGGTGACGGCCATGGTCGACAAGTGGGTCGACCAGAAGTGGCAAAACATGAAGAGCGTTTACATCAAGGCCCAGGAGAGCGCCGCCCTGCCCATCTGGCTGACGGACGAGCTCTGGGTCGACGACAAGGACGTGGCCGCCGAGGACGAGGAGACCAAGGTCACGGCGGGCGAAAAGGCCAACATTGGCAAGAAGCGCAAGTCGCTCGAGGGCAAGGACGAGGCCGAGTCGCCGGCGCCCAAGAAGAAGTCCAAGAAGCAGGCGGCAGCGGCGGCGGCCGAGGGCGACGACGCCAAGCTGGACAGGCAGATTGCGGACCGCAAGAGCCGCCTGAGGAAGCAAAAGGCGGCGGCGAAGAAGGCTATGGATTGATATACCGCGCGTTCATCAAGGGCAAATTGGTGTTGAGGCGTTGGGGCAGTGATACAAAACAAAAAGACGAAGATAGACCTTGTCGAGTTTCATGGTTGCAGGCATGATTGGTTCATTCGGCGTGGTATTAACAAGCTAACGAGCACCCCTCCCCCGGTGGTTCCATGTACACTGACTGTCCTGTCTCCAAGTTCAGAGCCCATAATCCCAGAATTACATGTATGGAAATCGCAAAAATACAAGATTGGATAGCAAAGGTTGGCAAACGCTTAGAGCTCCTCAGACTCGAAGCCGGAAGCGTACTCGGAGGTGAACTTGCGGTCGTAGGGCCCGAAGAAGTCAATCATGGTGTCGTTGAGGACCTGCTCCGTGATCTGCATGTGCTCCCCGGTGATGGACCGGAAGGTGAGGCCGCCCTTGCGGTCGAGCTCGCGCAGGCCCAGCCAGTCCTCCTGGTACAGCTTGCGGGCGCGCAGGGGGATGGTCTCGGTGCCGTTGACCTCCTCGAACCACGACGACTCCTTGGGGATGGCGGTGGTGTCGTCCTCGAACATGTACATGACAAAGTTTGTCAGGGAGGCCAGGTTCTTCTTGTAGGTGGCGTTCTTCAGCACGCGCTCGTTGTTGATGTCGGCCAGGAAGGCCGAGTGGTCCAGGTAGTTGTCGTAGTCGGCCGGGTCGCGGAAGTACTGGGCGGGGACCAGGCGGGACTGCACGGTGGCGCTCCAGGTGTTGAAGCGCAGCAGGGCCATGGCGCCCTTGCACAGCCAGTCGGTGGCGGCGCAGGCCTTGAACTTTGAGATGCCGTTATGCTGGCTGCCAAAGGTGACGAGGCTGCGCACGGGGGGGAAGTTGCAGCGCTCGACGTAGCCGCGCAGGAACTGGCCGCCCTGCGAGAAGCCGACGGCGTCGACGGCGGGCGCCGTGGAGAGGATGGGGTGGGCGGCGAGCCGGGCGCAGACGGCGTCGAGCTGGGCCGACACGTTGCCGAAGAAGGTGGCCTGGCGGTCCGACGAGGCGTCGTCGCCGAGGGCCACGGTGTAGACAAAGGTGCCCGGGTGGATGGCGTCGGCGAGCTCGCCCACCTGCTTGATGCCGTCGCCGTTGAAGGCGTCGCCCAGGCCGTGCCAGATGACGAGGGGCAGGGGCGTGTCGTCGACGTCGTCGTTGTCGTCATCGGATCGGGGGCGGGCCGCGGCGAGGGAGGTGGAGGCTGCTGCGAGGGCGAGAGCCGCAAGCCGGAGGAGGGAGGAGGGATACATTGTTTGGGTAGGTAAGCGACTGGGCCAGGAGATGAGGCCGAGGACGATGATGCGCGTCCAGAGGGGGGTTCACGACGGGGCGCTGTCGCTTGATGTACGTATTCGTCCAAGCTGATGCAGGGAAGGTGATATCACGGTCAGCAAACCCCCCGTTTCCGAAGTGCGATGCTGGTTTTGTTCGACGGCGATGGGCCGGTTCGGAGATGCTGACGACAGGGCGACCGACCAGGCAGAGAAGAGGAGCCACTTCTCGGAGACTTTGGGACGCACTGATGCCATTGGCCAGCCCGGCAATGGAGATGATCCGCTTCGTCTCCGCGTATCCATCCATTTACACGTAAAACATATGTCGGATCAAGATGCTACAGACTCGGCTTCCAAACACCACGAGGCATGTTTGCACGCACCCCAAACCAAAACAACAAGCCCTATTTTTAAACGCCCTCCCCCGAGTGATGCGCCCAAACCAACAAACGTGCGTCACCATTGGCGGCAAAAAAACCAATGCTGCAGATGCCCATGAACCACTCGCTCCCTGTTCTGAAACCCAGTGGAGTTGAACCACAACCAACCCATGCAGACCCGACGTGCGTCTCCTGTTGGGGATCCCCGCGACGCGAATCGGGCTGACGACGACTCCCCGTGAGTGACGACGAGAAATCATCCCACCGAGATCCGTTTCCATGTAAATACCCTCCGACGATCCGGCCAACTCTGGACCGGCCATCATTCAGTTTCCCTTCCAACCACTCTCTTTTCTGTGTCCTGCAAACGCAATACCAATCATTCCTTTTCCCCAGGCTCTGTGAGCTCGCATAAACATCAAAAGCTTCCCTTACATCTCTCGCTCGACTTCTCTACCGCTTGATACTTTCAATACTCGTCAATACCTCCCAGAACCCGTCGTTTTCGCTCTTCTTCTTCATACACGCCGCTACAAGCCTTCACAGGTTCACGCCACTTATACCAATCATATCCCAAGACAACCTCTTCCATCACCTACCATCAAGATGAACGCCTCTGCCATCCTCGCCGTTGCCTGCGCTGCCCTCGTTGCCGCCATCCCCTTGCCCTTCTCCCAGCCCCTCGACAATGAGTACCACCCGCCTACCGTCTCGTCGACCGACCTGGAATAGAGAAAGGGGAATGGGGCCGGTTGGGTCAATGGGCAATCCACTCGACGAGACACATTGTGAATACCCTTTCCATGTCATATACCCCTCGTTTACTTGTTCTCGTCGACAAGACTTGGATTACACCTCACCTGACCGGTCCCTGGGTCATCTTCTTCCGTCACTTCGGTAAGGCAATCCCTTCCCTCGATGGCTGCCCAATCCCATCAACCTCTTTTCAGACACTGACTAGACAAGTTACGTTCAGTCGTTCGTTCCACGGTCCCGTTTCACCAAACAGAAGTGAAACCCGACATGGCCTTGCAATTCCGTAAGAATGCTCGGCCTGGTCGCTTTGAAACAAAACAAAAAAAGCTTGGACCCGATAGTCCACCTGTATCAATGGAAGAAAGAGGTGCTGGCTGTATTTACAATAGAAATGAAACTTCAATGCGCATTGCATCAACCCGCGGGAAGTCCAGTCGTGAACCTGATCGCTTGAAAGCATTTTTCTCGCTTGAAGAGGTCCCATACCCTTGCATGAGACGAGCCGTCTCTAAATGTAATGCTACTCAACCCCATCTTGTTTCACCACAGTACTACGTTCCGTTGTTCCCACCGAGAGTCATCGAATGTTGTTTGTTTGAGTTTGTTTCTGAAAGGGATCGCAAGACGCTTAGGCTGACCGCCAAAGTTGCCGGAGAGCCTGTGGATCTGCTTGAGGATTGGCAGCATGTTGGCCATGTCCATCTTCCCTCGTGAAGCAGGTCGTTTAAGCATTCTTATGAGACAATCTTCCATGCGTAACTATATAAAGTAACAAGAAACGGGCCTTCTTAATAAGGTACCACCGATTAAAGTCAGAGAACCAGTCACAAGAACTGGACAATACACGAGCGACAGACCTCCTCATCGGCTATCCACAAGTTATCCAACAGTATCCAACAAGTCACCTAGCAGACCTTCCATTAAAGGCCTTTCCAGGCAGGAACCGTACTCTCTCTCCTTCACATAAATCTTCCTAGTTTCCCTTCTCAATGAATGCATGAGCCTTGTACGCCGATAACTGAAGATCTCGTGGAACTGGAGTGTGGGAGCATCACCAGCTGATATACTACGTTGAACCCAGGATGCTCCTGACTTGCCCCCAGAGACTACTTAAGCTCTTCGTGGATTAAATTTGTCTTGCCTCGTCTTCAGACCTTTCTTACCGGTCCAAGGCTAAGTTCAGTCCTACTGTGAAACAACATTATTGGCTCTTTAAAGGATTAGCCTTGCGCGTTTCTTGGGGCATTTCGGAGAGCGGTGGAAAGAGTAGACACCTGTCTTCACACCAGGACCGGTGTGAGAGGAAAGACGGGTAGTGGGGAAGGGACCGGGCGGTGTTGAAGAAAAGACATGTGGACCAATGATAGCTGGAAGATGGGCTTCAGAGAAGGGACCGGTGGTAAAGAAGGGACCGGTGGTAAAGAAGGGACAGGTGGCAAAGAAGGGACCGGTGACGGGAAGGGACGGGAAGGGACTGGTAAGGGACAGGGGTCCAAATTGAGGCAAGAAGGCAAGAAGGTTACTACTAATAACGCTTTTAATACGTAGTTGTATAAACTAATTGCTCCGTTGTTTCTCATATGTTTTGCTACCTTAGGACGTTCCCGAAGATATCTCCGAAGTGTATACTGGTTATTATTCCACATACAACGGCACTCTATTCTGCTACTTTTATCCTCGGTAAGGCTCAATCTTATTCAGACAGTCGAGTATCTATTTTTTTTATAAATGCTAGACTAACTCAGGTTTGGATGGTGGCAGATTTCCCTCCGTCAATTGTTAAATGCCACTTTGCCTGTGCGGACTGAAGTTGGCGATCCAGACTTATGCAGCAGATTAGCACCAAATTTCGTCAACGCAACAACTGTACCTAAGAAGTGTCAGTAATAGAAGGACCTTAAATCGGGCTGGAACTCACCTAGATGACCCAGAATTCCCACGACAACAGGCAAATACTCCTGTCGCTTGGTGACTTTCGATTGATACGGAATCTGACCGACTAAATAAGAGCGCAGTCAATACAATGCTCCCAGGGAAACGGAAAGTAGGACTCACTTGGGATTACAACTTCAGGGCAGCCTGTCAGTGAGGAGATGAAATTGCGATGGAACCCAGAGTCGCCTTTCCAAGGTCCACTGTTGGGGTAATGATTAGCTGGGAAACACGAGTGTCATGAGAGGTCTCGTACTCGGGATAACTATCACGATACTCCGGCTCTTCGTCAGAAATTGGCCAGATAGCGAGAGTGTCAAGTTGACCTGGAGTCTTGACGGCTAAAATGAAACCAATGAACCAATTCTTGAAGATTTCCTTGCGTTCCAAGGCAGCTTTCTGGTCTTCTGGCGTTCCGTCCTCCGCTTCTGCCCTTTTTTTCATTGTCAGAACTATATCATCGCAAAAGAGTGGGGACAGTACCATCTCATCCTGATGGCAGGATTGACATATGGCTCTGAACCGAATCTTTGCCGATAGTCTGATCGGAATTCACGAGTGCTGGGCAATTAAATCAGGCGCCTTTATTGATTTCATCGTTTGTTGCTGTCGACTCGGTTAATCAAGTGATTTTGTGAATGAGATGCTTCCTAGTTCCTACCTTGCCAATGTACTCCGGATTGGTTTTGTTGTCTCCGGAAGGGTTCTTCTCTAGCCAGCTATCGCCGAGATTGATCCTTGTTGCTTTTGTCTGAATGGTCTTTTCCAGGGCGGAGAGAAACTCGTCAAAGACTTGTTTGGCAGGCCCCGGCTGATACTCCAAATCAGAGGGAACGATGACCTTTAATACCTGATGATAAGAATGATTAGTATCATGGGTAATACCTGGTATGGGATGACCCCGACGTCGGTTTGCCTGTCGGGCAGCCAAGCGGATGTCACGGTGTGCAGGACGTCGACATCGCGACACATAAGTCCAACCGTATCAAGAGCGCTATTTCCGAGTCAATGTCTCAATTCCAATCAGAGTACGGGGTGGTACTTACGGTGCCAAGGGAAAAACACCAGCCATAGACAAGGCTCCCCAGGTTGGGCGGAGAGCAAAAAGGCCCTGCTTTGAAGACGGCTCCCGAAGACTCCCACCAGCTAAATGAGGGTCAGCGGGAATAATGAACATGAGGTGAACAGACAGACGCACTATCGGTGCCGATGCTAACATCAACCCAATCATAAGACGCAAGGGCGACGGCACCACCAGTGGTGCTTCCCTCGGGGTCGAGGTAACCGTCACCGCGTGGATTAAAGGGGCAGTGAAAATCGACCCAATCTGCGGTTGGGGCTTCGACTTCGGCGAACTGGCTTAATTTTGTCTCCTCCCAGGCCCGCGATGCGAGCGTCTTCTTTGTGCCTGCGAGGTCAATGTTATCCTTGATGGATTCAATGGTCTGTTCTCAGATGGCGAAGGAGCCGACGACCATGACCGAATGGAAGGGGCCGGTATCTAAGAGATGTCGTCAGTGACAACAGGGCCAAGGTATGAGAGCCTCACTTACGCCCCGGATGGTTCATCCTGCGGCTGGGTGGCAGTAATGAAGGCTTCATTTGTGTCAGGAAATGCCCTCAAGACTGTGTAGAGAGCCCCACGAGTCCAAGAGCTGTTGAGAATGCTCGTCTATGGGAAGTGCTGAGCCATGGGCCTCTGGAACGACGACAATGTTGTCGAGAAAGGGACAAAGACGTCATCGAGTTTTTGCTAGTTGTCAACGGTTCTCTGAAGCCGCTCACGAGAAATGCCAGGATCGGGCGGCTGAAGGACGGTGCATGGTCCAGTGAACTGGGTGCTGAAGGTGACCTGACGAAGGGCCAGCCGAGCGACAAACGTGTGGTCAGCCAGGCTGAAACCGAAGCTGCCGACAGGAGCTGAGAGTCGCTGGCCACTCCGAATGGCCATTGTCAGGATGCGATTGAAACAATGATGCGATGAGCTGGCACCGCCCACTCGAATTGGCGGTCGATTCCAGCGCGAAAAATCGAGGCGGAAGAGGGAAGATATCTACCTCTTCGTTGCACCAGATTATCCCCTCTGTCAGCCTCAAGTTGGAATGTCAGCGTCCTTGGAATCCCAGAGAGGCAAAGTCGGACCGGTGATGCTGCGGGCAAAGGTAGCCGATGAACCCATCAGGTCTTTTCGGCCTAAGTACCTAAGGTACTTATGTATATATATAGTACTTGTTTTTCCATCTGCATCGTCGTCATTTGGGCTCCGGCCCGTGCCACGCCCCATTTTAATACATCTGGATGCCCGCTCTTTCCCTTCACCCTCAGGTATGTACCCTCGACCTTGCCTTCCCTGGACATATGAAGCACCTAGAGAGACACCCATGGCTTCCTCTCCAAGCACCCAACAGAAGATCGTGTTGGAGAAGGCAATCAGCACTCTCGCCAACCTGGGCCACGCGAACCTCGCTCATGCTTTGTCTTCTATAACACAGCCGCCCGCCCAACCCGGAATCGGCGAGCAGGAGCCGGAGTCGCCCGTTTCAGCTCATCAGGGCACAGCTGGATCCGATTCATCCCATGCATTCTCGAGCACCACGCCTTGGTTTTTGACGATGCTTTCAACTGGGGCGTGGCGGGAGGTGCGCCATCTCGAAACGTCCTATCATTCCCAGACCAGATATCTCCGATAGATCCAGCCCTGCTCCTCGGAGTCGAGCAAGGTTGCTCTCCTCTTGATCAGACCTGTCCAGATTCCTCTCTATTCGCTCCGGCGGGTCAACAAGGACCAGCAATCGAACTATTTTATTTCCAGTTTCTCCCGGGATCTGACCCGTCCATGTAAGTCAATGCCGGGGCAAGAGCTTTTACGAGACACACTTCGTCTCTGGGTCGCAAGCCGTCTCATAGAAACCCCATGGCGAGTATTTGGCGATGAAACCCTTGACCATGACTTGGAACTACATCACCCATTCATGGATCCAGAAAGCCCATACTTTGGTCATATCCCGGTGACTGGACCATTAGCTGGATCAGATCGTCATTTGTACCACTCTGCTACCGCTCAACAAGTCAACTCAGAAGCGGCTTCAAAAACTCATCGAGACGAGCAAGCCTGAGAACTGGCTCCTCATCTATCTTTGCTCCTTCATTCTTCTGAGCAACTATGAGATTGCAACAGTTCATGACCGGAACTTCGCCATCACTACTGCTGCAAGAGGAATGCCCCGTTCCAGCTTGGTTGGGCAAACCCTAATCAAACCAAGCTGGTGGCTCTTACAACAGAGCAACGAGAATGCATGCAGGACATTGTGCACATCGTTACAACTGAAGGTGTGTAATGAATGTGTTGCTCTGCTATCGGAAATGGGGCCGGGTGCTAACACTTGTTACAGGTGACAACTGCAAGATGGTGAAGAAATCGAAGGAATACGATGCGAACGTCTACTTTATACTTCTCATAGTCAGGCGTCCAACCAATGTCGACGGCAAGCCCCTGATCCTGGATGAACCTTGGCTCTTGCAACAAGTACTTGCCCCTGAGTCCTTGGGGTAGGTAGGGAGGTGCTGGGGAAATCTCGGTGGCCATCGCAAGGGCGGCGTCGTTTGTCACGTTTCAGCGAAGTGGCGATGTCTGCTGTATGAGAATGGACTGATCTAACAGTTGCATTCGTCAAGGCGCGAGCCTCTTCTTATAGGGGCTGGTTGCCCCCAGATTTCGCGCGCAGCAGCCCAAGTCAACCAAATGCACAGAAGCCATCTACCCGACCTAAAGCAGAGCCTCAACATGGCTTATCATTTCTCATCCCGTGGCCAAGAGAAACGGCCCACATCCTGCACTTTTAGTTATCCACTCAAGCTTCAACTTGCTGCAACGCCGGCCTGCAGGCTCTGGAGCTGAATGCTACATGGAATCCCGCAATTGACTTGCATTTCAAGGCGCCCCTTCTCGCGCCAAACCCCCGCCCGCCAAGGCCCTACGCCTTGTGCCTCAAAGTCCATATTGAAAGCTGGCCCGAATATGACACAGGTAGCCACTGGTATTCCGGCTGTAATGGTGTACACTGGACACGCAACGACGGCACGGGAGGCACGGTGTGACTTGGTATGCCACAATCTATCCCGAGAGAAGGAATGAGCTTACTACGACCTTGGTAAGCCAATGTAACGTATTGCAAAATGCTCTTGCCCGCCGTCTTCTCTACCCCGGCTAACCATACGGATACTCCGTGGCTGATTACAGGCATGCAGCAAATGCACCGCTCCTTGGTAGACTGATGGACTGGACTAGTGAACGATCGCCACCGTAACCCCCTTTGAAGGAGTGAGTCTTACACATTCATTTCGTAAGAAATTAAGGCTCATAAGGCAGACTGAGCGATGGGGATGTAAGGTCTTAGAATCGCAAATTCAACCTTTGGCTGATGTCTTCAAGCATCGAAAGTAGGTATGCACTAGTAGTTACATTACCATTAAATAATATTACTTCCTCTATGCGAGGGGTCTAATACAGTCTTACTTTCGACAATGTTACTGCCCAATGAGTCGTTAACGCGAGAGATTCGAATCTCAAGCTCTAGTATAATTCGTCCGAGAAAGTCGGCCGTCTTTATTTCGCCCGTGACCCTCCGCTTCTTCACATCTCCCACAACAACGGAATCAACCGTCCGCGTCAAGGTCCAGTCGAAATCGTAGAGAAAATTAAACGCCATCGAGTGCATGCGAACGCCTCTCATTACCTCCCGAGCAAACGTCGCCTCGTCGTGAGTCGAAGACACAACCCGTTTCAGCTCCTGCAGTGGCCAGACCTTGCACCAAATGAGGACTTCTTGGTCTTCAGGGCCGCCATCGGGTATCTGAGAGGTGTTGACTTCCCAAGAGACGCAGAAGCGCGGCGCCAAGTGCTTGTAGAACATGACGAGGCCCCTCGGGTTGAGCCGCAACATGGTTGGGCTGATGAGTTCTGGGAACGTTTCCTCAATCAGGTACACTCCCGGGTCGCAATCGGCTATGGGCTTGATACGCAGGGGGATTCCTTGGCTCGCGGGGTTTTTTCTGAGGTCGTACTCGGCAAGAATTGTGATTCTCTGAAGCTGAGCCTTGCCGAGGTCGAAGTTGACTACGGCCGGGTTAACATTTGCAGCGCACATTTGAACCTCACTTACAGGCTTCTTGTTCGCCTACTTCAGTGGTGATTAGACGCGCTCTTCCCGGCTTGTCCACGCAGCATAGGATGGCAGGCAAGATTCTTCGGAACACGCGCTGGTCGAGGGAAATGGGCTTGAGGAGAAGAGCCGGCCTCGAGAGGAGGTCGGCGCCCATTGCACAGTCCAACATGCCAATGTAATAGTCGTCTGCTTCTAGCGGCCTGAAGTTCTGAAGAGGGCACACCAGGATTTCGGCGCTCAACCCTCCGTTGGCCAGGTACAGCTTGGACTGGCGGTCGCTCAGCAACTCGACATTGCTGCCCAGATTCCACTTGGGAAACACGTCGCTGAATGTGAAGCAATTGGGGCCGCTGGCGAGGATATTGACCCGCCGGTGTTGGCTGAAGGCGAGGATGGACTGGTCGTCGTTTCTCCTGATGATCTCTTCTTGAAGGCGCGCAAACGCATTCTCGCCCTCCCCGTACAGAAGAGGCAGGTTGACGTCGAAGATTCCAAAGAGACAATACGCAATATCCTCCTCTCTCGTCGTTTCTCGCATCGAAGCCCAAGACATGCGCTGCGCGACGCTGATTTGGGCCAGGCCGTCGTTGTGAATCATGGACCACCATCGCGATCCGCAAGACAGGCAATGCGGTATGAAGTCGTTGCTGGGGGTGTGATGGGCCCATTGGGGAGGGAACGACGCGTGCCCATGCCGAAGCACGTTCTCGGCGACGCCCGTAATCTTGGAGAGTTCGGGCGCCAGCGAGAACCGGTCGCTGATGTACGCCCAGTTCCGATCGAAGAACATGACATTGGTTGGAGCGATGAGCTCCTGCAGGGTCCAGCCGCGCGTGAACCATCGCGACTTGTGCATGGGGGAGTCATGCGCGGCATCCTCAAGATAGACGTAGCAGACGTCGGAATGGTTGTACCACTGGAACATGGAGTTGATGGACTCGGTCAACTCGGCGCTGCTGCTCTTGTCGATGCAGCAGGTGTCGATCCAGACGTACTCGTAGCCACTTTGCTTGGCCTTTTTGCAGCAGCCTCGCAGCTTCGCGAATGCGCGCTTCTTGCGCCAGCGGCGGGAGTGCTTCCTCTGCACGTCGGAGAAGAGGATCTCGCCATCTCCCCATGTGTGCGAGAGGATGGCGTATTTGGGAAATTCTGGACCGTGAAAGTACGACAACTGGAAGGAGCTGGTGTGTAAGAGCCGCATTCTGTTAATATAGCGCCATCATCTATCCCGAAGGGGAGGGATGATGCGAAAAGGGGGTTGCCATGTATTGGGTCTATGGCTGGTGTTTGCGCTAAACAGAGGATGCGCTGCATAGTAGGTACTAGTTCGAGAGATTTATAGCTGTATTACATAAGCATTACTTTCTGCAAGAGTTTAATGCAAAAAATACGGAGTATCCGTATCCATATTCTAGCCTAAAATGCTCTTGTTTCATTCTTAAAGTGACCTTCCAGAATGAGCACGCCAGTTTTGCTCAGGTACGTACCTCGGGCAGTGTGGCGCGTGCTTGTCCCTCGCCCGGCGCCACAATTACTTTTCAGCCTTGTCGCAACCAAGCTTCGTCAACAATCGGGATGAAACCTTTCACCACGACGCTCTTGACGAACCAAGCCTCTCCTTAGCCAATGCCGATAATTCTCGCCGTATATCTGTTGGAAGCCTCGACATAGGCATCACCTGCGCGAGCTTTGGCCACCACCTACCACAACCTCACACCTGGGTGTGATCGACGAATAACGACTTCGACGACACTCGAGCATCCCCGACATCCCGACTGCAGACACCGCCGAAGCAGACGGTGCCGTCCATCGCCGCCTTCGAGGCATCCCCGCCAACCCCAAAACCGAACATGTCGCCTTCAAACCCAGACAGACCGACGAATGGCGACCTCTCCAAGATCGGACCCCATCCTGGCTTCATTTCCAGCTCGAATCAATACACGACCGAACTCAAGATACGACGACTGCTAAAAGACAATGGCTGCGATCCGGCGCGCCAGGATAGCTATCGGCTCCAGGGCGTGCAGCTAATTGACAACGTGCGGGAGTGTCTGCAATTGTGAGCGCCGGCTTTTCGCTTCTGCACATGACGCGGTGCTGACCAGGAGCTAGACCCGTCCGAACCTTTGATACGGCGTGCACGTACTTTCACAAGTTCCGTCTCAACTTCCGCGACGCCGAATACAATTACCAGGATGCCGCCCTGGCCTCTCTGTTCGTGGCCTGCAAGGTGGAGGACACCATCAAGAAGTCCAAAGAGATTCTTGCCGCTGCGTACAATGTTAAGACCCCAGAGAAGCCAGCGGCTCCTGATGACAAGGTGTGTGCCTATCGCTTCCCTCTGGCAGGTACTTGGGCTAACCATCTAGATATTTGAGTCGCCAGGCAAGATCATCATCTGTCTCGAGCGCCTCATCCTCGAGACGATCGGTTTTGACTTTAGGACTAGATATCCTCAAAAGCTGCTCGTCAAAATTGTTCGAAGCATGCTCGGACAGCAAGCAGGTACCGACTTCTTCACCACGGCCTACGGCATGTCCCTCGACATGTACAAGACGTTTGTGCCCATCAAGCGGACCACCTTTTCCATGGTCATGGCCATTGTCGAGCTCACGGCCTTGATGAGGGAGGAGCATCTCGAGAAAGTGCAAGAGTTTGCCGCCCGGAGACGTCAGTACCATCGCCCTGCCGTCATGGAAACGATGCTTGATATCCTCGATCTGTATGCCCAACATCATAAGTCGACAAAGCTGGGCACGCAGTTCGACCTCAACAAGATCATTGACATCAAGATCCGGCTGAACAACGACCTCGAAAAGGCCTTTGAGCCTCGCTTCCTGTTCTTCTGCCATAGATGCGAAGCCGAGGACCCCCAACCGTCTACG
Source organism: Thelonectria rubi (assembly GCA_013420875.1). Taxonomy (NCBI): domain Eukaryota; kingdom Fungi; phylum Ascomycota; class Sordariomycetes; order Hypocreales; family Nectriaceae; genus Thelonectria; species Thelonectria rubi. The sequence continues at coordinate 1,231,614 of WMHX01000070.1, forward strand.
CCCGCCTCGGAGACGTCGCCTGCCACGACGGGTTCCTGGCCCGGAGATGCGTCAGGCCGGCGGACAGCGCGCGGGCAAGACGGGACTATGCGGTTCGTCTTCGATCCGGACGCCGCGAGGAAGGAGCAGGACATTGTCACGGAATTCTTTAAGGAGGAGTTCGAAGAGTACGAAGTCGAGGTTGAGGAGCCGGTTCCGCCACCGCCTCAGCACGACCACCCTCATGGTCCCCGGGGAGGATTCCACGGTCACGGTCACAGGGAAAGGGGCGACCATCGACGTGGCGGGCCATATTATCGAGGCGAACGGCATTATCGGAGAGGACGACATTATTAGGGAAGTCCAGCTATGATTGATCTGATAATTGTGATGGCCTATCCATACCCTGATACCCAAATCCATCCGTTTTCCACCATGCCTGGTATTGATCACTCTCCGTCATCGCTCAGTTAGCAAACCCGCTAAACACTCGCAACCCTGCCAGACCCGACGACGCAAACGACGACGAAACCAACCGCCCGGCGGACCCGTCCTTGATCAAGTAGTAGGCGGCGGCGGCCACCAAGCCCGGCACGGCCAGGTACGACACCTTTCGCGCAAACTTGCGGGCGCCCTTCTTCATGATGATCATGAGCTTCTCGTGGAACGTCTCCCGGTCGTTGATGTGCGGGAACGGCACGTCGGGCACGGGCTTGCCCAGGAAGGCACACAGCGGCTCCCAGCCGTCCCTCAGGTCGTACTCGAGCAGCCGCTCGGGTGGCGTGGCGGCGCGGATGGCCCGGTAGTGCTCGCGGTACGCGCCGCGGGCGTTGGCGCGGAACTCGTCGCGCGTCGTGGCCCCGAAGGCGCACCTCGCCCACGTGGCCGTCAGGGCGTCCACCTCGGCCACGTAGCGGGCGCCCAGGGCGGCCAGGAGGCGCCAGAGCGGGTGGTGCATGGTCTGGATGATGCTCTCGTCAAAGGAGCGGAACCAGGCGTCGACGTCGCGCTCGACGAGGACCACCTTGGCGTCCGGGTAGGCGGCGACGAGCTCCGGGCCGAAGACGTTGGAGGGGTAGTCGCAGCAGGCGGCGCAGTGGCCGAGGAGCTGGTCGAACTGGGCGCGGCCAAAGGGCCGCTGGCCGGGCGCCGGCTCGTACTTTGCCTTGATGCCCTCGAGCCAGTACTCGGCCTCGCAGGGGTTGGCGAAGAGGGCGAAGCCGTGGTGGATGTCGTGGTAGCCGAGCATCATGAGGGCGCGCTGCATGGCTGTGTTTGTTGGCATGGAGAGAGCTGGAGGGGGCCGTCGACGACTTACACGATGTGCCGGTGCGGGACATGCCCAGGGCGAGGACCTGCATGGGCACGACGCGCTCGCACTGCCTGCGGTCGATGTCGAGGTCGGGCTGGAAGAGCTCCGGGTGCTTCTCTTCGGGGGTGAGCAGCTGCGACATTGCGGGCGGTTCCGAGGGTCTGGGCGACGGGTAGACTATGTCTGAGGGAGTGGTCTCTCAACTCACTCTCGAGCCTGTCATATACTCAACACCTATCAGAGGAGGAATGGATACAATAGAGGAGCTGGCCACCACAACGCAGACTCGACGACTTGCTATTTATACAGAATGCCAACACTTCCCTGCTCTCTCCCTCTCTTAACCCGCCCTTCTCCAGCATCAGGGTCAAGCCTTCCCAAGAGAGCAACATGGCAATGCAGTAATCTGTCGACGATGCCCTTCTCCCCGAGTCCCCCTACATGACATGCCCAAACCCAGCTCCCTGCCCACCACGACCGACCGTCGACGTCACGACAAAGACTGCCACCACACACGAGTCATATCTGCACCGCTCACGGGGCGCCCCCCCTTCTCGACTCAACGGCTCATCGCCCAGGGCAGTGTGGGCTCTCGGGCCATCGGGGGACGTGCGGGCGAAGGATCCCCCAGATTTCGCAGAAAAGGGGATCATCCCTCGCTTCGTTTGTGATGATGCGCGGAAGGGGGGGGTTAAACCCGGGGTGGGCGTATCCCACGGATGTCGGGGAGTTTGCATTTGCAGTTTGCGGGAGCGGGTCGATCGTGAGATGGAATGCTAATATCTGTGGCCGCGGCCGTAGGGCTACTCCTCGCTCAGGTTCGCTGGTGCTCGGGGTATTATAGACTCGGACGACGTATAGACGCCCAAACAACCGAGAAACCAACACCAAAACATAACTTCGTCCCATCGTCCACATCCCGTGACCGCCTCCCGTCCCCCTCCTGGATGTCGGGCATAAGCACCGACTTCCGAGCCCCCAACTCCCCCACAGTAGTGTTGGCTCAACGCAAACAGCAACGACGCAGGCTTTTTGAACACGCACGTTTTGTTGCAGCTATTACCGGTGCGGGCATCGCCAGACGTTCGAAACGGACCATCCCAGCCGTGCAAGGGATCATGCCTGACCGAGACCCAGGGCTCCTCGCAAAGGGGGGGGGGGGGGGGGGCCCCCNNGGGGGGGGGGGGGGGGGGGGGGGGGGCTCACTTGCATGAAGGGGGACGGCCAACGTCGGGTGTATCACTTGGACCTTGATGATACTGACGGAAAAGACAACTCCTCGATGCCGTCAGCTGCGAGGAGTCTGAGCCCCGGTTCATGTGTTTCAAGTCGATTTGATGTCATGAGCCAAGGCCGCCCGAGACGAGTGACGAAGAGGTGGTGGCACCCTTGAGTTATGCAATATATCATGTCGTCTTACGCCTTGGCTGAGTATCGTAAGAAGGTGTGCTGTTGTCGAGCAGGCTCGTCCCTGCGTGGGAATCCTCCCAATCTCACTTCCGCTCCCTAGTCTCTTGGCCACTCGGCTGCAGCTCCTCTCCCAACGGCCCGCTCGTCTTGACGCCCTCGAGAGACGTCTTGTCCTCTCCCGAATCCATGACCTTTGCCGCGTCGTCGCCCACGCTCTTGATGCTGCTGGCCTTGCTCACGTCGGCGCTGTCGGGGCTCTGAACACGCAGCCCCAGATCCTTCTCTTCACCGCCGGGGTACCCCTTCGCGCCGCCGTGCCAGTTTGCGGCTCCCGTCTGCGGCACGGGCTCGTCCTCGCCGGGCTCCACGACGACCTCGCCGCGCTCGATCTGATCCTCAACCTCCTCGCCAGACGTCCCGGCAGTTCTCCAAACCACGGCGATGCGGTCGAATGCGCGGGTGCCCTTGCGACTGGATCCCTTAATCCCGTCCATGGCATCCCACTTCAGGCCAAAAACACCGCTGTTGGAAGGCTTGCCGTCCTTCTCCGGCCCTTGCCCCTCGAAGAAGGTATTGAACCAGACGTGGGCTACGGCTGTGACCATGGTGAGACCCATGCTCTTGGGCGTCTTGTTGCGCCGCTCCACGGCAATGTTGACATCGCTGTTCGGAATGCAAATGGGTTCCGTAGGCTTGAGAATGACGGCCATGCCGCCTGGTTCAGGGTCCGACTCGTCGTTGACGTCCGACTTTGACGAAGATGGGCTCCCATCTGCGGCTGTCTTGGGCTTGACCCTGTCCGTTGGAGACACCTTGTGGAGGAGCTCCGTTCCCCTCTTCTTGATCGACTTTGAGTGTGACAGTGTCTTTGCCTTGGGCGTCTTCCCCTGTCCATCCCCAACTGCCTCAGTTTCCGGGCCCTTTCCTCCGGCATCGGTCGAATCGATATCGCCTGCCTCGTCGGATGCCTTCTTGACGCTGTATCCGGCCATCTCCCACATCACATCACTGAGGCTCGTTTCCTCCGGCTGCGTCCCGTCCATGATGATGCGCTCCGACTTTTTGAACGTGTGAAGGATTTGTATCCTCTTCCCCTCGTCGGCGAAGCCTTCAACGTCAATCTTGACGCCGCTGCGCAATCCCCACACGTGAATCTCGACAATCTCAACCGGACGGTCGACGTACTTCTTCCCGCCCTGCGTCCAGCGGTCGACGTACTTGATCCAGCGCAGCTGAGACGGTATGGTCAGCCCGGCGCCGAACCTGGGCCGCATGCGGCGCTCTGTGAAGCGTGCCAGGGCATCTTCCGGCTTCCAGCCCTCTTCGGCGACGAGGTAGCTGCAGCTGGCGGTGCCGCTTCGTCCTTTGCCGGCCTTGCAGTGGACTACCACAACCCTCTTCTTTCTTCTCTCCTCCTTGGCTGCGAGGTCTTGGACCTTGCCTTGGGCCGCCGTCCCTTTGCTTTCAACAGGGGGCTGAGAGTGACCGTCCTCCAAGTCACCGCCGTGTAGCCAATTGCGCATGCTCGCCATAATATTGGGGATCAGTCGAAAAGGCGGTGGGTGGTGATCTGGCCATGGGTAATGTCTGATGCGGTTATACACAGCATCGTCGGGATATCCGGTGCCCTCGGCGCGAAACTCCCATATCGCCCAGTCCTGGCCGTGTTTCGAGTCGAGGAAGCTGACGAGCTGGTCAAGAGGGTTTCGGTAGGCGAGTTGGGGGTACGTCTGCGAGGGTCCGGACCTGTCGAGCCGTCATGTTAGCAGGCTACCCGATGCCAGAGCGTGCGCGGACAAGCAGGTGGTGGCAGACGAACGTGGCAATGATGAAGTCGGTCACGTAGCAGAGATCCAAGCCCGCTTCAGGGTGACGAGACCTCGGGCCGGCAACGATCTGTCTCAGCAGCGAAGCCATGGCTGGTCGGGTCGTCTGAAGCCTCGCTGGGCCTCGATGCAACTGCTCTGGCGTTGGGAAGAGGAACGTCCTTGGTCAGCCAGACTGGTTTGCGGCTGAAGATGGTCAGCTTCCGTTGGTGACGGCACGACGTCATGGCCCAACGGCCCCACTTCAGGCTTGTTTTGTTTTTCGAGCATCATCGACATGACACAACTCCAGTGGATCAAGACCGGGCGAAGAAAGCTATTTGGGCTCGGGGAACAACGACGTCATCATTCTCTAGTGTCGGTACGGGCAGCGAGCAACGACCATAGACTGGGCAAACTAGGGCTCAATTGGAAAGAAAATAGGGGGCTGGTTGAAGCCCAGAGTGATACAGCAATACCCCAACACCCAAGGGAAAATCCATTTCGACGTCGCGTATCCCATGTCTCCTGTTCCCAGCCAAAACCCTAACCCCAAATGCATACAGACGAGCCCTGGCTTGGCCCATCAAAAAGCGTCCAGTGGTGACGAGAACTTCTGCGCAAGCAAATCCCCCAAGGCAAAGCAAACAAAAAAACCAACGCGTGACTCGAGGACGACATTGGCTCGTCGTTCCTCTTCTCCAGTCCCTCAATCCTTCGAGTCCTCCACCCAATACTGTTTGATCCTCCGTCTTCCCAGAAGTACATTCTTCGTGAGCAATGGCTGGATGGCAGCCCAGATCCGCCTGTCGCGTCGTGATCCGTATGTTGTCGTTTCTCATTCATCTGTCTAGACTTCGAGACCACCCGGTTCGGCGCACCGCATAACATTGTCGCCTTCGTACGGCTTCGTACCGTCTCTTACGAGGTCTTCTTGGCAGGGGCAGCACCGCCGATGTACTTGCCAACGTCGGTGGCATCGTGGAACTGTCTGGCGGTGTCCTTGACGATGCCCCAGATCTGTCGAGCGACGGGAGGGGTACCCTGGGCACTGACGAGAGAGTCGACCCGAGCGGTGAGACGGGTGAAGGAGTTCTGAACGTGGGAGCTCTGTCCGTAGCGGGCACGGAGGAAGGCAGTGTACAGAGTGATGAGGATCCAGGATCGGCGCTGGAAGAAGATGGCGGCCAGGAGAATGCGGAACCAGAGGAGTGTCTCGAGGGCGGCGACCACGGACATGGAGGCGTCGTAGTACTCCTTGACAAAAGACCCAATCTGGTCCGCGAGGGGGCTCTGGACGGTGGCCTTGCGGTTAGGAGAGGCGGCACCGTCGGCCTCGGGAGCGGGCTTGGGGGCCATGATGGTGGGGATCAAGTTGGCGCGGGTGTAGGTAGCGACGTGGAAGATGGAGTAGATGGAGTAGGGGAGGAGGGCGAGAGGGTATTGGGGGGAAAAGAGCCAGACGAGGGCCATGGCTGAACAAAGATTAGCCAAGTCGGGTGGGCATTGAAGCCGCCAGGACCATACCGAGATACTGAACATTCTCGTCAGCGAGGAGGCCGATGTAGCCACCGGGAGCACGCGTGTTGGTCTTTGCGCGAGCGCGCTGGGTCTTGTAAACAACGATTCCGTAGGTGAGGGCGGCGGCGAGGAAGGAAATTCGGTAGCAGAACTGGGCTATGCCAGTGTAGTAGTTCATTCGCAGCCAGGAGAAGCTGTACCGGAATGTCGCGAGGATGAGCGTGAGGTGGCTACAGGCGAAGTCATGTTAGCACCTCGTCGCATTCGCTTTTGGGCCAGAATGGCCACGAGAAGAGGTTAAGGATCGCGTTGAAGACGTGCGCGGATCGTGGGCGTTTAGAGGTGTTCCCCAGGTTTGGCTCGTTCGTGGCGGAAGCAGCCGGAAATGAGGAGCTTGTGCGATAAGGATGTTTACGTACCCAGCAAACCAAGCGACTGCGAGAGGGAAAACAGAGTCAGCAGGATGATTCTCGACAAGATTCAGGTCGGAAGAGAGCGTTGCATACACTGCAAGGTCTTAGCAAGAGCCAGCAGCCTCTCTTGGAGAGGTAGATTCGGGTTCGGCGCGGGAGGCATTGCGGTGGTCGGGGACGAGACGGCGGGAGCTGTTGGGGCGCTGGTTGAAAGCGGCAAAGTACGACTAAGGAATAACAGATGCGCGACTCTAGGGTCGAGGCCGGCGAGTCGGTCGGTAGAGATGCGAGGTGATGATGGTGAGGGAGGTCCGGGTGGAGGAGAAAGGAAAGAAAGGAACGGATGGAATTGTGTGGTGTCGGAGGAATTGACGGAATGTCGATGTGGCCAGACCTAAAAGAAACCTGTCCCGGGCGGTGGACCCCACCTCCACTGGTGATCAGGTTTCGGGGGAGACGGGGGCCTGAGGGAGCCTGCCATGGTGGGGGGAGCCGCTGAAGAGCCCCGACTTGCAGGGAATTGCCCACTGGAGATGCCGTTTCTTAGCGCCAACTTCAGCTGCCGCGGGCGACCCGAGGGGCGGGAGCTGGATCCCGTCGAGAAGGGGATCGTGAGTACCTGGTATGCGGAAAAGAGGAGGTTGGGAATGGCCACGACATGCAGAGTTGGATAATGGCTCAATAGGAGGCGGGCTGCAATAGTAGTTCAGATATAGGAGGAATCCTTGGAATCCCGACGGGAGCCACCACCATGACCAACTCACTCTTATCTCCTCGCCATGACAATGGAGAGCTTCGATGACGACACTCCCTCCGCAGCCACAAGCGGGCTCAAGTCAAGTTAGTTCCGACTCCCAGCCACCTGGCGCCAACGAAGCCGAGGCTCTTCCGAGCAAAAGAATCATCAGCCACGAGCAGCACCGAGTACCTGCAGCAGGGCGATATCAGATGAAACCCTCGGCCTCCAGCCCGTTCCAGCGGCCACCAACGGGCTCCAAGCCATTGGACGTGGGCGTTTTGAGGCGCTGCATGATGTCGGTAGTTCCAGGGCGCATGCGAACAATCTATTACCCGGCCTCCACCGCCTCAGCTGGCGAACATCTGAAGGGAGGTTGTCTTCACCTCCATCTCCACGCCGTCAGGTACAGGTACCGAGGTACTATTTTTGTGTCCCAGGTCCCCCGTATTGACAACAAAGGCACTCCAACAGAGTTGCCACAGTGAACGAGCTTCTATGTCTCCAAATCAACACGGGTGGCTATCCCAACACTCTTCTTTGTAACTCAACTGACTGAACGAGTCCCCCATCATTATTGATCATCAAAGCCAGTGGCTGTGATGTTTGTTCATCGAGGCATGCCCTAGGAAGGCCAAAACTGCAGAACAAAGACCAACATCTGCCCGTTGTTCAAATGTTATCTTCTCCCTTTCCAGGACTAAGCTTGGCTGAACATGCAATGTATTCTTGTCATGCTGGCTTTGTGCGCGGACCTTGAACAAATGATCAAGATGCTACTGTAGGCACAACTAATCCAGTATTTAAAGACTGTGATGCAGAACCCCAGCGATCAAATATTTAAATCACTTCTCTCATCCATCATCTCTCCCCTCACCTCAACAGACTCGCCCACTAATAAACTTAGACTTCTTCAGAGCACTTGCAACTTCAGAAACAAGCCCGCCACGCCAGTCCTGCAACTCTTTGCAAAACTCCTCTCCTCTTTCAAGCGCATACCAGAACCAAACGCCAATATGCCGAAACTCCCTTGGACCTGTTTCAAATCCGGCTCATCCGCTACCGCGGCAGAGCCCATGCTGGCGTTGCTGCGACGCTTTCCTGGGCTCGCCCTCGACGACCTCCCTCCGACGTGTCTCGAGTATCTCGGCAACCCAGAGATCTACCGGATGTTGGAGATTGGCGGCGGCGAAGACGACCACGAGGCGTCCATCGACAAGCTCGAGAAATTCCTCAGCATCTGTAATTGGGAACTTAGTGGCGCTGTGGGCGGCGGGCCCGAGCCTATTCGAGACTCGATGCTGAAGATGGCTAAAGAGGACAGCCGCGAAATACGTGAGACGAAGGCTTGGCAATCCACACACTTCCTAGGGTGGGATTGGAAGGATAAGAAGCGCCGCAAAAGATATGCGTGGAAGGCTTGGCATAGGATCAGCGTACACGTCCTGGGGTGGCTGACGGAGGAGGAGGTTTCCCCTCGCGCCCTCCTCGGCTTCGCCATTGCCTTGATCTACGTTCGCTTCAAGCATTGGGAGAAGATCGGAAAGACGGAGCACGCCAGTCAGCTCGTCGTTTGCAAGATCGACCGACTCCTCTTCCGGTCTTGGGAATGGGTCGCCATTTACGGTGCACCCAGCGTGCCATGCTGCAATTACTTGTACCATTCCCACTGGAAGGTCGAGGAGTATCGCGCCATGACGGAGAGGGTTGAAGAGAAGCTTGCTGACGGCAAAGACGTTTCTGACAAGCCCAACCCACCCACAAATGTCACACGCGTAGACTTCAACCTCATCGAGGACCCAGGCATGCATTGTGGGATGCGACACTTGGACGCCATCTTGGTCCATATGGGCGGTCGCCCAGCTTCCGCTGAACCATTGCTCATGGGCGTTGACCCAGCACAAGCTGCACAGCGCAATGAGGAGAAGTGAGAAGATGCAAACGGTGAGACTTGGTAGCGCCAGATAGTCACTTATTATATTATGTAGTCAATGAAATTAATTGCCAATTCGTTGCCCAATCCCCTCCATCTTGGTCTCCTCTGCAGACTTGCATCGCAGACAAGCGATGGCCTCCCTCCCGACACAAGCCAGACGGGTGGCCAAACTCTTGGCCCAGTAGACCGACTCCTTCACCGTCAGCATGTTGGCGAAGGAAACCGACTCGGCCGCCACGGCACGGAACAGCCCCTCGTCTCTGCCGCCGCCTTGGATGAAGACGAAGACGGGAAGTCGAGAGTCCTAGGTAGCCCTAGTTAGCGCCAACACGTTAACGAAGAGAGAGTCCTCGGACTGAGACTTGCCGATTGCCTCGACACTGGACCCGGTTCCGATGCATTTATGCCAAAGTATACATGTTACTGGGTACTCACGAGAGAATTGGCGATATGCAGAACTGGGGGCATCTCTGCCTTGGCCGAGAGACACTTGTCTTCTTTTACTTCCTTTTATATGAAAACTCTACAACAAACTCTATCAAATACTGAATTACGAAAGAAAGAAAGAGAGTAGGATGATACAAGGCCCCAAGGCATATGATGACACAAGTCTCGGTACTAGCTCAGGTGGTGCTCTGCAATTAGCACAGCGCAGCCCCGTTCCTCCAGCGAGTCACATCAAAGTCCGGGTAAGGATAGGCCGTGATGTTGATGAGTTCCGCCAGGGGGGTGATCTTGCCGTGGGTAGGGAGCACGCTGCGTACGTGTTAGCCGAGCAGAGGCTACTTTCTTTCCATCAAACCCACTCACATGGCATCTCGAGTTAGCCCATCGGCGAGCAGCTGATCCAGCCACTGCCGCATCAAGCCCTGGTTGGAAACCTCGGCGTCCAGCCCCGCCTCCCAGGCATCAGCCTCAAAGGCCACGATGGACGAGTTGAGCGTTGGGCAGAGTAGCGATGTATAAGGTCCCATGTAAGGAGGCTTTCGTATGAACTATGGGGTAAAGTATGTACAGCGCCCAGCTTCTCACTACAGGATGGCGGAAATGGCGGCTGCCAGATGGTTCAAGGAGGAGAGTGTGTCAGGGTGCTCCTTGCCCAAATCCCTTTTCCATTAGCTTGCCAGCCCGTCGCTGGATCTTCTCTGCTTCTTCATACTTCCCTTGAGTTTGAAGAGCAAATTCTACATCGCTGAGGCAGGAGAGCATGTCAGGGTGCAATACCTTTCCCCTTAGGAGAACCCGTCGATAGATCTGTTCTGCCTCTTCATGCTCCCCTCGAAAGAACAATACTCTTGCTAGACCGACGAAGCTCGTAAGTGTGAGCTGAATCTCCTCGGAGTCAATGCCAAGCACGCGGTCCATTAACTCTGCTGTCTGTCGGCGCAGCTGCTCTGCCTTGTCATGCCTCCCCATGTCCCGAAGCACACCTGCGTAGCTCATCGAAGTCGTCAATGTTTTTGAATGCATTGGGCCGAACACCCTTTTTCTCAACTCGAGTGTCTGAGCGTAGATTTGTTCGGCTTCGGGGTACGAATTCTCCCCCAAGTTTCTCAATTCCTCGGCGAGGAAGTTCATGGTGGCGAGAGTGAAAGGATGCTCCTTCCCAAGCTCGTTTTCAAAGAGTTTCAGTGACTTTCGAAGAACCTTGGCCGCCCGCTCATACATTCCCGCTCCCGAGCAGTCTGTAGCAAGGTCATGCATGAAAAGTGCTTTGGCAACCTCGTCGCCGCACTCGTCGCCAGACTGCAACGCACTCAGCACGTGCGGCACGCCCTCGAGCCGCGTCTGTAGATTCTGATGAAAGGGAGAAAAAAACACATCCTCAAGTCTCTGTATCGCAACAGCGCGGCTTGCTTGTGTCTGCCCTTCCATTTCCAGCCAGTTTCGCATGGCCAGTCGAACGAGTCGGTGCATGTCGAAATGCTTTGCCCAGCAATCCTTTCGCGCTGTGATGAAAGCGTATGCCGTGAGCGTCGAAATCGCCTCGCCCTCTTTTCGCTTGCTGTCTGCCTTGGGAAGTAGAGTCGCGGGGATGTTTTTCTCGGCCAGGAAGCATAGAAACTTCAGATACTTCCCGGCCAGTGAGTTATCCCGCGAGATGTGCTCGAACGAAATAAACCAAGTCGTAGCAATCGGGTTCTTCATGCTCTTGTCCCGTGAAACGTCTTCAAAGTCTTGGCTGAGCAGGTCAATGAATTCCTGCTCGCTTTTCCGGCAATAGTCGAGGTAGTCCGTCGTCGTTGTTTTCATCTGGGCCATGTACGCAGACGCCTGCTTGATCGCCAAGGGAAGATCACCAAGGAAGTCAAAGAGTTGATCCGTTGCTTTCGCATCCCCTGCCTGGCCTTCGGTCAATCCTGAGTGCAGCATCTCAGTCGCTTCTTGCCGAGTCATTCTCTCAACCTTGATGACCTCTCTCGGCTGAACGTCCAGTCGCGCAGTGACCAGGTGGTTTCTCGTTGTGAGGAGGATAGAGCCGTTCCTGCTGAAGGGGAGATGGTCGACGAGCCTGGTTGGTTTCTCAAATAGAAGTTTTTGGTCATCGGCGTTATCGATGATCAAGATCCACTGGCCAGTCTGGCCTGCGTCCTGGTGGTGGCTGAGCGCTTCCTTGACGAGGGCCTTGACATCTGCATCATCGTTGTCGATTCCCGGTACCTTCAGTGCTCTGCCAATCTCGCGGTAGGCGTTGTCAAAGGTGGCGGCATTGATGGCGGGAACCCAGAAGACGGAGCAGTGCGGGTATTTGTCCCGAACTTTGTAGGCAACCTCGATGGCGATTCGCGTCTTGCCCATTCCTCCGAGGCCTTCAAGGACAGTCCTCTGGCAGTCGTCCTCATTGGTGGATGGTGGGATTCTTTCGAGCAGTCGGGACAGCGCACTTTGTCGTCCAACGAAGTTGTCCATGCGTCCGAAAGGAACGATGAAATGGCCTTTCGGCAATGAAACTCTATTCTCTCGTGCTATTCAAGATAATGCTTGTCAACCGTCCGCTCTTGATACAACGGTTCAAGACGAACACCCACCGTGCTTAGCCCTCAATTCCTCGTCCCACCGCGATCGAATGACTTGATCCGCATCCATGGCGAGAATCAGCAGGTTCTCCGAGACAGTCTTGTAGTTGGCGTCCTCCTTGGTCTCAAACTTGACCATGTTGCTGTGGTCAGCAGAGATGGGGATCGAGTCTGCGTCGGCTTGTCCTATGATAACTGCTGACGCTTTTGGAACCACCTTTTCCATGTCAGCAATCAAACTCGTCAGGGAAGAGGCTGTGTACCAACCAGAATCTTGCCCCAGAGGGGTGTAGGGGTTGGGTACTCTTCGTACGCAAAGATTGTCTTGAACCGACCGCCAACTGGTGCATACTGCCCAGACTGTTGCTGAAGAAATTCCGAACCTCCTTCCAGCTGTTTGAGGATTTTGTCGTCAGCCTTCACGATGCGGCTGAGAGAGGCGACCTTGGTGAGGATTTGTCCTAGCGCCACGCCATTTCCGCCCTGGTGCGGCGTGCCCATGAAGATGATGCCGTAGGTCGAGAGTTGGATGTTGTGGTGCTCGTTAAGGGAGCCTGGACGGGCCGCATCCGAGTGAATCAGAGCCTGTCGGCGTCAGAGAAGCGTCTTTAGAGCCAACGATGATTGCTTACGCTTTTGAGAACAATGCCTCCGAGGCTATGCGCCACAAAGATGATGGGTCGTTGCGAGGACTGGCATGTGGGTTAAGTTAATGGTTAGCAGTGTAGCACAACGGGTTATGTATTAGCCGTCAAGGGATAAAAGCCCTCACCTGGGTCAATTTCCGCCTTGTAGCCAGGTCAGAGACCAGTTTTCGTCCGTGATCGTATAGGCTCAAGCTGCTGACTTGACCTGAAATGGTATGTGTATTGGCGTCGTAGCCCCAGCTGAGGATGCGAGACCGTGGCACATCATCACGGAGGAGATCTTTAAGCCAGTTAATGCCATTCGTGGCTGTCCATGTCTTTTCTTGATGGCCGTTCAGGCCGTGGATAGCAACGATATCGACTATGGGTTCGGGTCCATCGTATTCGTAGAGGACTTTCAGGCCAGCTGGGTGCTTGGTGGTTCGGGTTGGGGCAGCGTCGTTGGCAGGGCGGGAAGAGGATGCATTGGGAGACTCTTCGGAGTGTTGAAAATCGTTCTTGAGGGAGTCCATCATTACTTCATGACTTGGGAAGGCAGAAAGTTGTAGGTGCTGGTCCTGGATAGCGGACAATTCGTCTGAAGTGTCTGGATGAGGATGATGCGTGGTTTTGGAAGGACCTACTTGAAACCAACAAGTCTACCAGCTTGACCACGTAGCAGAACAGAATGAAAGTCGTCCAGTCACGTGTCCATAGGTACGCAGCCACAATCTTAGCTGGACTTGTTGAGAATAAAGACGGCAGGGGGTCTTCTCAATGGGTAGTTGGTAGGCAAGGAGGAAACAAGCGTGCAGAGCTACGTACCTACCGTAGACTTACAGTCAAGATTCACCTATAAGTCCTAGCAAAGTAAAGGCGGGCCCAAAGAGGCACAGGACATCTGCAAAATGCCTAGACCTCCCTTGGAGACTGAAATTGGCTCCCCTGTAAGAATGAACAAGACCATACCTTGGGACTGGGAAGTTGATGTACGCACCTACTTACGTCGCAGCAGTAGATATGAGGCACGGTGTGAAGTAATAACTGGGTACCTAATAAAGAAGGCCGAGGTAGCACAAAAGGCTCGTACCCAGAAAGACCTACGCGCGCACTGTACGGCGCTGCCAAGGTCTGACAGCCTTCACGTCGCATCGCTCACGAAACAGTCCCCCCCCCCCCCCCCCCCCCCCCCCCCCCCCCCCCCCCCCCCCCCCNNACGTCGCTCGTCTTGCCTCTCGATTCCACCATCTTTGTTTCATTCTTCCCAATCCTCCCACTCCCTCCCGCGACTCCCAACGTACTTTGGTACGTGACGGCCGTCTCAGCCCCGGCGGGTTCCCCCCTCCCCTCCCTGGCCTTTTGCAATTTGGCATTTATCAATATCGCACCGGTTGGCGCAAGCCATCGACATTGTCTCTCACAAGCGTCGGGCTCTGTCGTTTGCGTCGGACGAGACGGAAGCACGGACGAGATGCTGGAGGGGGGTTTCATGACCAGGGGGCGCGGTGTCGATCACGACAGCTTCATTTCTTTTTGGACTCTGGGAGGAGAGTCACGACGGAAGGTCGGGGCACTAGGCCTGCAGTTGGACGTCTGAACACGTCCACGGCCACGATGAATCCCTGTCGTTCGTCTTGAATGGCGTTTGCAGGGGGCCAGGGAAATCCTGAACCGAAGTTACCAAACAGACGGGTGCCGGCCCTTCCAACTTGTGCCAAGGGGTCCTCAACGCTGCCACCCACCTTCAGGCTTCAGCCCGGTTCCATGTAGGTAACACGCATCGAAAAGCCCCGGTTTGCGTACGACCAGCCGACCAGTCGAGGCGTGGCACAAGACAGGACCGCCCATGCTTGCCCATTCCCCAGACGACTTCCCACCCGCCTCACTTGGAAGCAACAGAGCCATGGACGGACGACGTGAAGCCCGATGCCCCCCCTCAACTTCGCCAAGCATCCCCTCCTCGGCCGACCCTGGACCCCGACCAGCCTATCAGCTCAGCGGGATGTGACCATGAATCTGGCAGCCCTCTTTGTGGAGTCCCAGGGCTTTCTCCGCAACCATAACCCATGGGGGAGTTTCTCATGGTCCAATTAGAACCTGCAAGCGCAGGATTGCATTCTGGCTTTGCTCGATGCAGTAAACTAAGCGTCCATTGGCAAATTTCCCGCACGTCAAACTGCCTGGCCCTGCGAAAAGATTCTGGCCACATCCACAGAGCCCACGCGGGCCAGTCAACGCTATCCCCCCCTGGGAAGAAGAGGCTGAGAGAATCCCCTTGGCTACTTTCGTCGTGGCAATCGTCGCTTTTCGAGAGGGGTTCAAAGAGTGCATGATTCCTGACGGGCTGATGGTGTTGAGGCGAGTGCGGCCCGTTGACTGAGCTGGTCAGCGACATGCTGGAGGGTGGCTTTGCACGTTTAATCAATCAAAGCTGGCCATGGCCTGGGGAGATGCCGCCTTTGAGAGCCAAACACTCAGCCCCCTCGCCGCGAGACTCAAGCCTTAGGGGCGGCCGAGCAGCAATCACCCTCGTCGCCTTGGTCTCCTTCTTCCCCTCCAGCCTTCTACTTCGTCTTCAAGCTGCAGCACCTCTACATCAAGAACCGCCGCACCAGCCAGGCCCAGCCGCCGACGGGCTCCGCCTCCATCTAGAGCGCCATCGACTTCACCCTGGGCATCGACGGCCGTCCGCAGCTGCTCCTCACCGACCAGGGCGTGGCTTTTTTTCCCTCAACGCTGAATGGCTGCGCAAGGGGGCGCACATCCCGCAGAGTTGATGGGCTGGCCGGGGTCCAGGGTTGGCCGGGAAGGGGATGTTTCGTCCAGGGGGCTTCGCTGGGGGGGAAACTTGGCGTCGAGCATCTCCATCGCCGCCATTGCCGTGCATGCCTACCTGGCGCCCAGGTTCCCGCGAGAGGGGGACCTTGTACCTTGCCATGGCGGCGATCTGGGTGTTTGCGTATGGCCATGTCCTGACTGCCAATTGAGGGGACTGGGAATGGCGCTGAACACGGCGGCGGGCTGCCTTGTGCGAGGCGGGAGTTGGGCGAGTTTTGTTGCATCTCCGAGAGGGAAGCTGACCGACCAAGTGCTGGACGAACAAAGAAAAAAAAAGGACCAAAACCTGCGCTTGCTCACCCGCTACCTCTTCATCTTCATCGTCCTCGCCGTTAGGTCGCTGCTCTTACACCAGCACCTTCCTCTCCATCCGCCTCCAAGGCCACATACGAAGACGACGCCTCCCAGCTGCAGCTCAGCCCCAACCCGGCCTTTTCTCATCCACCCCGGCATCTACGTCCTCTGCACCCTGTCGCTCGCCTCTGGCCGCATCGCGACCATGGCCGGGGCGGACGAGCTGCTCGGGGACTTCTTGTATAGGTTCATCCGGCTTGGCCTTGGGTGGCACATTCTTGAGGCGTTGTTCCCAGACTATCCCAGCGATTAATAGCATTAGGCCAAGGTCAAATGGTTTATTGGTGAATCGAGTTTGTCATTGACGGGCAGATGTGTAACAAGATGGTCAGTTAACTCGCGGGATGGAAAAGGAGCGCACATACCGTCGAAAGCACACATGACAAGGAGATGCCATACTGTTCAGTCTGGAGTCATCTACCGAAGAGAGTTTAATTAAGTTGAGACGTTCCTAATTATAAAGGGACGGGTCGGACATGGGAGGTAGGTAGTAGGCAAGTCCAACTCATCCAAGAACCCCCAATCAACGAACAAACTCCCCCCTCCCTCATGTCACTCTCCCCCCCCCCTTACCAAAAAAAAGAAAAGGAGAAAATCAATCCCACAATCCCATCACCTCTCACGGCCAGGAATGTCGTTTCGGCGACAGCCGCGCGTTTGGAAAACACCCATCTTCAATCGGAGAGAAGCCCGACTGCGATGCCGCTGCCCCGCCGTTTGCTCGTGTGAGAAAGCTACCCCAACGCGGCTGAACTGCAAGCTCTTTGAGGCGAATTTGTTTTGTCGGTGTCTTTGTGGAGAAGTTGTCTTCTCATGTGGGAAAATATGGGAATCCTTCTGGAGACGTTTTGAGTTGGGCGGGCGCCGATGCCGGGACATAGTTGGACATTGGAGATGGGAGTGAGGGATGGAGCTTGTATAATAGTCGTGCTTGTCGCTGTTGATGTTTAATGATTCAGACAAGCTTTGAACGATACTCAGCTACCTCAGCTACACCAGAAATCCATCATGAGCGACCTCTCTGCAATGGAGTCGGAGACTCCCAACATCCCCCCTCCAAGAAGTAAGTGCACCTCATCCACCTCCCCCCCCTTTCCACCAACACTCTCTAACCTACATCCTTAGCCATGGCCCTCCCCAAAGACGTCCCCCCCCTCGACGAGATGCTCTGCGCAAACGACTTCGCCCTCGCCGCCCAACGGGCCCTGACGCCCAAGGCGTGGGCCTTTTACTCGTCGGCCGCCACCGACCAAGTGACGCTGCGCCGCAACGGCGAAGTGATGCGTCGCATCATGCTACGTCCGAGGATCCTGCGCAACGTCGACGACGTGAGCATCGAGCGGGACATCCTCGGCTTCAGGAGCAGCGCGCCCTTCTTCGTGTGCCCGGCCGCCATGGCCACGCTGGCGCATCCGGACGGGGAGTTGGCATGGAGCCGGGCGGTTGCCAACGAGGGCATCTTTGAGATTGTACAGACGATCCCATTCTACTCGAAACTTGTACATGTATCAATTGCTAACCAACCCCCCCCCCCCCCAGATCTCCAGCAACGCCTCCTACTCCCTCCCCGCCATAATCGCCGCCGCCGCCGCCGCGTCGCCCAACCACCCCTTCTTCCTCCAGCTCTACGTCAACACGGACCGCGCCAAAACCGCCCACCTCCTCCGCAAGGCGCGCTCCCTGGGCATAAGGGCCGTCTTCGTCACCGTCGACGCCGCCGTCCCCGGCAAGCGCGAGGCCGACGAGCGCGTCCCGCAGGCCGACGCCGTGCGGTCCGGCGTCAGTGGCGGGAGCAGCAGCAGCGGCAGCAACAGGGACGCAAAGGGGAGCGGGCTGGGGAGGCTGATGGGGCAGTACATTGACAGGGCGCTCGAGTGGTCCGACCTGCAGTGGATTCGCGCCGAGAGCTCGGTGCCGATTGTGCTCAAGGGCGTGCAGACGGTCGAAGATGTGAGGTTGGCGGTGCAGCACGGCGTGGACGGCGTCGTCTTGAGCAACCACGGCGGACGGTCTCTCGACGGGTAAGGCCAAGAAGCATTTCCCATCGGACAGGGACTCGTGTGTGTTGACTGGCAAACAGATCCCCAGCTTCCATGCTGGTCCTCCTCGAAGTCCGCAAGCACTTCCCCGCCGCCTTTGACCACCTGCAAGTCTTCATCGACGGCGGCTTCGAGCGCGGCTCCGACATTCTCAAGGCCGTCGCCCTCGGCGCCACGGCCGTCGGCATCGCCCGCCCGTTCCTGTACTCGCTCGTCTACGGGCAAAAGGGCGTCGAGCGCCTGTCGCAGAGTACGTTTCCGTAGCCTATTCACCCAACACCCGCCTTCTTCTCGCTGACCCGTCTTGTTTTAGTCTTGAAGGACGAGCTGGAAACGTCCATGAGGTTGGCCGGCATCACGAGCCTCGACCAGGCGACGGCGGCTTTGGTGAATACGCGGGACGTGGATTACATGGTGTCGTCGGGAGACGCTGGTTCGTGTCCTGTGGTGTCTCGGGTCTCGAAGCTGTGAGACTGGAAAAGGGGTAATTACAATAGACGGACTTGATTCAGAAATGAGAGTACATAGAGCGCTTGGCAACGCCTGCAAGTCAGGTTCATGACTACGAAATAGACTCTTGGCAGTATCACATCATCACATCGCGGTGCCAATATCACTTCTCAACCGTCGCGGCAAAAGCCCGCACCGCATCAATCAGCTTCCCATCCGGCTCCAAGCCCAACCCGTACGCCCGACTGACATCAAACCTCGCCGACCAGCTCCTGACCAACCTCTCCGTCTCGGCGTCCACCTCGTCCCGCACGCACGCCAGCGCCTCCCTCCCGCCCACCTCCTCCACCGCGTCCAGCAGCTCCTGCACCGACACGGTGATGCCCGGCAGGTTGACCACGCGCGACGTCCCAAACTCCGCCGCGGCCACGGCCCGCAGCCGGACCAGGTTCCGCGCCACCGTCGCCGGGCTGCAGATCCACATGCCCACGTCCCGGCCCACGGGCAGCACGTTGGGGATGCCGCGGAGCGACTCCCGCACCACGCCCGACGCGAAGCTCGACGCCGCCGCCGAGGGCCTCCCGGGACGCACCACCACCGTCGGCAGCCGCGCGATGCGCCCGTCCAGCAGGCCCCGCCGCGAGAAGTCGTTGAGCAGCAGCTCGACGCTCAGCTTCTCCATGCCGTACGACCCCTGCGGCAGGGGCACCGTGCCGGCCTCGGTGACGGGGCCGTCGGGGTTGGGCCCGTAGACGGCCGTCGAGCTGGCGAAGACGACCTTTGTCCCGGGCCGCTCCCGCCGGAGGAAGTCCAGCACGCGGCGGATCGAGTCGACGTTGACGGCCAGGCCGAGCTCGAGGTCCGCCTCGGAGCCGGCGGACATGACGCCGTGCAGCATGTACACGGTGTCGAAGCGGGACGGGCCGAGGAGCTCCTCGACGGCGGCCGGGTCCGTCAGGTCCTTTGCGAGGGAAGTCACGCGGGCGGCCGCGTGCGCGGGGACGGGAGGCCGGGCGACGTCGGTGAGGGTCAGGTGGACGGCCGGGTCGGAGGCGAGCAGGGGTTCGATGATGGTCTGGCCGATGAAGCCGGCCGCGCCGGTGATGAGAATGTGTTGGGCAGACATGGTGACAGAGACACGTCTAAGTGAGAATCTGGTCCGAGATCGGTTGAGCTCCGATGACGTCGAGCTAAAGATGCGGCTCCCAAAATAGTGAGACGACAAGTTTGACGTCTCTTGTAGGAATGAGGTCCGGACAAGGTCCGACGATCCACAATCGCGGGGCCGTTCAATGAGGCTCATCAGGAGTATTCCCCGCATGAGCCACGCTGCGGGGATGTCGACGCCGGAGAGAAGCCCGAGGCGAGTTCGTGATCCATCATGACCGAGATGACATTTCGCGTCGAGCATCCCGACCTGAACCTCCACCGTCATCAGATGCCAATTGGAGGCCGGCGAGACCCATTGTTCAAGTTGACGTTGGAGAAGACCCGTCTCCGTGCCTGCGGGGAAGGAGGACCAGATCCCGAGTCTCTGGACTGGAGGGGACATGGATAAGAGATAACGGATAAGGGATAAGACGTAGATACGTGCAACGAGCGAAGGGAAACTGTCCGAGCCCTTGATTTGCCTCCATATTGAACCGTTGTTGAATCACCCCAGAGTGACCTCATAACATCCCCGACCAAGAGCGAGCTTGACTAAGACGGCATTCCCTCCGCAAGAGAAAGACAGAATAAAAGACGGCAAGTTTCTATTTTGTTCGCCTGAAATCTTGATCCCCAATCCCAAACTCCACGGCAGACCCAACCAGCCATTAACCTTGACGCCCAGTCCGTATCTGACACGACATCGCACTTGCTATTCACACCCAACCTCTCCAAAACAAAAATATACATCCAACCTCCTCTCAACCCATCTCACCATCATGACCGCATTCCAAAGTCTGCTTCTGGGTAGCTCGGGATGGGTTGTCCTGACCCGTCAATGGCAAACATGCCTGGGTCAAACCGAAACACAGGTGAGAGCCCAAAGCTCATGTCATAGTCGAAGAAGAGATCGCCATCCATGTCAGTAAACGGCCGATCGCCCTGGGGAATTTGACCGGTAACATCCACGTTGTCCGGCATCATTCCGGGGCCCATTGGCACGCCGGTGGGAGGAACAGGAACTTGTCCGGGCACCGCGGCATTCAACGACTGCAACATTCGCTCGAGTCCACCAACCATGAGGTTTGCCAGATGCCACTTGCCAGCCGAAAGCGACCGGAACTGCCGTACGAGACTGGTTGTCAAGTCATGGACGTGTTGTCGCTCGATGAGATCGCCGCTATATTTGATGGCAACCTTGATGAGAAACATGCACGCGAATGCCGTCATCGAGAGCATGTACGAAGGCATTCCAACGATACCAACAGCAACGTCGGGGTCGGTAATGATCAAATCGATGATTGCCGTCGCCGCTGCCACCGCCTTGGACGCGCAGTCAAGGAAGTAATGCGGGATGGGATCGTCTCCCGACAGTCCTCGAAAAATGTGCGAGTAGAGGTGAATCTGGGCGAAATTGTAATGCAGAATCGTTCCTTTGCGAGGAAAGGACCCAATTTGCGGCCATTGCTCTGCATTGCGTTAGATGCCGCTTCATCTACTCAGCCATGAAACTCACCTGGTAGTTCCTTCAGCCATCGATCATACCATTGGTCGAGTTGCCGTCGGAACTGTAGAATATGGTTCAGGTAAACCCGAGGAATCGGTTCGCCTTTATCACTTCCGAATAGATCTCGAATATTCCGTAGAATGCTAACCAGTGCAACTTGGCCGGTCAGCCGCTTGTCCTCTTCAGTAGCAACCGGTGACTCGAGAAATTTCTCCCATCCTTGGATTGATGGGTCTTCCTGCACGATCGAGGGTCGTCCATAGAGAGTCGCCAAGTGTTGATCACAGATGTAGAGAATGTACCAGAGCCGGGCACAGTCAGCAGCATCCTGACTTTGCCCCTTGATCGCTTGGCTGTAACTGTTGTGGAGGTTGCATTCGGCCGCACGTCGAATCGCATAGCCCGAAAGCATCCAGGAGAGGTCGCTCAACCAGTACGACGCCACACACATGGCACGAAGATAGTCGCGATCGATTCTTCGCTCAAACATAGACTTTTCCATAAGGCGACGGAATTCGGAGCTGCAAACCCCATAAATTCCGTCCGCCTTGGGGTCATGCAGGGCAGCCACTGTAAGGGTTGCCGCGGAAAGGATAGGGCTTCTGCGACGGAGCTCCTCCAGTGTCATATACCTGCATCCGATGCCATACATGTAACGGTCCAGGCGATCTCTATAAAGAGCAAACAGGCTCTCGGCATCAGATAATGATAATTGGCCACGGGCAATAAAGTCGTCAATCGAGCGACCCTTTTGAGCTTCGGGATTTTCGGGGGACCGCAGGGCACTCAGTTTCGTAAGAGTGTAGAGGGAGTGAATAGGGACATAGGGGAGGCCTTCGTCTTCGGGAGTCGCCTTTGGTGAGTTGTCGCAGGAAGGGCCGAGAGCTTCTTGGTCTTGCTGGGAAGACGACTGGCGATTGGGGTTGTTCACATTGTCTTCTTTAGGGGGCGTGCCCTCCGATTCCCGGCTGTTGGAGCATTGCAAAGCTGGCAGTTCTGGCAGGCCGCCGACCTTGTTCATGACCTGTCTGAGAGCCGTGTGCATCTGCTCAAGGTCTTGGACCACAGCTTCAGAGAATCTGCCACTGTCAATTACATTCTGAACCCTGCGAAATAAAGACGGCGTGACATACTGAGATTTCTCATCAATAATAGTCTGTAAGCTTTTGCTCAGAACACAGCCTAGGTTTCGCTCAGAACATCTTCGGCAAGGCGGACCGCTCTCATCCATCAAGCATTTGATCTAAATGCAAACATCGGTTAGCCTCGGTTCACGGCTCATCTTGCTTCGTGAGTCTCACCTTGTGTTTTCGGCATGCCGCGCACGCCTTGATCTTGCGCGAAATCTGAGGTACCGGCAAATCCGTCGGTAGCAGGCCGCCAACGCTCTGTCGGCCCGGTGCCTGGCGGTTCTTGTTTGGCGTAGGCTGTGAGCGTTAGTAAATGTGGCTTGGATCGTAAAGCGAGACGGCTCGCGTCGCCCTCGCACATGGGAGTAAGATCAAGCCAAGAAACATACAGCTGGGCCGCCGTTGGGCGCTGGCTCAATCGTCGCAGTGGCATTGACAGTCGCATCCGGGCCTGTTGTCGCAGTCGAGCCTCCTCCGCCACCGCCGCCGTTGGATTCGGACCAGGATCTCTTGGCCATGGTGATTTGTTCCGGGTAATTCGATTACCAGTTGAAAATGTGTCGTACTTGCGTCTACCCGTGTGCAGAAGCGAGCAACCGAAGGGTGATTGGGCCGATCCTTGCTGCCCGTGGCCGTCACAGGGGAAGTGAGACGACTTGTGGCGCGATGAGATGAGAGGCAGTCAATTGAGGCTGGTGAATTGATGGACAACCAAGCCGAGGGGACTGTCGGGAAATATGTCGTCAGAGGGCGAAATTCTTCTCCATGGCCGTGCTCCAGAGTTTTGTGAGTTTCTGTCCCCGTCGCCAGATGAAGAGCAAAAGTCTTAGTTCACGATGGTTAAGTTCGGGCTCATGGCGGCCTGAGGCATGAGAAACTGTTCACGCGGGACGAAGATGGGGAAGCCACGATGGGGGGAAGCAGCGGGGGCGAAGGAGGGGAGATGCACATGCCTGAAGAGGGAAATTCCCCCCGAAGACGGCGGAACGGCTTCGAGTCATGGGCCAATCAGCGAGCAGATATTTTGCCAGAATCAACGGGCAGCATGACTCAGCACGCAATCGCCACAGGCCCCCGCAAACGCCAGACGGGGCGACTTTCTGCGGCGGCGGGGAGAGTTGCTGGGCAGGGAAACGAGATGACGGATTCTTGCTGCGGGGTAAGAGACTTATAATGAGCACTTATTTTGCTTCGCGTGCGAGGTATCCAGGTGGCCAGGATATTAAGAAGAGGCTGATTAGTCGGCACCGGCTAGGGAGAAACCAGTCTAGAAGCTCACCGGGATGGGGGTCGCGCTTGCGTTGAAGAATCTTGGAAAAAATGGGCGTCACATGGCCGATTCGCAAGCGTCTGGAGCCAATGCAGCAAAGACCATTGGTTCTCCCTGCTTTTGTTTGGGGGATATGTCGGCGTTTGTTGTCCTGCAGAATCCTGCCAGCCTGCATGCTTTTCGGTGATTCGGGCGTTGGAATCGAGATGATCGAAGTTAGGATGAACTCGGCTCCATGATAAATATCGCAAACAATCTGCCTCGGCCGACGTGTTGAAGTCATCATCTGGGCTTGAAGAGTCAACACTCTTCCCCAGACATCCGGATCCGAGACTGACGAGAAGTCTCAGCCAAAATCCGGGGTTCACATGTCGCGGGGTAGTGCGACGGGCAGTGTCCAGCATGTGCCTGATCTCAACGATCAAAGCGCTCACTAGCGGAAAACCCTGGAGTCGTTCCCCAGACTTTTCTTGGAAACGGGGGAACGGCCATTCAGGTTTTCCCATCTAGGAAGGTTTGCCTCTTCTGGCTCTGTTTCCCCGGGGGCTGAGTCGGAGTCTGATGAAAGGCTCACGACCCCGGTGAGCTAGGAGACTGAGGCTGAAGATGAAGCTAACGCAAAGGAGAGGGATGCCTGACCGGAGCCTGCACTCGGTCAAATGCATCGTGATGAGTGATCGTGGTGTTGGTCCTACCCAGGCAGATGCGATGCGACTGAAGAATGGCAACCTGGCCCTTTGAGAGGCATCCCTTGCGAGGGGGGGTGCTGCATACAGAACACATGGCGAGGGATGAGTGGAAGGAATTGACAGAGGCGATACCGCATTGCTCATGACCGAAGTGGTGCAATCTTGGCTCTTCATGCCCGAGAACAAAATGAATTTCTGGGCGCTCCGTGACAAGTCGAGTTCCATCCATTCCTTTTCACTCCATTGCAGCTATCAAAGCCTCCCCACTAAAAGCCACCAACAGCGCCCAAGTTTAGGCCACCGCGGGGCAGCTCAGGCAACCTCCTAAATCGGCAGGCAGCTTCCATCCCTTCAATCTCAAGCCTCAACACCAAAGCTCTCCCTTTTCGGGCCGTCATCTTTAAATATCCATCCGCCCATCCTTCCCACCACCTACTTCCACCACCAAATCCGCACCGACAACCCGTCCCCAACCTCATCGCCATGCCTCGCAAACTCTCCAAAACCTCCTCCTTCCCGTCGTCGCTCTCCTCCATGGCCACCAGCTCGACCACGACCACCAACAACCTCCCCTCCTCGTCCTCCTCGGCCTCGCTCCTCCCCCCGTCCCTCTCCCAAACCGACCTCCCCCTCCCCCGCCTCGTCGTCTTCGACCTCGACTACACCCTCTGGCCGTTCTGGGTCGACACCCACGTCACCCCTCCGCTCAAGCCCAACGCCGCCCGCACCGCCGCGTCGGACCGCTACGGCGAGGACTTCTCCTTCTACGTCGACGTGCCTGAGGTGCTCTACGCCCTGCCCCGCGCGGGCGTCCGCGTCGGCGTCGCCAGCCGCACCACCACGCCCGCCCTGGCAAAGGACCTGCTCAAGATGCTGCACGTGCCGCCGCCGCACGGCGCCGAGCAGGCGGACGGGAAGCCCGAGAAGACGAGGCGCGCCGCCGACGTCTTCGACGCGGGCATCGAGGCCTACCCGGGGAGCAAGCTCAAGCACATGGAGGCGCTGTCGAAGCGCACGGGGATCCCGTACTCGGAGATTCTGTTCTTCGACGACGAGTCGCGGAACAAGGAGACGGAGAGCCTGGGCGTCACCATGTACTGGGTCAAGGACGGGGTGTCGTGGGGCGAGATCGAGAAGGGCGTGCACGAGTGGCGGAGGAGGAGGGGATACATTACATCGAACGGGACGGACGGCAGCTCGTGAGCTTTGGATGTTTGGCGTTGGAT
Source organism: Thelonectria rubi (assembly GCA_013420875.1). NCBI lineage: Eukaryota > Fungi > Ascomycota > Sordariomycetes > Hypocreales > Nectriaceae > Thelonectria > Thelonectria rubi. The sequence continues at coordinate 1,257,021 of WMHX01000070.1, forward strand.
TGGGTAGCGGATTGGTTCACGGATTTGGATTTCTACATCAGACATGCGAGGATAGATATCGGGCTTTGGTAAAGATAGACCAGCGAACAATGGCATTGGACGGGACGGGACGGGACGGGACGGGACGGAAGAAACAGATATCAGGACCAGTACCCAGCAGACCTGGGTCCAGAGTGTCCTCCTCCAATAAACGACGCGCATAAACATCATCTATGCTAAATAGGGTACTCCGTTTCGCGATGCATTCGACCTGTTGTCTGCATGACACCTCATATCCAAGTCCCACCTTCTCATCCCCTACATCTCCCATGCCAAGTTGAGTAATGATCCCTTCAAGTTTCGCCCGCGTCGTAAATAAAAAAATATGCAAAATAATCCGGGGGTATGTTGTGTGATTCCCTCCTCCAGTCTATTAGAAATGGCGGCTCCTCATTCCTCATTCATCATGCCGCAGCCGTCTGCACCGCAACGGGAACGGGCGACGTATCGATGCCCTTGCCCTTGTCGCCACCGATGTTGAGCTTCTCCTCGACATCGTCGCTCAGCAGCGTCTCGTCCGTCTGCACGCCGTCGTCCCGGGTGTCCTCGTCCATCGTCTGCGTGCCCTCGGTGACGTCCTCCGCATGAACGCCGTTCGTCTTGGGAGGCGCCCCGAAGAAGGTCTTGGGAATGGTGCAGATCCTCTCGCTGCGCGGCTTGCCCCCCTTGGCGCCCAGCGCGACGCACGCCATGCGCCTCCCGTCGTCGACGTCCTCCCACAGCAGCGGCCCGCTCGGGAACCCCTTATGCCCATTCTCCCACTCGACGACGCCCTCCCAGTGCGGGTCGGGCACGCCCAGCTGGCCAAACTCGTAGTCGAGCTCGCCGCCGTACTTTTTGGGAATGTTGCGCGGGTCGATGAAGCTCTCGAGCGTGGGGCGCACCTCGTGGGCGTCGAGGATGAAGATCTTGGAGACGGTGATGGGGTCGAACCAGCGCTTGATCCAGCCCCAGACAGTACTAAAGAAGCTGGGGGCGCCGATGATGAAGATGCGGTCCAGCGTCTCCGGGTAGTGCGCCGTGGCCAGCTGCGAGGCGGCCTGCATGTGCGCCTTGAGGTTCCAGAACTGGCGCAGGCCCACGCCCGAGATGTCGACAATGTTTGTGCTCATGGTGACGGGCACCTCGGGGAACTCGCGGTCGCGCAGGTTGGTGCACAAGGGCATGTTGAAGCGCGTCAGGTTCTCGTACAGGGCGAACAGCCGCAGCAGGCCCGAGGGCGTCTTGCCGTCGGCCTTTGCCTGCGAAAAGGACGTCGACGCGCCCACCTTTTCGTACTCGGACACCGTCTTGGAGTCGAGCGTGCGCACCTCGAAGACGTAGAGGGGGATGCCTCGACGGTCGCGACGGCCGGTCCATTGGGGGTACTGGCGAGTCAATGCCGTGTTCGCGTTGGTGCGGTGCTTCTCGAACGACTTACCAGACGTCGGCTCTGCTCGTAGGCGTCCAGCTCAATGGTCTTGTAGAGCACCTCGATGTCGTTGGCCACGCGCCAATCCTCCGTGTCCTTGAACTGCTGAAAGGCGTCCTCGACGACCCATCTCCTCGCCCGCAAGTAGCGACTGTTCCCTCACCGCCGTCAGCATTGCGAGCTCTCTTCGGCCGCTTATCAATCGCTCCCCACTAGACGCTCACCGACGCCCACCAACGCCCACCGTGACACAACCAAGCCCCAGGAAATCGAAAAGAAAAATGAGAAAACTCACAGCAGCAGCGCATCGTCGTGGGAAGCAGGAGGCCCTCGCTTCCAAACGCCCTTGGCCTCGAGAAAGTCCTTGAACCGGACAAAGGCGTCCTCCTCGCGCTCGCTCAAGTGCCCGAGGTGGCCGTGCGGGTATCCGCGATCAGTCAAGGTCGAAGCCGACGACTTGACGCGCGAGGCCGGAGCCGCAGTGCCGTCGTGATCAGCGGCCGTCATCTTCTAATGTGCTCACAGGAGAAGGGAGGGCAAGGAGGGCAAGGAGGGCCGGGGGGGGAGAATGGCGGAGAAGGGAGGAGAGAATACGAAAATGAAGAGAAAACAAAGAAGCGACGTCGGAATGCAACAGAGATGAAGGATCTACATGGCGTCTCTTCAAAAACGGAAGCTCCGGAAGCTCCAGCGTCTCGTGGAAAGAGTGTGAAATCATTGGATCCTCCCGAGAGCGATTTCGGGTTTAGGACTGCGGGGATGACCGGGGTTTACAGGGTTTCTCATGTTTGCAAGCCTTCCTCTTTTTCTTTCCAATTCGTTATTAATGTTTTAGGCGCGCTTATCCGGTGAGAAAAATGACGTCTGTCGGTGGTCGCTCCCGCCTGCTAATTTGATTAAATTTGATAAGCGGCGTCTTCGCAGCACCCGCGAGAGAGATTGATAATTCGATTCCGCGGGAACCTAATAATAGCCGCTTTGCCATGCTACCGCTTACACATCTCGTGATGGATGTCTCAGCAACATCCGACCGTCACATGCTGCTCGACACCCCGGCCAATCCGTAATCCAGCCCTACCGTATCTCCCGTCGATCCCATGACCCCGAGATTACCAACTCAATCTTGGTCTCTGTGCCGTGCTGTACCAATAAACTTGTCCTCGGGAGCGCCCCAGGATCTCTCAACCCATGCATGTCTCGTCACTCAATGCATCTTCCGCTTCTGTGCCTGACCAATTACAACGATAGTATTTCCCTAAGGCCCTGTACGTCTCCCAGACAAGTACAGGGCATGCTGTCTGTATATACTCGTAGTCTACCGCCGAAATCCAATTCGGGCCTACTCAATCACAATGTCCCCGCCCAGTCTTCGCAGCGGCAGATCCTCCACCATCCTCTCCAGCCGTCCGTACTTGCGAGCCACCTCCTTGGACTCCTCGGCGAAGCTCATGCGCATGCGTCCCGCACGCTCCCACACAACCCGTCCGTCGCGCTCCGTGCGTTCAACCACCAGGAGCATGATGAGGCCCTCTTCGACGAACCACAGCAGCGACATCTGTTCGCCCTTGGCGTGCCGCTCAATGTACTCCCGGATCCCGCCGCCCGTGCCCCGGCTGAGCCGTACATCGACGCTCACCTTGTTGAAGATCCATCCCCCGGGGTGCGCCTTTGCCTTGACCCGGTCCAGGACGAATGGGTTGGGCACGTGGATAGCAAACGGTCTAATCGGAAGGGCCGGAGGCGAAGGAGGACGTCCGGCTCTCAACTCGCCGACACCAAAGTCGTACGCAACGCTTCCGTCGCGGTTGATGAGCACCATGTCGGGTGAGTACGTCCATCTTAATGACGTGGAGTCGTTTCGCGTGAGCTGCGTGGCCGTAACATAATGATGGAGGTTATTCTTCCTCGCCGGCCTCTTTCCATCCACATCCACGATGTTGATGGATGAGAACAGGTCGACCGCGCCCTTCCAGCCAACCCATGTCCAGCTCGGCATGTGCGGTCGCCGTCGCGCCACGACGCCGTCTTTATGATGCCAGAAACACGTCGACAAGGCAAAGAGATCCCGCGTCCGTGGCGGCCCCGTTCGCTCGTCCATAGGTGGCGCCCAGACGGGTATTCCCAATAGGTTCACCACCTTCCCTCGGCCGCTGCTGGTTTCAAGGCGTCGGGAGATTCCAAGAAAGGCGTTGAGTGAGTCCTCGTCATAGGTCAACTCCCTCCGGGTATAGTTCGCAATGTGCTGATCCGCCTCGCGGAAGATGCTCAAAGTGCTGGGCACCTCGGCCTTGCTGGGGAGTCGCTTCCATCGCTCCCAGCTCCCTCCCACAAACGACACGCCGTTGAACAGGCCGGGCCGCATGAAGTCGTACATCCGCTGCTCTTCCTGGTCGTAATACAGGTCCAGGGGTAGAACGAGCGACTCTGGGCAGCACATGCCCTCGCATTCCCAGTACATCTGCTGCTCCGTAAAAATGAGGCGTCTCCGGGCAAGCAAGCCCTCCTGGTAGGTCCAACCTCGCGTGTACCATTCCGAGTTCTGAATAGCCAGCCTCGGGTCTTGCAGACTCGACACGAGCGTAATGTCCGAGTTGACAAACCCGTACTTTGGCTGGGCTGGCCGAGTCGTCTGACCGACACCGGGCAGACCAGAGTTTGCGTCGCGGCCGCAGGCGGCAATAATGGCAAATATGGCACCTTCGAAGATCTCGTCCATCCGGGCAATCTGCTGCAAGCGATCGGCCGGCTGCAAGTGATTCATGCACAGTCGATCCACCCACAAATACCGGACCCCCATATCCTTGGTGGCGATCACGGCGTCCGAGATGACCTTGGGCCAAGTCTCCTGGCTCGATTGCCTCCCCCAGACGTAGCTGAGCGCCACATAACGCTCCGTGAGAGACGCATCAACAACCCGTGGCGGCGTCTTTGAACAGTCCAGCAGTCGGAATCCGGGGAGCTCGCGCGTCACTGGCTTTCGTCCGCATCGTCCTTGGTGATAAAACTCGCAGAAGCGCAACCAATCTTGTCCGACAGACATGTCGATGGCCTCGCCCATCTCGCGGCCCCAGATTCCTCGCTTCACCCAGTCGTGGTTGTTGGAGAGGGACGCCCCTCGCGAATGGCCACCATTCCTCCCGTTGGCGCTCACGGCACTGAGCAGCTCATTCTGGTGTTCCGGGACTGTTCGATACAGCATTCCCGCCCCGCGGAACCAGTCGGCGTTCACGTCCCAGCTCAGAGCGCCGTCGCCACTCTTCTTTGGCACGACTCCCAGAAAGCCCGGGCTGAATCCTTTACCTTTGGTCTTGGCGGAATGTTCCTGGTCAAACATGGTGTGCGTGTCAATCAGGTAGTTTGTGTCTCTGCTGGAGAATCCAGAAAGGTACAGGTCGCCTTCACCTTCGCTGGGGATATGCACAGAGTGAAATAGCTTGCAGAGAGGGCACTTGGTCGACCAGCGGTTCTCCTCGAGCTGCTGCAGCCGTCCGAGAGAGTGCTCCTTGTTGTCGAAAGCATCCACAGCCCTTGGGTTCAGCGTCTTCGCAAAGGTTTCGTCCATTTCGGCAAATATCGAATCGATATCAGCAGCCCAGACGGCACACCCGCGGCACAGGTTGGGGTCTTGCGGCACGCCTCCAGACCTGTCGGAATGGGCAGACGGACTGCGGCTCTTGCGCCAGCTCAGACCCCGGATCAGCGACCCTCTCCTGGGCTGTCGCTCCTCGTCATCTTCGGGAGGTGGTTCCACCGACAGATGCTGCATGAGATTCTTCAGCGGGTTCCGCGACCGCCGTCTCTCCAGGCTCGGCCTGTCGGCGAGGGTGGGAGTTCCTGGTCCCAGAGTGTCCGGCATGGCTGTGTCATGAGATTCGGGGAGAGAAGAGAGGCTGCATGTGGCGAAGGATTGGCGGCGTCCAGAGGAAGGTGAAGCATCCAAAGGAGATCAACGGAAAGGAGACGGCCGCTCGAGCTCCGTGATTTCGGGGGACAACCGGCGGTGTCTTGGTGCCGCTTCGGCTCCTCCTATCCGGTACCCACCCTTGGCGCCTTGAATAGATGGACAATGGAACCCTCAACTGCTCCACAACCCAGGGGGTAATGAAGATGAAGGCGTTCGTACGACGCCAGGAGGAAGGAAATGCCCGAGAGTGTCCAAGGTTGGATCCAGTTTCGACATTCGCAGGCGTTCAAGCCGGGCTTGGGAACTGAAATCTTTTATGAAGGAAACCGCCTGGGCGAGAGGCTCCCGAGGATGAGGCGGCAGGGAGGCGAAGGTAGGACGGCGACAAACGAGATGAGGCGGCAGGAGGCGACACGGGGCTTGCAAGGCTTGAGCGGGCCTGCTATTAATATTTGGTGGTGAATTGCAAAGCAGGGGACAGCGAGTGGTCCGTTGCCGTGCCGTGGTTGGCGAGAGATGAGATGCGGTCGGTCGATAGAGATTAGAGGAGATGTCGAGATGAAGAACGGGGAGAGTCGTCGATAATATCATATAGGTGCTTTCTCGGCTGGCGTATTTTTAGAAAGAGGCGAAAAAGGATGACTGACACACGGATGAGGCAGAAGGAAGGCAATCAAATCAAGATGAAATCAGGGCCATGCCCAACCGCCCAAGCCGTTGGATGGTATACGGAGTGCCGCCGAGCTGGAAAAAAATTGCTTGGCTGGCCTTGCTCAGCGTCGAAGAGTAGCCGCCAACTTTGCAAAAATTGCAGCGACGCCATCCACTAGAAACGGAGCTGTGTGGACAAGCCCTGGATGCGATCCTTGTTCCAGTTGGTCTCCTGCAACAAAGGAAGGAGGCTTGTGACCAGGACACAGCCCCGATTGAAATGACCCAACAATAACGAACGGGGTTTGAAGGGGGCGAGAAAAAAGGGGAGGGGGGGGCAAAAGGAATCAGGATCAATTGAACGGCGTATTCGTACTTGAATATCGGATTGAGAGCGTCGCGGTTTCCTGTTGAATGCTTTTGTTGAAATCGCAAAGAACCATGATCCAATCGCGTCCTCAGGCAACGCCCCGATCACGGGCGCGGTCATGTGCCTCGCAAACTATTTTCCGGCCTCATGACGTCGCTGCCTTGAATCACCGCCACCATCGTGAAATATTTTGGACTTTCAACTCTCCGCACGCCAGGCTGAGGTTCTAGCTCGTGGCTCTGCTTCCAGGTTTCCACACTTATCGTGTCTATTTTTCTTGCCTTTCAAACTCCGTCGTCCGTTCATCTGACCAGCCCCCAACGGGATTCACGCTTTTTGCCGTTTACCCGTCACGCTCTTCTTCATCGCCTCACTGACCGTAGGGCCTCGGAACCGACTTGCCCCGATGAGCCTCAATCGCGACCGTGCACAGCCTATTTTGACAGGTGAGAGCTAAGAAAGCTGTTTGTTGGTTCTGAAATCACGGCCCGAGCAGTTTGTTTGTTTTGTAACATCTCACTGCATGTCGCCGACCCTCGTCGGGTCGAGCGAGGATGAACTGACATGAACCCTGATTCCTTCGACCGCAGGAGCTTCGCGTTGGTTCTCAGACCAACGCTACTTTGTTGGAGCTTGATTGTCCAAAATAACATGCCACTTCCAGAAATAATCCAACCGACATTCAGGTCCGTCGCACGGGAGCTACCCTATACCACGCTTATTTTTCGCTATATTTTTTCGTAACTTGTTAAAAACAACATTATATAGATGGTAGACATCTATTGCTCCGTCTGACGATGCTTACTTTGTTCCCTCGGTGACATTTTAGATCCAGGCTTCTATTATTTGCCTTTTTCCTTGGCTGAAGGACTATCCTGCATTTTCGAACCGTCCAGCCTATTAACATTCTTTGCGGTCCGATGTTTCCCGGCACTTACATGATTCCTGTTACCCTCTCTACTTTGTACTGAAACAATTAAGTATATTACAATTATATGAACTGCCTGTACACAGGTGAAGCCAATTCTTCCTCGTACACAAACATCACAAACCCATCCCCCACCACTCACGATAGGACAACTTCCTCCACCAACCCGACCTCCCCGTGTGATACCTCACCATCCAACCAGAACCCGCGCCTCGCAAGTGTGCCTCCTTCGTCCTCGTGGACGGGCGCACAGCCGCTAAGCCCTGCCACGAAATTCAGCTCCTGCTTGTTTGCTTGTGTTTGCATGCCGACAGGCTGTGTTGCCCACCTCCCTATGGACAGTGAATTACCCCTCACTCCGTCGGAACCCAGCGTGAATAACTGCGCGCCCAACATCTATGGTACCCAATCCTCCCACACCCCGCCTTGCTTCGCCTCTCGCCTTGTGAGCCCTTGACCCCCCTCGTCGACCCGATCCCGTCCTCCCGCTTCATCCAGACAAGGGAGGGTGATAAGGTTTCAACATGGGGAAGATCGTTGGCCGGCTGCGGCGGCTAGCGAGCTTAAGACAAATTATTAAAATATCGCACGCTTCTGCTGCTCATTCTACCCGTCCACGTCTCTATCTGGATCTAACCAGAAAGCCACGCACCGTTTGCCGGTCCGCGTCGTCACTAAGCCTCGGAGGCGTTTTTGGACGTTTTTAGACGTTTCTAGACCAGGCCGACTTCAGGCGGCCCTGATACGAACGAGTTTGGAACACTTTGCAGTTCGGGGGAGAGAAGAGAAAAGAGAAAACAAAGAAACAAGCACCCGGGCAAGTGAGAGAAAAGAAGAAGTTTCCAGGCAAGCAAGCGTAAATTGATAGAGTTCTAGCTAGCGGCTGTCGCTACCCCGGGATTCCTGGCTGCTTCCAGTCGCTGCGCCCGCTCGTCTCTGTGCCACCACCATTGAATAACTGATATATCTCGCAATCGGAAGAGTAAAAGCTGGCCCGACCATTGTGCTTCGATCGAGGCAGGCGGTGGATGTCCTCACTGGGGGTGAGACATCTTTGCGAAACCGTTTGCGTCCCGAACCGGGTTATGAAATGGCGAGGTGTGTCGGTTCAGAGAAGTTGAAGGAGGTATTAGTGCTGGTTTGGAGTCAGCCAGTGCTGCGTAAGAGATTGCCGCGGGAGGTGGAATGTCACTCACCTTGCAGCAAGAGCAGGTGTTGCAGTTGCCTTCGGCGTGGGAGCAGCAGGAGCTGGGGAGTCGAGTGTTAGTCAAGGAGCTGCTCAATGGATGGCCTTTTTTCAGTCGATTGAGCAGTTGGACTCGAGCTCGTCCCATATTGCTCTGGAGATGAGGCTCGGAGCCCAATGCCCAATGCTCGATGGCAGGCAGGAAGGAGGCAGTGGCGAGGACTCACCAGGGAGACATGTTGATGGTTGGTGGTGAAGATGAACTTCGAAAGTGTTTGTAAGTGTGTGTTTGTTGTTGTTGTTGAGCTGAGATGTTGTTGTGTGATGAAGAGAAGAAAGTTGTTCTGGAGGGCGACGTCGACGCCTTCTTATACTTGATCGAAACTGCACGAGCCCTTCGTCATCCCACGCTCCCGACCTCTCGACGAGGACAACCTCTCCAACGTATCCGTACGCCTCCTTCCGTTGCCTGACAACTGATTAGGTATCGTATGCTGGACGTGGGTAGTCTCGAGTGGGTGTGTGCTCCACCGACGATGCATGTCGCCCAGCCGTCGATATTGCGTCTCACGCTTCGACACTCGCATCCAGAGATGGCCAACCGGGGCCAGGGGGCGTCCTCCAGCGTCACGCGGCATCCCTGAGCTTCACCCCGCATCCCAGCGTCGCAGAGGCAGGATTGGATACACCCGTCATTGGCCGGCTTGGCTTGGCCAAGGACTATCCCGCTTCGCACTAAGCGTGAACACCAAGGGAGTTCTGCAGCTGGATGCTTAGCTCGAGGCCCAAGAGATGACGTTCGTCCGATAGATACGACAGCCCGAGACCTCGAAGCCAGCGACTTCCTCTCGAGCTAGAGGGGTGCGCCTCGGTGCTCTGGCGCGAGGGAGTGTTGCATCGCAGCGTTGATCGTCACGGAATCGAATGGCCCATGCCCAAACGCGACCAATGACGAGGGTCTCGGCAAGTCTAACAGGGTGAAACAGCGGCAAAGTAAGGATCTCGAAGTGGGATAGCAATTGCCCAAGGCAAAGAGATGTGCCGTGTTGCATTACGTTGCCTGCCACGTCGAGACGGTGCAGTCGGGGCAAGGATGGGCAAGCCCATGGGCAATGACCGAAGACATCTGCCTCGTCAAGTGGGCTAAGAGATTCCGGCTTCATTCGAAAAGCCAGGGACGTGACGGGCGTCTGAGGGCCTCAGCTCGAGTGAGTGCCTGGCGAGCCGGGGGCAACTCTTTTTTCGAGTGGGGGTACAGCATAATTGTCGAAGCTCAGGACAGGGAACCGCCAGAGCCGGAGACCGAGCGATGGGTGGGCAGCGTGTGGTGACCCCCCCGCCATCCACACCGGTGAGCCGGAGCTGGGGGCGTGAGGCATGGGGACGACGGAGGGGGAGGGGGCGTCAGCTTTTTGCCAAGGACGCCCTGAACGGCCGGAGCAGTTCCCACACCGGCAGGACAAGCCATGTACGACTCCGTACGTGGACTCATGTGGTGGGAGTGGGACGTGGAAGACGAGGATAGGACGATGCAAGGGAAGCGATGGAGGACGACGAGAGGAAAGCCAGGCAGGAGGAGCAGAGCCAAGACGAAGAGGGCACTCGGTACCAACTGCACGTCAAAAGTGACAAGTGAACCGAGAGCTGCACGGCACAGCGGCCGGGTGGAGGCCGGACTCGGGTGCGTCGAGAGCCGTTGTGATGGGTGGTGGAGTCGACGAAGGCGTGTGGATCGCTCGGGGCGTGACCACGAGATGCGGCCGATGGGATGGGATAGCTTCAGCGAGACTGGAGACTAGCTCACTAGTCTCCAGTGGGTGAGACCTGGTGGGCGGGAAGACCATGGACGGAATGGACGTACCCATGGCGTCGTGGGACAGACCGAGGTGGAGGAAACAATGGAGGACGATTATGAGGGATAATGCGAGATGGGGGAAAATGGGGCCACCACGCGCTCGATCCAGTGAAGGGACGAGTACGACAAGCCTCCGTTTCTGCATGCATCCCACGCATACGTACACTTGTTGGTGGTGCTGAAGCATATCCGGGGCGGCCCATTGGCTGGCGAGCCTGCTGGCCATCACCCATACCGGTGAGGCCGTCAAGAGACGGCATGCATGTAGGACTACGACGCTGGCCGTTGCCTTTTAGTCATGGGAACCAGCTTCGGCGTGGGTGCGTGCGGCCGCAGCAACTCCAACACGGCCGATGCTTGAGATGTGAAGTGAAGGCGACCCACGTCGATGAAGGAAAATTCGGAGACTAGGAGAGGGGGGCATGAGTCGGCATCACGCCGACGAGCATCGACAAAGGGGCAAAAGGGGGCCGGCGTGGGAAGGGAAGACGAGGCAGCGACGGCAAGGGCGCCAAACGAGAAAGAAAGGATCACCAGGACCATCCTCAAGCGGGCTGAAGCTTGGGGGTCATGGAAGAAACCAAGGGAATCATGAGCCTACCTGGACTTGGAACTTGGCCGAGCCATGCTGCATCGATGAGCGCCACGGCAAGTGACGACGGCGAGGAGAGATCACCATCCATCTCATCCATCCGAATGACTGACACGAGGCAGTCTGGAGTCTCTCGAGGTGGCATGCTGACCTGACCTGGTGCCGTGAGCTCCAAACAGCAGCCAACAGCAACGGCATCACCATCGTCATCATCTTCATCAACAACTTCAACATCATGACACTTCTTGTTTGTCACGTCTCATCACAGGCCGCCAGCTGGATTCGTACACAGCCTCCGGCCCAGTCTACAACAACAACCGTCACCAATAGACCCACGGCACCGTCTCCAGCCCAGAACGCCATCCTCTTCAGCTGATCATGCCCGTCTCTCTTTCCGACCCGAGGAAACGAAGACGGCGTGGGATGAGACGCCGACCGTCCAGACCGAGTTCCAGGGGGGCTTTTCGTCGTGGGGACGGTCAAGGAAAAGAAAAAAAAAAAAAGAGTCTTCGTCTGGGCCATCGTCAGACTTGGGAGGACGAGGTCGGTGGGAATGGGACCACGGGCCATGGACCGTGGACAAGGCGGGACCGGTGAACTTCGGCGGATATTGATTTGTTGTCTTTGCTTCAGTCTCCTTCTGCTTCGCTTAGCTGGATCCTGGGTCGAGAAGAGTTTTCATGACCAAGATGGCTGCAGAGCCTGCAGGACACGAAGAGAGGAGGAGGACTGGGAAAACAAGAAAAGGGCCGGGTGTCTCGTGAAATCCGCTCGTCAAACTCGCGCGTCGGGCTTGGTCAAGTCGGTTCTGGTCTTGATGTTTCCATCGACCTGGGATATTCGATCGGCCTTGTGTCGTTTCGAGGACCAAGTCGGGCCTGTCTGCTCGAAAGCGCTACCTCGTCCTCAACGTAGGATCTGGCCAGACCACAGCCGAGTTGGTTCCGTCGAGCCAGTCTGTCAAGCTGGTGTGAGTATCAGTCGAAGTCATCGTGACTTTTACTTTCTGAGGGCAGAGCAATGATGTTGGTGTTGACACTGCCTTGTCCGGGAGGCACCGTCAGGCCTGCCAACAAACAGGTGCGAGGGAACAGCACACAACATGGAGGACGGCTGGCTCTTTCTTATACTCCCCGTCTGGACTCAAAGATGCACCAGTACCCAACCCGACGGGCAGGCCTCTCAGCCTCATTCCTTGAGCCAGGACTCAGGAGTCAGGGGGCGGTAAGTGCATCCTGCATGCGGCATGCGGCATGATGCAACGCCGTTGAGGGGTGACGGGACGATCCTCACGCACTTCTGGGCGAGGCGATTCCTGCAGAGAAACGGGGATGCGGTAAATTGGCGTTGAAGGGGGGTTCCGGATTGGACGAGAATGAGGAGAATGAGGACATCAAGGTTGGCCATCAGGGTTCGCATCGCGCCGTTGGCCATCCGGGTTCACAGGACTCGCACCAACGGGGGTTGATTGATAAGGGTATACTTAACAAATTGCGTTGAGCCTGCCACTATGAAAAGTACCTGTCTATCAGTCCCCCTGGTTGATATCGCCACGCGGAAGTCGTTCACAGTCGAACGGTGGCGCGTAGAGTGTCTGGGGAGGCCTGCAAGATAGACAATTTCCCGTATCTCGCCATCACGAAGTTTATGACCAAGAGCCGACAGAAATTAAGGATGAAAGTAGTTGCAGAACTATAATGGCGACTGCCTTTAACTTGCTTGTTCTGTCTCCTTTTGTCGAGTGATCTGGCATATATATTCACTTAAACCCGCATCCTCGGGGGTTCTATTCGAGACTCTTCGCCACAACTCTTTGAAACACCCCGATCTGTGACGACTGTTACATCCTTAAATCCTCCGATAAGAATCGAATGAACTTTGCTCCAAGCCATGGACGCCATTGAATGGCTGCCCGCCTTTCACGACTCACCCAACCCATGATTCCGACCTTGACAATGACACCAAGCGTCGCCGCCTCATTGAGACCCCTGGGCCAATGATCTTATACCGATATATTCCCTTGTTTCTACCAACGAACAGCCCTCCCTACCAATAACAATCCACGAGTTTGTGAGAAATTGCGTACGCCCCCTCACGACATAACCACTGAGGGTCAACGTAACGATTGGAACCTGGCCCGACACGATCGAACAAATATCGAGCGGAAGGGAATAAATCACAATCTTCAGATGTATCTGATCTTTAATAAGACAGACATGGACCAGCCCTTCATGCCTCCCGTGAACGCTGTCGACAGGTAGGATAAATTGGGCGTGGACATGCTGTGATATTTGAATTTCTTGATGCTCTTTCCAAGCAGCTCATGCCCAACTCACGTAGAAGCAATCCCATACTCACTCCTGAGGTATACTGGCAATTCCTCAATAGTTGTTGTGGGGATTTGTTGGTAATGGGGGCTTCATGTCGCATCTTGTCATCTCGGATGCGCACCACGTTAACCATCTGTCGTATAAGCGCTTCAAAAGGCTCGTAGTGACAACGCGTGGCGTATTTGAAGTAGGTATCTCTTGACCTTTGGACCGGATTGCTTCTTTGCTGTGGCGATGATGGCGTTGCCAAAGTTCAGGGAGTGTTCCCGCCTCGCCGGCGCCCAGGAGGGAACAACCGAGTATAACATCGCACTCCAACTCATGGCGCAAGACCCTGTAAGAACAGACCCTACCTTATTTACTTGTCGTCTTTTTGTGTTACTTATTCACTATTTGCGGAATCGGGGACTTCAACGCAGCCTTCTTCATTACATGCCACGATCACAACTCGGCAAAGCCCCTTGGGCCAGTCATCCCTGCAACCTGAGCACGACAAGGTAACTTATACGGCTGCGAATGATGGAAAGTACATACTTTCTGCCTCTACATGTACCCGCTCCTATGCCGGCCGGAATCTTTGATCTGATTGAGCAGTAATGGTGTGCTCGGCAAGACTCGTCGCACGAGTCTTGACGCGTGACGTCGCATGAATCCCACACACACTCTATGCAACCCGGGTCGGAATACCAGGCACACGCCCTATGCCACTTGTTCGGACGAGAACCTCCCCTCTTTGCGCTCACCACCACCCGAGAAACAATGGAAGCAGACCACTGTACCTCAGTGGTCGAGGTGCCTGATGTGGTGAAATGGCCCTTCACTCTGGATCACGAAACACCACGCCAAACCACGCTGAGTATGCATCCGTATCGAGGATTTAAGTCTCTCTCTCGGAATCAATCTCGCCCGAGTCCTACCGAAGCTTGCATCCCCCGCTCAACTCCCGCCTGTCGCAAAATGAGGCCTGCCATCCCATGACCCCCAAAAGCGCCGTTTCACGCCGCATCTCTACAGCGCCAACATTGGCTTGCATATGTACAGGACATAGGTACCTAATGTATGTACACACTCTAGAAACACCCCCAACATCCTACCTGCATCGCCCGCCCCCCATCTTGTTTCCCTTCTGCTCTCCGCTCCCCTGCAGCAGTATGTTTCCGCCAACGGTCCGCACCCACCACCCGTCCGAACATGTCCAGCTCCGAACCCGAACCCCCTGGAGAAATGCGCAGTTGCGCAAGTGTTCGTCGGGGTTCCCCGGGCTGCCGATCCTTCCCAGACGATTTCGTGCGTCTTAACCTTCACCGCGCCATTCACTGTTACCCCTGTCGGCGCCATGTTGTGGTCGATGAACCGAAACGAGACTGACGACGGCATTGAACTATACTATTCAATCGCCCTCCGCGGCCTCGTCATGAATGAAGGAGGGTACAACACAAGGCGCTGACTTTGGTCATTGGTTTGCTTCACCGAGTGTGAGTGTATTGGCCGATAGCCCTTGGGTGAGAGAACTCGGGACGCGCTTTATGGACGATTTTCTGAGCATATAAGCATCTGAAAACAATTCCAAATACCTTGACTATAGAGTAGCCTGAGAAGTCATCAGATTGTTTGCTGAACCCTTGCATTTGAAGTCATGAGATGAACTGCAGCTTCCATACCTATAGAACAATAAATCAATGACATGCGACCCGAGGAAATGACAGGAAAGTAATATATTGACTAGTGGATAGTAACGATAACTGATGCTAGCTAGACATTCTGATCACGCCCATATCTCGAAAACCTGTCAACTTCCCAAGTCACCAAGACTTACACGTCTCCCGAACGCGTTGGATGCTTGTCAATCCCAAGACCGAAATGGCGCTTCGTGGCCTTCCAGATCTCGAGAAGGACAATGTACATGACAACGCACCCGGCGACCACACCCCACTCCCAGGTGAGGCCTTTGTGCTTGAAAACTTCGGTGTTGAGAACAGGAATGTAGATGACAGGGAATGTGGCGAGAAAACCAGCAACGACCGCCCAGAAGAGGAAACGATTGTGGTAGATGGTCTTGAAGACCGAGAAAGGACCGGACCAGCGTTCATCCATGTTGAAAAGACTGCGGTGGAAGTGCTTCACTTCCCAGGCTGTGACCAGCAACAGGAAACTCAAGACGGCAAATGTCGTAGCTCGTGCACGATACACAGTATCGCACCCAGTGGCATTGGGCTCATTGCAACCCACGACCATAGCGTGGTAGCCCTTTCCAGAAGCTGCGTAGTTGACCAGCATAAATGCACAGAGACAGAGGGAGCCCATGAAGGTTCCGTACATGAGCTGATCCCGAACTAAATCCTTGGTGAAGACTCCAGAGCGCAAACTGCGAGGCGGCCGGCGCAAGATGTCGGGAGAGGCCTCCTCGAGACCTAGACCGAGAGCGAGAGGCGAAGACGTGACCAAATTGGCCCAGAGAATTTCCAGAGGCGAGAGGGGAAAGACGGCGACATTACTGACGTCTTTGAAACTGAGGCCGATGAGGAGTAGAATGACTTGCGCCAGATTGGACGTAAGTAGGTGAAGCAAAAACTGGTCCAAGTCAGCAGCTGGCAGCGCCCGGGATTAGAAAACACATACCTTCTGGATATTATCAGCGAGACGCCGGCCCTCTTGAATTCCAGTGACGATAGACGCAAAGTTATCGTCGGTGAGGACCATGTCAGCGGCCTCCTTGGCAACATCGCTGCCTCGGTCTCCCATGGCGATACCGACGTCAGCTTGCTTGAGGGCCGGAGAATCGTTGACTCCATCTCCAGTCATGATGCAAAAGGCCTTGCGCCGATGCAATGCCTCAATCATACGGACCTTTGTCAAAGGGCTGCACCTTGCGAGAACCACGGGTAGACTCTCCAAGGAATCGATTTGCTCGTCGGAGAGGCTTCCAAAGTCGGAGGCCGCCATGACAGTGTCCTTTGTGAGAGGCATGTTGGGGGCTAAAATTCCGACCTCGTACGCAATCGCAGTGGCAGTCTTGATGTGATCGCCAGTGACCATGTGCACAGTAACGCCAGCATCACGGCATTGCGCCACGGCACCGGCGGTCTCAGGACGAGGGGGGTCATAAAGACCGGCCAGGCCGAGGAATTCGAGCTGGCTTTCGACTTGAGCACGGTCCTGAGCATCTTGGCTCGTCGTCCCGTGCATGGTTTTAGTCGCGATGCAAAGAACTCGCAAACCTTGGCTGGCGAGTTCCTCGGCCTTGTTCAACACCTGCCCCTTGAAGTCTTCGGGCTCATCGAGCTTGGTCAAGAGAACTTCAACAGCCCCTTTGGTATAGACTCTCTGGGCCTTTTCGACAGGGTTGCCGTAGACCACGCTCATGAGCTTGCAGGATGAATCGAATGGATGCTCTGCAACCAGCGAATCACCCGCTGGTCTACTCTGACCGAAACGCAGCGCAAAAACCTTGAGAGCGATTTCGGTAGGTTCGCCGACTGCTTTCCATTCAGCATCTCCGGGAGCGGTGATGACGCTACTGGAGTCAGTCTCCGGCTCCTTCTTGCCGTCTGTGACCGTGGCGTTGTTGCAGAGGACGAGTACGTTGAGGAACGCATTCAAGCAGCTTCCCGCGAGGTCCCCTGACCAAGTGACATTGCCGCTGCCGGGATCGTAGGGGTTCGCGGTACCGTCGACACTTCCCATGAGGTCTCCACGAAGCCAGACTTTGCGGGTGATCATTCGTCCTTGGGTCAAGGTGCCGGTCTTGTCGGAGCAGATATTGGTGACACCACCAACAGCCTCCAGAGACGGCATTTGACGGACGATGACATTTCCGCGAACCATCGCCTTGGTGGCGACAGCCATAGTCAGGGTTAGGACGGCAAGTAGAGACTCGGGAATGACGGCCACACCAACGCAGATTCCGTACAGCAGGACTTCATCACTGATGTCCCACTTGCTGACGGAAAAGACGATGATGGCGAGAAGTATAGCAAAGGCGAATAGGAGGAGGGCAAACTTGCTCAGAGTTACCTGGAGCGGAGTGCCCTCGAGACCGAGGACGTTGCGGATAGATCGATAAGCCTTGAATAGGAACTTGACAACGGGACCCTTTCCGGTGGCGTCGTTCTTGGTTTTGCGGAGGAGCTCAGCGATTTGACCGACTTCAGTCTCCATACCGGTTGAGATGACGATTCCAGTAGCTCGACCACGAGTGATGGAACTTCCAGAGTAGGCAAGGTTGGTACGATCTCCGATGGGCATGTCCGGATCCGTAAATACGGCGTCGGGCCTTTTGCTGATTGCGATGGATTCTCCCGTGAGAAGGGCCTCGTCGGTGGAAACATTGATGCCTTGGACGAGGCGCAGATCGGCAGGGACAACATCACCAGTTGCTAGGGAGACTATGTCGCCTCTGACGAGCGTCTCAGCCTTGACAGTTTCACTGCGTCCATCGCGGATGACCTTGCACTTGGGAGTGGACAAAGCATAGAGGGACTGGATGGTCTGCTCGGCACGGTAATCCTGGATCAATCTGAGATTTGGATGTTAGCGTCGAGCGAATACATGGGAGAAGCCGGGAGCTCTGGGATTCGGCTTGGGCCTTTCGAGGGGCTTTGGCATCACGAATCACTAGGCGTCACCGATGAGAGAGGGCGAAGGAGGAGATTGCGCGCGAGCGCAGAGTATGTATAGCAAGATATTGTAAAGCATGATAAGCGTTGCAAAGGACGAGAAAGGCGGGGGGACGGCGAGAGCCCCGAGGGGTATCTCGAGCGCGAGCGCGTGTGTGTAGCAACAGAACATACCCTACAACAATGTTGAGGACAATGACGGCAGCAACCACGGCACCCTCAATGAAGTCGTGAATAGCAAAGGACAGAGCCGTCACGGCGATGAGGACGGCAGTCAAGGCGTTGGCAACCTGCTGGAGAAATATCTCCCAGACAGAGACACCCTTGGCGCCCTTGATGGTGTTTGACCCATGGCGGGCCAGCCTGGCAGCGGCCTCCTCGGTGCTTAGCCCATTGTCGAGGTCGGTGTTGAGCTCATCGGCGACGCCCTGGGCCGAGAGGGTGTGAGGGTGAGCGCAGGCAGGCTGAGACTTCTCTATTGTACAGTCTGGGGGTTCCGCTATAGGTGGTTGGTCGTCCTGGCCGCCCGAGGAGCTGGCGATGGTCGACGAGTCCGAAGTGGCGTTGGCGTGAACTGCACCATTCGTACTGTTGCCTTCGGTTTCTCCCATCGAATGGGTGTTGGATACAGGTGAAGATGCTTGGGGAAAAGTTCCAGGTGGTTGAGGTGGTCCGTGAAAGAACCCAAGGAAGAGTTGAAAGGGGGAAAGGATAAGGTCGGGAAGGTCTAGGTGTAAGAGAACCTGAGGAGAGAGGGAGAAAAAACGGAAGAGCCATGACGAGGAAGGAACCTTTATTTACGTACCTTCCCAGCCGTTACCTGCCTCTGCTCCCGTCGTCGTTTGACCCAGCCGAGCAAAGTGGAGAAGGCTCCGAATTCGATAAGAAGCGAGCGGGAAGGAAAGAGGGAATCCAGGTGTGTGCCGCACAACCCCCCGTGTGAGGGTGGAGGGCAGGTACGAGGGACCATCAGGTCGCCCCGGCCGGCACGGAGAGGGCTTCATCACGGCGGAAGGCGCAACGAAGTCGGCAGCGGGGTTGCCACGCGCGTTACTTCCCTGCAAGTTCCACTTGAGCAATTCCACTTTGGACTTGGCATACGCAGTCGAGGACTGACAATGGAGAGGTGGTGATATTCCACGCAACAGATGCCCGTCTGTGGTTGATGCTGATAAGAGCAGGCGCGAAACACCTCAAGTCTCGGTGATCTCTTGAGTACCATGGAATAACGGGTATCACTCATTCATAGCAAACGCTCGACATCACTTTGCTCCCCGCCGTCGTCGCCAAGCAAACGGCCAAGAAGTTGACGGCACACACTCAAACACGACGACAGCGCACAGAGATGAGGATCGTCTAGATTAGGTTTAGTGGAACTAAGAAGTCTCCAAATCTCTCGACAAAGGAAGGGAGAGGAAAAAAGGCAGACGTTGTGCGTTTGCTTCGTTGCGGCGACTCTGGGGCGACTTGCAT
This sequence comes from Thelonectria rubi, assembly GCA_013420875.1. Taxonomy (NCBI): domain Eukaryota; kingdom Fungi; phylum Ascomycota; class Sordariomycetes; order Hypocreales; family Nectriaceae; genus Thelonectria; species Thelonectria rubi. Next base: position 1,276,376 of record WMHX01000070.1, read on the forward strand.
CGACGTCTGCCAATGGTGGCTGTGTGCTCGGCAGCAGCGTGGGGACGCAGAGGCAAGTACCGACGTGTCACTCCATGTATCGTTTTCCAAAGCCGCACTTCGGACGGACTAATGAGGATGCCGGCAGTGATCGATCCAGTTCATTCTGCGGTCACGGGGTTCGCAAGGATGCAGAGGGGAGCGAAAGCGTCGCCAAATGGTGGCCGGGGGTGGATGATGTTCGTTGTCGTCATCCATGATGAGTGTCAGGGTGCTCACGAGACAGCGAATTAACCACTATTCGACACGAAACCAACCCAAAGGAAGTTTTCTGATGGTCAATTTACCCGTTCAAGAGGAAATCCAGTCAAGCAGCGAGCAATGTGTCACTGACACGTGGGTTGCAGTTGTGTCGAAGTCGAGACCCAATTCAACCCAACATTGCGGGGGAGGGGACCAAAGACTGGATGGAGGGTTGGAGGGCGGCTCCAGAGCGCGCGGGGGTCACGAACCAAGGCTAACACCAGCTTGAGGAGGTTGCCGTTGAGGATGGAGAGACGACAAAGGACAATCAACTCAATCAATCGAGGACGAAACGGCAATGATGAGGCGGAATCGCCTGTCACCTTTCAAACGAGACACACTTCCAGTTTCTACAAAGAGAGCGATCCCTCCCTTCATCATCAGACCCCACGTGCTCCCCGTCGTCAGTCCAGTGAGAGTGCCGCATTTCGGGCTTCCGGCCGAGACGACGAGACCACATGATGGTCTCCGGTTACGAGGTCAATCACCAATCATCCAGTCCCTTTTCCACCACCTCCGTCGCATCTTTCTTCTTGGCTTTGAACATGCCTTTGCTTCGCCTCAATGGCCAAGGAAAGCCAAGCAAGTCTCTTTCCCTGGTTGCCTAGCACCGACAGCGAATGGCCCCAGAATAACGCAATGCAGAGGGGTCTTATCGTCTTTATGGAATGGACAATGAATACTTGTGAGACACTGACTAGTACTTTCAGGGGGTTCGCCGTCGATTGTTGCGCGTTCGAATTGACTCCAGGACACGCCCGTGGCTCACGAGACGAAAGCTGGAATCGACTGGCCCTTTCATGTGATGGGAAAGAGGCGATGACACTGAAGCCCGGTCCCAGTCCCTTCTCGCAACAGAGGCTTCGCTTCACTTCGCTTCGTTCACGTTTGAGCTCCAATTAAAGCCATTTAAGCTTAAGCCTGGTCAAAGGCTTCGCCTGCCATGGCCTGCCTTGGCCATTTCTCGCCGTCTTGGCTTTCTCCCCTCGTCGGAGATAGAATCGCAGAGAAGCAAAGAGCAGGAGGAACGGGGGGCAAACATCTTGGCTTCCCCACTTGGCCTCCGCCGCGCATCAGGGCGCCCAAGCCCGGCGTCAAAGGCGGCCAGCAGCGGCCGGCTTGCTCCCGGTCTCCTGCTGATGTGATTGACTCCCGTCTGGATTTGAATCAAAGTGCACGTCGCTGAATATCCATCGCAGGTGGCCTTGTACGTAATACAGCTGCAGGAATATTACTCGCCACAGCGCTTAAATATTCCTCTCTCAGATGTCCATACGAAAACGGCACGGCATCAAGGCCACCCGGAGAATAGTCAAGCTGGAGCCCCGTCCCTGATTGACCGCCTCCGGGTCCGTTCTCGGGCATGGCCCGACCGCCGGAAGGCTTCAGTTCTTGAGGCTGACGGCTGCCGCTGTCCGAATGTCGGTACTGCCGCTCCGGATGCCGCCAAAGCAGGGGAAAACAAGAATTCGCAAGACTCTGGGGGATTCTCGACATAATACGAGAGACGTTTGGGCCTTGAGAATGACCGTATTCTCCGTCGGGGCGTATCAATATCTCCGCCTCGGAATCCGACTCCAATCACCCAGCCCATCAACGTACAGTTCTTCACCTTTTCACACTAACTCATTTGCACCGCACCGCATGAAGTAGACTCCCGTACCTCCTCATCCCATCTTGTCCACTATCTGCTCAAGTGATGTGCCCCCTGGTACGCGCATGCCCGCGGCCCCCCATCCTCCCACCCCACCCCCGTCCGGCTCTTCAGACCCGGATGCCAATCGCGCTCGACGCTGTGATTCGCCCTGGCTGGGGTGATCGCCGCCTTCTGCAAAGGATTTCGGCACAGGAAAAAAAAGCAACGAGAGGGGATCGCGAAGGAGTGATATTCGGGAAGATTAGGGAAGCGTTTGCGTCGGTTACATACGGGCACGAGGAGGGGAGATAGGGGACGAGAGAGAGAGGGTTGCAGCGAGGACGCGCTGTCGCACCATTCGTCCTTCGTCACTGATGGAAAGAGTGAGATGAAATTCGGTTGCGTGGTTTGATCTCACGTCATTGGTGCTACATGGCAAGATTGCAGCCGAGCCCAGGTGTGGTGGGAAAAAAAAAAAGGGGGGGGGGGGGGGGGGGAAACGAGCAAACAGGACCAGAATTCGTCCCGGGGTTTGTCTTGTGTTGCGGCGGCCGTCAGCATCATGATGTTGTCTCGCGTGCCAAGACGCGAGCACGTCAAGCACGCCCATTGATCGGGCTCATGATCAGAGGAAGCAAGGCAAGGCGTGTTGCGACGACTTCAAATCCGTCTCGTTTCGGCACATTTGATATTCACACTCCCATGGTTCACAAAATGACAGAGTATTCTCCCGCCAAGGAAATCGGCAACTTTTATCTTTCCAGCGCCCAATTGAAATGTAATCTGCAGAAAAAAAAAAAAGAAAAAAGAAAAAGCACGCAGCCGATACTACCCAAGCAAGTTGATGTACGGCTCCGGCCACTTCCCCCAGACGAGCGGCTTGTCGCCCAGCCGGCCGCTCACCGTGGACAGGAGCTTGATCTTGCGGCGCTCCTCGTCCACGTCGGACACGTACACGAAGCCCATGACGCTCGCTGCCCGCACCGTTTCCGGCGGGTCCTTGGGCGACGCGTGCATGATGGCCAAGGTCCAGTGCTGCATCACCGTCGACGGCGTTTCCTTGACGAGGCCTTGCGAGTCTATGAGGATGTCAGCTTGGGTTTTTCAGTCGGCAGCTAGATGGCCTTTTGGGTTTTAAATAATGGCCGCGTCGAGGTCAACTTACGGTCCGACACCTTGTAGATGACCACGTTGTCGAAGTCGACCTGTTGGATCAGGGGGCTCAAGGTCCGGCGAGCGTCGCCAAAGAAATACTCCTTGACGGCCGCCTCCCTCCAGTGCTGCATGAAGACCTCGTCTCGTTCTACCACTCCATCTGAGCGATCGATTTGTACGACGCTAATGACTTCTCCAAGGCTTGTCCTTTCGCTACCAAATCGCCTTGCGAGCTCGGCGTGGATGGACGTAGAGCCCACGACGACGATGACATTGACTGCACGTCCAATTAGCGACCGTCTCCAAGTATAGATTCTGGGGTTGTGGCGGGCATACTGGAAAGTTCGTCGACGATGTGGGCGAGAAGATCGTACCCAGCCTCGCTCCCCTCGCCCAGGGAGAAGCAATCGACAATCACCCCCGAACTCTTCACGTCATCATCTTCGCTCAACCTCCCACTGACCGTGCCAGCCACATTGCTCACAATCTCTCTGTAAAAATCGCCGTCCTCCTCGGGCGACTCCCGCCCGTAGTAAAACACCAGCGGCAGCTTCACGGGCACGCTGCTCGGCCCGCTGGTCGGGGTGCTCCCCCAGCCGTCCACGGCCTCGGGGTCCATGACGGTGGCGAAGACGCTCGCCGTCAGCGTCCCCGGCAGGCTGAGCATGCCCTCCTTGGGGTCGGCGTTGACGACGAGCGGCTGCCAGCCCTGGCGCGTGGCGTAGCTCGTCAGCGTCTTGGCCAGCGTCGTGGTGCCGGCGGCCGGGGCGCCGACGACGAGCACGCGGGGGCCCTCGCGGCGGTCCCGGGCGGCGGCGCGGCGCATGTCGCCCAGCTGGCCGTGGAGGTTCAGGTGGGCGTTGGCCGGGTTCTCGGTGGGATTCGCGTACTCGGCGACGGCGTCGGCGTCGCAGCGGCCGTCGACTTCGATCTCGCAGCCGTGCCACGACAGAATCTTGGAGCGCACGCCGGACAGGGTGTAGGTTTTGCGCTGGGCGAGCTCGACGCCGTCCTTCTCGGCGGTGCCCGAGAGGATCTTAACCACGACGGGGGACCCGACCGACACTTGGAATCGCCATTCGGACGCGGGGCGGAGGGCGACGATGCGCGTGGTCGAGGCAGTGGGCTGGACGGTTCGGTTAGCGGTGGACGCAAGAGGGCGTGACCAAGGGAGGGGAGGGCATGGGAGGTGCTTTCCTGCGCGGGAATCTGGCCCAGGCCTGGAATCGACATGGCCGGCTACATTGACTGGGGAATTGAGGAGCGAGGAGGTGAAAAGAAGGCCGGGTTTGCGCTTGGGCGCGAAAAGGTCAATCGAGGTCAACGTTGCGTGGGGCTGATTTTTGGTGGAAGCTTTCCAGAAGCAGTGCGGCTCACACACACCCTTGACGCGGCCTGGTGGACGGCCTTGGATTTATTTGGGAGATGCTGTGAACGCCTACCGTGGGAATGGAACACGAAACGATACCAGGATCAAGGATACTTCAGGGGCCCAGAGTTTGTATTACATCTGCCAGTGTATGAGGATTATCGCTGTCTCCATCGCATACACAGTTGCACGGCTCGTCATGCTGTCGACCTCTCTCTCACCGTTGACACATCACAGTATTGGGTTGATTACGCTCCGACGTCTCGGAATCAAAGTCCATGAATTTCGTCCGGGTCCTATCCGGCACCCCTTTCCTTGCCAATGGATGCCATGCTCTACCCTTTCAATGCTTTCTTCTAAATGCCCACAAAACGTGTATACATGAAGGTACGTCAAAACTCCCCGTGTCAACGCCAGGTCCTCGCCCCTGCACGTAGGACGTATAAAGAACAAAAAAAAAAAGGAAGCCAAAAAGTCGTCATCATGGGCAAAGCGTTGCCATATCATCTCCGCCGAGGAGCGTTTTCTACCATCTTCCCGTCCCTCCGTCCAGTTCGAGTTCGCACTTGGGTATCGGTGTAGCCGGCCTTCCCTTCTAGCAAAATAACGCTGTCCCTTGTTTTCGTGCCCTCCTTTTCGCTTTTTGATTCGTCATGAAAGCAAAGCGGATGATCCGTACCATACTTTGCAAAATGTCCGTCAACTCCGTGTTCGTGCATGATTATTCCGCCATCTTCTCGAAAATCCGGGTCAAGCTTCGTACTCCAGTCAGTGTGTTCTTGTCGGGTCCTTGACCGGGTGTCCAAGCGGCGTGGGCAAAGTCGATGAGCTTCAAAGAGTAAATTTGGGGCAGCGATGATTCCTCGTCCGAGTCGTCGTCCAGCTCCTCGTCGTCATCAAGAGCGATGCCGCTATCAACCCTCTTGGTGGTCCGAGCCGCTTGTCCGATACCGCGCTCCGAGTCGATGAGGGCGTTGCTGTCCTCGATCGCGGTCCGGAGGGCTTTTCCGTCACCCTCGAAGATGAAAAGAAGTGACGAGGAGTACATTCGGGTCTCGTTTTTGGCCATCACATCCTCTACTCGGAGTAGATCCCGGTGAAACGCCGCGCAAACTGCCTGACCAAGGTCTTCGTCGATCCCAGCGGCCTTGTTGAAGATGAAATTCCGAAATTCTTCCACGACATTGTCCTTGTTAACCTTGACCCGACCATAATCCTTGTCATATATCTTGTACTCCTCCTCGTCAAGTTCGGTGGCGTCCTCCGACCCGCGGAAGACTCGCATGCCCGCTATCCGAAAGCCCAAGCTGCCATGGGTGGTTTCGGCAGTTATCTTGTTAAATCGCTGCTTCTTCTGGAGAGGCGCATCGTCGGCCCACAACCTCACACCAAGCTTCACGTCCAGAATATTGGGCTTCTTGAAGCCAAAGGTAGCATTCTCCAGCACCACGGCCTTATCGGTCTTGATCTTGTTGTCCTTACTAGGGACCCAAGTAACGTTGTCCTTTGCGGCTTCGGGGGCGGGGAGAGGGACGTGCTCGGCGACGGAGGCGACAATCTGTTCTTTCGTGATATTGATGTCGCCTGACTGGGTGACGCCAGCCACGGCATCTTCAATGCGTGGATCGGTGGGATCGGTGAGGAGAAGGTCGCCCATGAACAGAGGCATCAGCTCGGCGAATTCGGGGTGTCGTCGGTTCGCGGATTGGTAAAAGTCAATCTCGGACTGCGTGCAAGGCTTGATGAAGAGCTCGCCGTCGGCGCTACACATGGTGCCGGCACTGTTTGGGAGATCCGAGGTCAGCGTGCGAGGCTTAGGCAAGGAGACGGCGGGGCGCATTCGCGGGTGACACGCGAGACGGGCGCGGAATGGGGATGGCGTAGCACATGGGCGCGACAATGGCAACGAAAAGGGGGAGCACTTACTGGCCAGCGACGGCATAGTTGTAGTCGCGAAGTTCGTCGCGATGGGGAATTTCTTTGGGACCCGACATCACGGTGGTGGTGTTGCCTGTGGCAGCCACTAAGGGGGAGGATAAAAGAGGGGTGGGGTGGGGGAGGGAGGCTTGAATGGAGAAAAAAAAGATAGAAACTCAGGCGTGAGGAAGAAAGAAGAGATAAAGGAGAGAAAGGGCCAGGCCAAACGGCGGTAAAGAAAGGGAGCGAGGCCGCGAAGAGAGGCTGAGCGCGCGAGAGCGAGAGCGAAAGCTGAGGAGGAGGAGACGCCAGAGCCAGAGGCGGAGCGCGCGGCGGAGTGTGATGAGATGAGTGAGCCTTATTAGCCACCAGAGGCTTGCGCGAGGGCTGAGCGTCGGCGCAGAAATGACGATGCAGAGTCGATGCAGGTTGACGGGCGTCTAATCGATTGGGCGTCTATCCCGTCATTCGCTACCGGTTTGGTGATGATGGAAGAGGAAGAAGAGCCAAGGGCCGTCGTGAAGTCGATAAAAAAAAAAAAAAAGTCAATGACAATAGCACTGACGCCAGCCAAAACGCCGGACTGAGACGTCTTATATAAATCTGACGCCCTTTGCAAATATCAAGGAGTCATCCGTCGCCTTTGTTCGAGTTCAGGGGGAAATGAATCGACGTTCAAATGAACAGCGTAGGGATCCTCACCCCAGACCCGAGTCTTGTATGCGTGCGTGACAGTGTCCTTTTTTCTCGGCACCTGAGACTGGCACTCTTTTTTTTTTTTGCCCGTCCTTCTGTGGGAGTGCCGGCGGTAGGCGGAAGAGAAGCCGCTGGGCGAAGGATATGGTGGCGAAACTGGGAAATTCCAATCGGTGAGCCAAGGTCAACCTTGCAATGTGCCCACTCAGAGACTACGCAAGCAGGGGAAATGTCCTTTGGTGTTCCTGGCTACTCATGAGCGCACAGGGCGACCAACGGACAGCGTTCCAACTTACTCGAGATAGGCCTGTGCAGAACAAGTCAATAAAAGCAGGACATATGCTTGTTTTAATGCCTGTGCTTGCTTTGTCCGTGGACTAGGCAAAGTGTTGAGGTTGTAGAGGTTTGGTAAGATGTTGAGAAGGTGTCGTTAGGGATCTTTCCGCTCAAGAGCGAGGGCAGGTATGTTGGCGATGCTCGTTGAGATTATAGAATAATGATGACCACACTCGGCAATGGCTGGGGATAGAGTGCGGGGAACATAGGCCGTGGGAAGTCAAACTTGAGTACGTATAATTCTTCGGCGGCACCGGCTCCTTCTTTAAAGGACGTAGATGTGCAGTAGCTGAGTAGCGGGTAGGCTGAAAATGAGGCGGATTTGAAAATGTTTGGCTGTGTTTGTTGTGTTTGGGATTTTGTAAATGCTGGGTGAGGTGGTCCGAAAATATAGACAGCCAGGCTAAGTGCATCACCGCCTCCCCAGTTCATTCACGATGGTGAATCTCTTCTACTCCCAATTACGGTGCATCCCTGATGAATCCGTCACGCCTCTCCGACATTCGGGTTTCCTGATCCGTCCAAGAGTCTGTTGGTGACTGGAGTCACGATGGCAAAAGGAATCCAATCGCATCCCTCGGTGCCCCGATAGCACCAACCGATGAGCTGGCCACCCGGTCAACCCATTTCCCTCGAGTCTCGATACTCGAGGGACCAACACCTCACTCCACTGATGAAACCGACCGAGACAATGGACAGTGAAAACAAGAGCATGGGCGAGCAAGGGCTGCGCACCAACTCCGCCACGCACGCGAAGGTCAGGGCCTTCCTGGCCTGTCAAGGCCCTGCCAGGAGCCTGGAGGTCGGCCTCCCGGGGCCCTGCTTTCAAGGGCGCTGACGCGCCAATCGACGCCATGGATTCTATGGGCTGCCGTGGAAATCAGCCTAGGTCGAGGCTGGGCACGCCGACTCACCGAGGCTCCTGCTTGACATGAAAGGATCTGCTACGTGTAGAATGTTTCGGGATATTTTGGGTTTGCACGGAATGAAGTCATATTGGATTTGTCCGGCATGCAATGGCCTGTCACAGAGCCGGCTGCGTTGTACGGGAACCGCACAGCGCACTGCAGGTGAGCGATACCTCGCAGTGTGCCTTGCGTGTGGGCGACGAGATCCTAGTCGCCTCGTCAAGCGCGGTGATGTCAGAATCTATCAAACGTGCATCTGCGCTGCGGTGCAGTGCCTCGGCGCATTGGATTCCTTTTCGCTTCGCTCCTCTGACGGGAGCAGGCTTGGCCAGGGAGCCCAGCGAGGGCAAAAAAGCAACGGGGTCACCGGGCCGAGATTTGCTATCGTGTTCCTGTTTTTCTCGTATTCTTCCTGGCGTCGTTTTGTCCATGTGATGAGCCGCCGAAAACCAGGAACCCGACGCTACCTCCGCGACCGGGCAGCGAAAAGACGTGATACCCGCGCTTCCGCTCCGCCCATTGGATGCTCCCGTGTGGCGGTGATGGACGATTCCGCGTCTTCTGTAACCGCCACCGACTTTTTTGGGCTTGGGTTGGTTGGGCAGACGCCCACGTGCTACTGCTCGACTAAGAACCTAACTTCTTGCTCCCTATCCGCGTGTCTTCGTGCATGGTCTCACTCGGATGTTTGCTGACCACCGAGTGCAACCACCCGACGGATGCCCGTATATCAAACACCATTAGGGGGGACATGAGTTTTGCTTGACGGACGACGAAGTAAGTTCCGGCATGAGAGAAAATCTGGCCATATTGATACGGAGGACATGGGATCACAAGAAGACGAAGACGCTTCGCACGATAACCCGGCACTCGATTAAGTGTAGTCTTGGATTATCGTCTAATAAACTGCATTGACGCGCCGAGTTGGATGCTGCGTGTAGTGCTACTTTAAAAGACTCAATCATACGATAAATCCTTTATCTGCAAGATTCCTATAAAGCTAAAAATGTTGAGGTGAGGGTGTAATAGGTCCGACTGAAGGAGCTATCGCAAATCATATAGAAGGGGGGGGGGGGGGGGTCTCTTCCATCCNNGGGGGGGGGGGGGGGGGGGTCTCTTGCATCGCAAGAGGTAAATCTCCATTCTATGCCTTTAGGGTTCATCCAATGCAAGATCCGGCGCCCTGAGGCGGGCAGTTTGATTGCAGGGAGGTAGACTAAGATGATGCACGTTGCACAGCTGCAAACACCCGTTGCCGGCTGGTGACTCTGACCAGCATAACTCATTTGACTGGATACATTTTCTCTCAGTCTCTTCTCATCTGCTCTCGCCTTTGGAAACTGGGAGAGCATTTATTCGTTGGACTGTGAGGTTTGTTGCGAGGAAGGTACCGACGAGAGCCGCCTTCCGTGATTCACAGACTTGAATCGCTCTTCCCTCGAACTTTAGGCTGACTTTGTTCTCGAGCAGCTTTAACATCTCAACCGCAGCAGCCCGTCTCGAATAGCTCTGCCTGGCTAAAGAACGTCCCCATGGAAGCGCCGCGCACCCAACATCTCCCCGTCGATGGAGAAAGCAAACTCGATACCATCATCGAGAACGGAGATGGACCGCCTAGCTCGCCGCCCTCGCGAAATCTACCCGCGAGTTTGACGGGAGTCGCCAAGCCTTCGAAGAAGAAACGCGGAAGGAAGTCGACTGCCTCTCGAGGCGAGACTGCACTTCCAAAAAGCCGTGGGAGCGGCTTCGAAGGTTATCCAGCCTCACCATATGTTCCTGGCGTCGTAAGCTGACCCAACGCTTAGAGTACTATGCCGATCCGCCCATGACTCCAGAAGAGGCCAGGCGAGAGCAGACAGAAATCTATTCCCCGTAGGTTGCGTTGCCCTGCCCTGACGTTGCCTGCCTGTAACTAACGTTTCTTAGAGACTTGCCCTTTACTGAGTACGAGACAATAACATCTTGTAACGATCCCTGACTCATCGCTGACGGCCTCGTAGGCGGATGCAATCTTGCATCCAGCGCTATCGCTCCCGTCGCCGTCTCCAGGGCGACCGCACCCTCTGGTTCAACGAGTACCTCTTCCTCGGAGGCATCGACACGAACCCGGCCGCTTACGGCGGTCTAAGTCCCAAGGAGCTTCGTGATCTGACACCCGCTGAGCGCCGTGAGGCTACTGCCACGGACATCATATACGGCACCACGGCGGCCGGCGACCGTTTTTACAATGGCGACGAGAATGCCTGGGACGTCGACTTTGCTGGGGTTGCTGCGGGTTACGTCTCCGTGACCCTTGTCCACATCACATCGTTCGAGATTGCCCTGATGGAGGAAGGCATCGCCGTTGTCGAGAACTTTCTCCGCTACGTTCTCCATCACGACGTGTGTAACGAGTACAAGGACAACATCAAGGCCGCACTGGCGGTGTGCGATGTTGCACGGAGGGAGTGGCCCATGCTGCGACGGCTCTATGCCTCCTTACCCGGCCAATTCAACCTCGCTGCTGGGGAGCTCTTCCGCCCTGATGACGCGGCTGGAAACTGGTCGTTTCAGCAAACTAGGCGCCCCAAAGGGTTCAATCCCAAGGCAGTCTTCTACTCGGCCTTTGCGCTAATGGACGAGTCGGAGCTCTTTTCTCGACTTTGCGAGAAGACGCCCACGGTTGTCAAGAAGTTCAGCTGCACGCTCGAATTGGTTGAGATTTCGCGACCCCAGCAGGATGTCGTCGACCGTTTCAAATCGCTCGTCATCGAAGATGGCAAGCAGAAACATGCGCCGGTCGGAAAGGCGACGTTCAAGCCTGCCATCATCAAAGACGATTGGGTCGACCCGGTTGTTCCATGGCCTATCGAGGAGGATACCATGACACTTTTCTTCGACGATGACCTCTTAGAAGATATGCCCATCGGAATGAAGGCTCGGCTAATGATATGCGAACTGGACGTGGGCTTGCGATTTGTTGGAGGGGTGGACCTGATTGTTCCATCGTTTTACACGTTTCTTCCGCAGGAGTTGATGCGACGCTTCAAGTCTCCTCGGGAGAACGATCGCCCAGCTCCTTCGGTCCACGATCCTGATGTGGGGGAAAAGCAGCATGCCAACGAGGCCAAGGCTGGATGAATCTGAGACGAACCTCATCATGCAACTTCCAGGAAGATGTAGTTGGCCATAGTCGCGTCCTGAATGAAACGGCCAAGACACGTTGCAGCATGTGGAGGACGAGGGGCATGACTCAAACGCCGAGTACTTCTAGTTACGAACTATTCGTCTAAATCAGAGAGAAGAATCCAACGCCGTTCCCATCGTTGCAAAGTTGTGTGTTGTGGCTGATTCGAAGGAACCGATGCCGAAAATCATTCCCAGTAAACGCCCATATGCTATTCCAGTGACCAAATGACATGTTCACACCTAGTTCCTGGTTCTAACCCGAGAGCGGGCGCTCCAGGCATCGTCGCGCAGCATCGGCCATCTAATCATGCGACTGAATCTTGTGGTCACCGGCAACAACCTCGGCGTAGGACGGGGGAACGCCTTGGTGATCGGAGCTGCCCTCGCCGGCATCCGTGACGCCCTGCTCCTGGGGTCGAGACTGGCTGGCGGAAGCGGGAGCAGACCCGGGGGGGCTCTGGGTGCCGTAGTTCAGGGCACCCTGAGGCGCGGGGGCCTGCTTGGCCTGGGCCTGGTGCTGGTGATGCTGCTGGGCGCCCTGGGGGCACTGGACGTAGACGTAGGTAACGCGGCCGCCGTCGCGCTCGGTGGGGGGGAGGGCCTCGTACTCAAACGGCGGCTCGGGGTACTTGGCGATGATGTACCAGGCGTGGATGAGGCCCGGGATGTAGCCAAGGACGCAGAGGAGGATGTTGATGACCGAGTCGGCGCTGCAGATGCCGCACTTGACCCAGACTGCGATGTGGTTAGCGATGGGGGGGCGTCGTTGACTCGTTTTTTGGTGGTGGAATGTTGGGGCGGGAGGGGTCGGTCGGCAAAATAGTGAGGTGGTGTGATGGTCAGGACGTACCAGGCAGCGGCGGGAAGAGCACGGCGAGGACGGCGAGAAAGATGTCGGCGGAACACATTTTAATGGGTGTCGCGGGGGTTGAAGGAGATTGGTGATGTGGTTTCTCGGTGTGTTGATGTAGGAAAAAGCGATCCTCGAGGAAAATTGGGGGAGGAAAGGGATGGTAGGACTCAGTAGGATTTCGGAGTCTCGGCTTGAGGCTGAGGGCACGGGATTGTTGATGACGCTCAAACGGCGACGGCGAACTGGGGGCGGCTGGCGCTGAGCGAGCCACTGCAGGCGCTGTCGGAAATCCCTGGGGAAGGGTCCATCGAATCGAGGTCACCTCACGCCGGCGCCGCTGATGGAGGGTTGCGTAATGGCCCTGGGGGCTTGCGGGACTTGATTGGCTGGAAAGGCACGGCTTCCGTTCCAGACTCCACGCGCCAACTGGTTTGGGCCTGGACGGGCTTCGTCTTGAGTGCCACTGAGCTCAGTCAGGCTGGAGGCAACCTGTTGGATGCTGAGAAGGGGACTTATTTCAGGCAGCAGAATTCTACCATGGGAGGCTGATGATAACATCTGTCTGTCTCGGAGGGATTCAAATCGCCGCTTGACCGACGTCCATACAGACTGAATACATGGTTTCTGCATCTGCCCTTCACTGACTCGTAAACGAAACACGAGGGCTTCTGTAAGATGCGACGCCCTGTCGGAAAGACGTATGCACGTACTGATCAGTGACGTCGATGCCCAGCCCTGGTGAATTTTGCCTCGACAGTGGATAAATTGGTCGACGGACCTATTTCTAGATCGCAATGAGCTGGGGCTTTGTCGTCACCTGTACTCCGTAAAGTGCCCCTTGAAGTCCAGTGGCATCAATGCGATACAACTATTTTTGATCTCATAGGTATAGAATCATGACAGAAATAGATGAGAATGGAGAATATCGAAATGCCATCCAGACATGATAAATAAATGGTAAGAAATTATAGCAGAGACTGGTCTATCGAGATTCACCGAAGCTCACCGGGCTTATCAATTACCCAGAGATTAGCCGTGGTGAGGTCGCGAATGCTTTGGCTTTTCCGTGCTGCGACTCGCCATCGCGCTTCGCCTTGCTAAAATTCGTTCTGCTCCAAAGCAGACTGCCCGAGTCACCATGGACGACCTTTTGAATCTCGAATTGCTGTCGCTCGTTTCGAAAGTCGCGTCCGAACTGCGAAACCACGTTGGCGTCGAAGACAAGACCCTCGCCGAGTTCCTCATCGCCCAGCGACTAGAATGCATGTCGTTCAACGAGTTCCGCGAAAAGCTGGCCGGCATTGGCGCCGACTTTCCGCCGAGTCTGGTCGAGAGCCTGGATCGCCTCGTGCTGGCCATGCACCCGAAATTCAAAGGAAAAAAGAACGGCGCTCAAGAGGAGGATCATCACCATACTCGAACCCTCGAGGAGAAGGAGAAGGTGTTTAGCGGTCTTTCGCTCCCCGACAAGGCCCCCGCATACGAGAACGGAGCGGACGCAATCGATGATACGCTGGCGCTGCTGGAGGGCCTGGAAGGAAAAGCCAAGAAAGAGAAGGGATCAAGAAAGAGGAGTCGAAGCCCCGACGTCGACGGAAAGGAATCGAGACGAAGACGAAGGGACAAATCACGATCGCGGGAAAGACGGAAAAGGGACAAATACCGTTCTAGGTCGCGATCGCAGGACCGAGGCGACGAGGACTGGCGCGACGGTCATCGTGACCGCAAGGACCGACGAGGCCGCCGACGATACGACGACGAGGAAGATGACCGGTTCAACAGAGCGCCGCAGCCAGAGATTGACGATGCGCCGCAATTACACAAGGTTTACGAGGGTCACGTCACGGGAATCAAGGACTTTGGTGCCTTTGTCAACATCCACAACGTGAAAGGCAAGGTCGACGGCTTGGTGCACATCTCGCGCATAGCGGATGGTGGTCGGGTTGATCACCCTTCCGATCTGCTGTCGAGAAACCAGACGGTCTGGGTCAAGGTCACGACCATCGAGGGCTCCAGGATAGGTCTGTCGATGAAGGGCGTCGACCAAGAGACGGGCCAGGACCTTCAGCCCCAGGCACGTATGACGACAGGCGCCAACATGGAAGCCTTGGGAGGCGGGAGCAAGAACGGCTTCATGGATGAGCCATCTGCAATGCCTAGAGATGCGCTGGGACCCCCGCGGCGACATAAAAAGCGCATGACATCCCCCGAAAGATGGGAGATTCGACAATTGATCGCTTCTGGTGTGGCAAAGGCATCCGACTATCCCGACCTGGAAGAAGACTACAACGCGACCCTTCGTGGCGACGGCGAAATGGAATTGGAAGAGGATGTCGATATCGAAGTCCGAGAAGAGGAGCCCCCTTTCCTCGCCGGCCAGACGAAGCAGTCCCTCGAGCTGTCGCCGATCCGAGTTGTCAAGGCTCCCGATGGCTCCATGAACCGAGCCGCCATGTCCGGCACATCCTTGGCAAAGGACCGCAAGGAGCTGAAGCGGCAAGAGGCTGAGGCTGCGGCCAAGCAGGAGGCCCCAGAAAACCTATCCTCGCAGTGGGAGGATCCCATGGCAGACCCCGACAAGCGCAAGTTTGCGAGCGACCTCAGGAACGCAAGGATGAACGCCAAGTCAGACGAGGTGCCAGAGTGGAAGAGGGCCGTCATCCCCAAGGGCGAGTCCATGGGGAAGCGAACCAACCTCAGCATCAAGGAACAGCGAGAGTCACTTCCCGTGTACGCCTTCCGGAGCCAGCTCATCAAGGCCGTCCACGAGAACCAGATCCTGATTGTGGTTGGAGAGACTGGTTCGGGAAAGACGACGCAGCTCACGCAGTACTTGGCCGAGGGGGGCTTTGCCAACGACGGCATCATCGGATGCACGCAACCTCGACGTGTCGCCGCCATGTCCGTCGCCAAGCGTGTCGCCGAGGAAGTCGGATGCAAGCTCGGTGAGGAGGTCGGCTACACGATTCGATTCGAGGACTGCACCAGCCCGATGACCAAGATCAAGTACATGACGGATGGTATGCTCCAGCGTGAGATTCTGGTCGACCCGGACATGAGGCGATATTCGTGCATCATGCTTGACGAGGCTCACGAACGCACCATTTCGACCGACGTTCTCTTCGCGCTCCTGAAGAAGGCTCTCAAGCGCCGGCCCGACCTCAAGGTCATTGTCACGTCTGCGACGCTGGACGCTGACAAATTCTCTGCCTACTTTAACGAGTGCCCCATCTTCACCATCCCCGGCCGAACGTTCCCCGTGGAAATCCTCTACTCGAGAGAACCCGAGTCCGACTACCTCGATACCGCCCTGGTGACCGTCATGCAGATTCATCTGACGGAGCCCAAGGGCGACATCTTGCTCTTCTTGACAGGGCAAGAAGAGATCGACACTTCATGCGAGATCCTGTACGAGCGGATGAAGGCTCTTGGACCCAACGTGCCGGAGCTCCTCATCCTCCCCGTCTACTCACAGCTGCCCACCGAGATGCAGAGCCGCATCTTCGACCCGGCGCCTCCCGGAACCCGCAAGGTGGTGATTGCCACCAACATTGCCGAGACGTCCATCACCATTGACGAGATTTACTACGTCGTGGATCCCGGCTTCGTCAAGCAGAACGCCTACGACCCGAAGCTGGGCATGGACTCGCTGGTCGTGACGCCCATTTCGCAAGCCCAGGCCAACCAGAGAGCCGGCAGAGCCGGGCGCACGGGACCGGGCAAATGCTTCCGGCTGTACACGGAAGCGGCGTACCAGTCGGAGATGCTGCCCACGACGATTCCCGAGATCCAGCGGCAGAACCTGTCGCACACCATCCTCATGCTCAAGGCCATGGGCATCAACGACCTCTTGCACTTTGACTTTATGGACCCGCCGCCCATCAACACCATGCTCACGGCGCTGGAGGAGCTCTACGCCCTCAGCGCGCTCGACGACGAGGGCCTGCTGACGCGGCTGGGCCGCAAGATGGCCGACTTCCCCATGGAGCCGTCGCTCGCGAAAGTGCTCATCGCCGCCGTCGGGCTCGACTGCTCCGACGAGATGCTCAGCATCGTGGCCATGCTCAACCTCCCCAACGTCTTCTACCGGCCCAAGGAGAAGCAGTCGCAGGCGGACCAGAAGAAGGCCAAGTTCCACGACCCGCACGGCGACCACCTCACGCTGCTCAACGTGTACAACGCGTGGAAGCACAGCGGCTTCTCGAACCCGTGGTGCTTTGAGAACTTCATCCAGGCGCGGTCGATGCGGCGGGCAAAGGACGTGCGCGACCAGCTCGTCAAGATCATGGAGCGGTACAAGCACCCCATCGCGTCGTGCGGGCGCAAGACGGAGCTGGTGCGGCAGGCGCTCTGCTCGGGCTTCTTCCGCAACGCGGCGCGCAAGGATCCGCAGGAGGGCTACAAGACGCTCATCGAGGGCACGCCCGTGTACCTGCACCCCAGCTCGGCCCTGTTCGGCAAGCAGGCCGAGTGGGTGATTTACCACACGCTCGTGCTGACCACCAAGGAGTACATGCACTGCACCACGAGCATCGAGCCCAAGTGGCTCGTCTCGGCCGCGCCCACCTTCTTCAAGGTGGCCGGAACGGACAGGCTGAGCAAGCGGAGGAAGGCCGAGCGCATCCAGCCGCTGCACAACAAGTTTGCCGGCGAGGACGACTGGCGGCTGAGCGCCCAGCGGAGGGGCAGGAACGGCGGCGGCGGCGGCACTTGGGGTTGATGCGAAGTGGGAAGCGTGTTTTGGGCTTGGGCATTTGATTTGGAGTTTAGGAGTGGGACAATGCTGTTGAGGCTTTAGGCGAAAGAAGCCAAATATTCATATAGAGCTTCATGTGAGACATCTCGGGAGCAGTCGCACAGTTCGTCTCCCCAAAGGAGGTAATAGCAGTTTGGTACTCGGATACCTAGTATAAAAGCAATGTGCGATTCATATCATCATTAAGACCATAAACCTCGATTATCCAACATTGGACTCCTTGAAGCCCCAGTCTGATCATTTCATATCTCCGACCCCCCCCTATCCAAACGCCTGCTCCTACCAAACCAGCGTCACCGGCACGATCCTCCCGGCGAGTTCCGCCTTGATCCTCTTGATGCGCGCCAGCACCGCGAGCTGCTCGCTCACGCCCTCGGAGCAAGCCTTGAGATGGTGGCCGTCGAAGCCGGAAAGCTTGTGGGCGCCCTTGCGCGGACCGGCCCACGGCTTCGTCGTCGTCGTCGTTCCCTCGGCCTCGGCCTCGGCCGCCCACCCCAGCCGCCGCCTGTCCCGGTGCCGGCCGACGAGCAGCCAGCGGACGATGCGGGGGTACAGCCTCGCCTCGTGCAGGGCCGACCGGACCACCCTTTCGCCGCGGGGCCCGTCGTCGGCCACGTAGCTCAGGCGGGCGCCGCGGCGGACCAGCAGCTTGACGGCGCGCAGCGAGCCCATGGCGGCGGCGAACATGAGGGCCGAGCCCCGGTCCGAGACGGGCCGCTCGTGGTCCCACCCGTAGTCCAGCAGGACCTCGAGCATGTCCGTGGCGCCCCGGCGGATGGGGAAGCAGGCGCCCTGGACGTTGATGCCGGGCGCCGGGTTGACGATGCGGTCGTGGTACTCGGCGGGGATGCGGCGCATCATCCTCCGGAACCCGTCCGCGTCGATGCCCCGGGACAGGGTCAAGTAGAGCACCGACGGCTGGTCGTTGGCCACGCGGTCAAAGTCGACGTCGCTGTTCAGGATGGCGGCCCGCGTCGTGTTGGACTGCGTGAGGAGCAGCGTCGCCAGGCTGCAGCTGCCCGGCCCGGCCGCGTGGTTGTCGAAGCCCAGCCTGGTCACGTCGCCAATGTACTGGGCGTCGTACTCGGTGTAGCAAAAGGTGTGCGAGGGCCCCAGAAAGGTGCTCGGGTCGGCGCCGTGGTCCAGCAGCAGCCGCGCCACGTCCATGTTGGCCCATTCCAGGGCGCGGGACAGGGGCGAGACGCCCGAGTCCTCGCGGAGGTTGGGGTTGGCGCCGGCCTCGAGGAGCACCTCGACCACGGGCAGGACGCCCTTTGCGGCGGCGAAGTAGAGCGGCGTCAGGAGGTCGCCGTCTTGGGCGTTGACGTCGGCGCCGCACGCAACCAGCCGCTTCACCATGCCCAGGATGGGGCCAATGGCGCTCTCCTCCTTCCAGTCGCGCTGGATGGCCTCCACGACCAGGTGCAGGGGCGACGGCAGGGATCCTCCGGCGTACTCCAGCCACTCGAGGCTCTCGCACCGTCGGTTGACCACGTAGCGCAGCAGCCGCTGCTTGGTCGTCTGGTCCTCGGCGGTGCGGCGGCAGTGGAACGTGAGGCCGGCGTCTTCCATGAGTTTCCTACACTCGTCAGCTGGCTCTTGCAGGCGGACAGACGACGACTCACCAGTATCGATCGGCGTGGGTCTCGACGTGGTCGAGGAGCTCCCCGAGAGCCCGCTCGTAGACGTTCCAGTCGGGCGTCCGGTTGTCGTCGCCAAACTGCACCACGGCCAGCGGCGAGCACGGCACCTGGAACCAGAGCATCCCGTCGTCGAGGTAGGCGTCCAGGCACTTGCGGATGAACAGCAGCGTCGCCTCCACGAGCGGCTCCTCCTCGCGGTCGATCTGCCCGAGCAGCCCGAAGCAGGCGTGGTGGAGGGCGTTGTAGCCGTGCACCCAGTGCTTGCTGCAGCCCGTGATGAAGCCCCCGAAGCCGAGCTCGACGAGCTCCAGCATCATGCGCGTGCAGCCGTTGGCGCCGGCCAGGCTCAGCAGCGTGCAGCCTCGGCACGGGAGGATGGCCGCCATCAGGTCCTCCTTGGGGATGTCGGGCATGATGGCCTTGAAGGCAGAGTCGTTCCACGAGCCGTGGCACTCAATCATCTCGGCCAGGATGCAGCCGAGCTTGACGGGGTCCGGCTTCTCGTGCGCGGGGAGGCTGTACATGTTGAATCTCGTCGCCACAAAGTCCTTGACCACTCTCGTCGGAACCGGACGCCATCCCGACAGGACCCGAATGCCGTACAAGTCGGTTTCCGTATCGACGCCCGACTTCAAGAGGAACCTGACAATCTCTTCGTGGCCCTTCTGCACCGCGCGGAGGAGGGGGCTGGCGCCGTCGTGGTCGAGGAGTTCCAGGTCCGAGCCGTGCTGGGCGAGGATGCGCACGCATTCCACGTCGCCAGAGGAAATGGCAAGATGAACCGGCGCGTCGCCGTTTCTCGGCGTCGTCTTGTTGATGTGATAGTGCAGCTCGGTTCGCTCCAGGAGCCACAGCAGCGCACTCGCTCGTCCGTGAAGCGCCGCAATCTGCAGAGCGTTGAACGACGGCCGGCCCGGGGGGTCGTACCTGACGAGCCAGTCGAACTCGGGAGAGTCTTCCAGGATCTTGTCGAGCACGCTGATGTAGCCCCTCTCAACCGCGTCGTGCATTGGCAAGACTGGGCTGAAGGAGAGCTTGGGATCCGCGCCGTACTGGAGAAGGACATAGGCGAGCTCGGGCTTCTCGCGCTGAAGCGCTGTTTGTAGCAGCGTGTTCTTCTTTGGCGCCGACGAGACATTGTTTGGGTCAATCAGTTTCTTGGCCAGCAGCTCCCTCAACACCCCGACCGACTCGAAGCCCGGGGGGATCTCCATGATCTTTTCCAGCAGTACACGCTGGCGGCTCACCAGAGAGCCCGGTTCAAGCTTCTTCATGAGAATCTCCTGCAGCGGGCCATGGACCTTGACTTCCGAGATGACGTGCTCAAGCAGAGAATCACCGCCCAGCTCGCGCCGAGGCTCGTCGACGGGAAGGCCGTTGTCGACGAGCAGGCTCACCACTTCCAGTTGTCGCCGACGTGCCGCTTGTGACAGTAGACACGCAGCGTCCATGGTCTTCAGATACTTGCCGTCTTTGCCCGACACCTCGAGCACCGCCTTGATGAAGGGGAAGTGGTACCGCTCCCAGCACGGGTGCATGCCCTCGCCATCAGCCAGGTAGAGAAGCGCCCACTTGTCGTGTTCCCGCTCAAAGTCGTCCAGGGCGCCGTGCTTGACCAGCATTTGGAGGACCTGCGTGAGGAACTGGGACAGAAACTCCAGCCTGGAAGGGTAAACGGTGTTCCGCCCGCGCATCTTGGGCAGCACGAGGTCGCAAAACCTCTGCCAGATGCATCGTCCTTCGGCGTCTTTGGACTTGAGCACCTCGGGCGTGAGCAGCTTTTCGAACTCGTCCGGCGTCATCTTGGGGTAACAAGACGGATGGGCAGTCGGCCTCGGGAACTCTGCCGTGTCTCTGATCATGCGAAGCGCCGTGTTGGTCAAGATGATTTCCGGCACGCTGGCGCCGTCGGGAAACACGAGGGGCGACCCCTCGCACAGCGCAAGCACCCTTTGCAGCATGTCGTTGGGGACGCCGAGGTGCAGGCAACGGAGCAGGCGGGAGTTGTCTTGCCCGGGAAACTTGTACTCGGCCTTGAGCAAGCATTCCAAGAGGTCCAGCTTGCCCCATTGGACCGCGGCCTCGAGGAGGGAGTCTGGGCTCTTCATTGTCTCGACTGTGTGGTCCTCTTGCAGCAACAGCCGCAATGCCGTAGGCTGTGCCGGCGTAACTGCTTTGCCCTGGTTCTCAAAGTTGTTTACGCTGAGAAAGGCATCGGCGAGCGGCGTAGAGCCTGCCTTGCACACGGTGGCGAGATTCTGCTGCTTGCACGGATCGTGGTCACGCAGCCATTCGATCAAGGGGAAGCCGTCCGTGGCAGCAGCATAGTGCCAGATGGTTCGCCCATTGTTGTCCACGTCAGTCGTGGTCGCGCCGTGCTCAAGAAGCGCCGATAATGTGGTAGGATCTTCAACCACCATCAGGGGGGTTCGTCCATCTTTGTCCGTCGCCTTGATGTTGGCACCAGCCTTGAGCAGGCTGTCCATGATTTTGAGGTGACCTCCTTCGACGGCCATGTGCAGGATCGTGCCCCCGTCTTTCAAATCGTCAACGGGCAGGTCGGGGTTAAATCTTGGTTCAACAAGCAGGCGTTGGAATAAGAACACGTCGGAATCGACAATGGATTCTCTGACGAGGACCTGGAACGAACGATCCGACAAGCCCGGCACCCTCGGGTCGCCATCCTTGAAGCAAAAGTCGATGCCCGTGTCGGTCATGAGCTTGCGCACAGTTTCGCGAAGTTGTTCTTTGCTTCGACCCAGCCTCGTCGTGTCGGACAGGCTGAGGTCGAACACATACGTAAGGATACGCGAGAACGTCTTCGAGGTGAGGGCTTGGCTCGCCACAGCGTCGCGCTCCAGGAGCTGCAGAAAGGCGAGGTCGGTGTCTCTGAGATCGGGCACGATGCGAGTGAAGATGTCCTCGTTGCGCATGATGACGGCGGCCCAAAACGCGACGCCGGCCATGGAGACGGGAATGGAATTTCTCCAGCTGAAGCGACGGTTCCGATCGGCGCCCTTGTCGAGAAGGGCCAATATCGTGGCGGCGCGGTCGAGGCTCCCGTGGCTGCTGTCCAGCAGTTCGCTCCAAGACTCGGGGTTGGCTCGAGTCTTGAGGACTGTTGGGCCGATGAGGGCGCAAAACAGGGGACTCCCCAGGAAGCCGGTCTCGTTGACATCGGCCCCGGAGCCGATGAGGGCATCGCAGAGGCTGGGTAAGCCAAGGGTCGCGGCCATGTGCAGCGGCGGGATCTGCTCGGCACACAGCGCATTGGTGAGCTCCAGATGCCATTTGGTGGTGATGGCCAAGCTGCCAAAGGTGCGGGGGAACATCTCTCTGGCATATTCCAGCGTCCACTGCACGAAGTTGAAGCATCTCGGAGCTTTGAAGAGAGAGCAGATGGCCGGCGAGGATTCCTGCCAGAGTCGCTCGGCGTGAGCCGGCCATCGAGTAGCGGCTGTGCGATACAACGGCGATGCCAGCCGACGAGCTTGCACGATGGCCATCTCGCTGGCGCATTCTTCCGGCTCCCGATCATGGTCTGGGGAGCCGAGAATATCCAACCACGAGGCCATTTGCTCCGGGGTAACGTCTTCCTCGACGGTGACGGGGGCCGAAGGCGTGCTCGAGGCCTCGTTGGCTTTGTCATCCTTTAGCTGCATTACCGGCACAACCTCCTTTTCCAGGACAGATAGGTGAGTAAAGACATCTTGGAGAGACTCGGACGAGCCCAGGATGAATCCAAACTTGGACCGGTATCCGAAGAGAGCCGACGTGGCATCTTCAAGCCCGTGGGGTTTGACGAGCTTGTATAAGGAGGTCAGAATCTGGAGTAGGGATTCGCACCCGTGGACAATGGGCCACGACTTGGTGTCATCGGGAGCAGAGGCGTCGGATCCGACGTTCCCATCTCCGTGCAGCTCGCCCATGAACTCGTCGAGGCTGTAAAGGGTACCCCCCAGCAGGCGCAGCTCAGTTGCGAGGCTCCTCAGCTCGCGGCTGGGTTCCGAGCCGGGGGCCTTCAGGTGCGAGGCCACGTCCGCGGCGAGACGGAACGTCCCCTCCATCAGTCCCTTTGGTCTCCAATCCATTGTCGGACGCACCAGGCGGCGAGGGCGAGAGGCCTGGGATGGGTCTGAAGTAGCGAGCTGGAGGTTGTCGAGGGGACAGCATGGGGGTCTCGGGCACAGGACCGCGGCGAGAGGAGGCGAGAGGAGGCGAGATACAGGCGAGGAATAGGGACTAGAATACTTTGGAGGATAAATGGCAGAAGGAAGGTGAGGTCAATAGGTTGAAAGTCTCGAGGCTGAGCCTCGCTGATGATGGTGGAGCTGCTGCAAATGGAAGCCAGAGCTGAAAAGCTTGGGCCACACAGTTTATGATGAGGGGAAGATACGGTGGGGGAGTGCTTGTGGATGCGTGTTTTTACGAGGAGCTGGACAGTGCGGATAGACTATGTTGTCACTTGGCAAGTTGGGGTGATGAATATGATGAAGTTGCCCCATTGGTAATGTTCTTTGGAGATTGATACGAGGGCGATTGGCCGCCAGGGACAGTTCATGTCTGCTCTTGCAACGTACGGCCGGGAGAAGATTCTGTGCGAGGCGCCTGGACCGAGTTTCGAGGCTGTGCAGAGGGGAAGTTCCATACTTTAGTTGGCCAGGCAGATTGAGAACAAGCCATCTTCATCGATAGAAGTGGGAATGTTGGCAATAGGGCTGATGGGAGAAATCAGAGACATCCCCCGATCGAAATCGAGACTTCTGGACCATCTCGCCGTTGCCACCGATCCCGGACCCCATCTTCCCAGACCACGCCTCTTCCAGCACGACCGACCTCGTCCCCGCAGCCGGTCGAGGCCCTCGCAATGGGCTCTGTGTTACCCGTACAATCGTATTGTGGCTGCAGCGGCCGAGGCTGAGCTGGGAAAGACGGGCACGCCACACTAACGCAACGGGGGCGGAATCGACATGCATCAGAACCATCAGAACCAGTTCCATGGCAGATTCATGGCATCAGTGGCCACTGACCGCAAGCCTCACGCAAGCGCTTTGAAGACGACGACGACGACGACGACGGTACATAGAGAGCGCGTCTGTGCCATGTCCCATGTCCGGATCCCGTTGGCTCGAAAGCCCTTCGTTCCTCGATGATCAAGCCCCCCCTGGTCGCTCCCGGGGTTCATCACCACCCAGCCCGACAGGGGGGCCCGTCATCCCAGACAAGGGCAGCAGCTGCTCGCTCTCCGAAGCGAAATGCCCGGTCAACTATACCTAGTCTGGTGCGGTGCGAGTTGGGCTCTAGACGAGAAGCTATCGGCGCCCCACGCTTCAGCTGTCGTCGTAGCTCGGTTTTTGTTTCCTCTCGCCGGCACATGGCAAGCCGCGATGACGGGACAGGATATTAATTTTACATGATTGATACCCGGGTCCCGGGCAGCCGGTTCCCAATAAGCGTCGAGGATCCGAGGTTGGCTTGCGGTGACGACGGAAGAGAGACGGATGCTTCGAGGGTGAAGTGAAGCACAAGGGAGCGACGGAGATGTGTTGGTTTTGAATAAATTAACTAGGAAAATACAACAGAAAAGTCATGGTATCATGCTTACCCAGGGTTCGTTAATTAAATACACCCGTATCGTTACACCCGTTCCAGCCCATGCAAAAAGAAATGTACAGTTGCCCAGCAAGGGGAGGAGGGGACAAGAAACAAGCAAAACTCCTCATCCAATGCTACCCTGCCCGTTTTCCCACAAGACGCCACCCCTTTTTTTCTTTCTTTTTTTTTTTTTTTTTAATTAGGATTATTCATTTGCTTTGAGGGTCCCGGCCCTTGTCACAGCGGCGAGATGACGAGCACCACGTATTTGACGCGGCCGTCGGCGTCCTTGAGCGGCGTCCAGTGGCTCATCATCTTGGCCGGCGACTTGGGCCCGTCGGCGCCTACGCTCGACCGGGCGACGTTTGCGCGGCGCGGGATGTGGTTTGTGAGGGCCAGGTCGAGCGAGATGGCCCTCCCGTCGCGCACCACGACATCGCGCACCGTCGACTTGAAGGCCTTTATGACGTTGGGCAGCGTGGCCTGCTCGGCGAGCACGTCGAAGACGTCCTTGCCGCGGATGGCGTCGGCCGCCATGCCCAGGTCCAGCGCGTCCACCATGGCCCGCGAGAAGAAGGCCACGCTGAGCTTGGGCGGGTAGCGCATCTCCTGGTCGAGCGGCATGGCCCCCAGCGAGGACGGGTACGAGGGGACGTGCTCGAGCATCATGTAGCGCGAGTAGGGCGTCGTGGCCGTGTCGACGGGCGAGGAGAGCCGCTTGAGCACCGTCCGCGTGCTGTACGTCTTTTCCGGCAGGGGGGCCGGGGGTCCGGCGGATGACAGCGGCCGGTCGAAGCTGGTGCGGCGGGGGCTCAGCGGCGGGGACAGCGGCGGCGGCGGCAGGGGCTTCTTGAACGACTTGAAGAAGCTGAGCTTGGCCGGCTTGGGCTGCTGGCCGCCGTTGTTGGACTTGACCGTCGAGAGCTCCTCCAGGTCGGGGTCGCCCTGGGAGGATGCCTCGTTGGCCCAGCGGGGGCTGCTCCTGTCGGTGGAGGAGGAGGAGGTGCCGTCGTCGTCGACGGATCCGTAGCTGAGCATCTTGAGGAGCGCGTCGTTGCTCTCAATGTTGGACGACACGTCGATCTGCGCGCCCAGGTAGAACTTTGTCTTGCCGGCGGCGTCCTGCATGGGACACAGGTAGAGCAGGTTCCAGAAGGGCTGGCCGTCGCGGCGAAAGTTGAGCATCAGCTCGGAGCAGGCGTCGCCGCGCCAGAGGGCGGCGCGCACGTTGGCAATGGCCTCGCGGTCCGTCTGGGGGCCCTGCAGCAGGCGGCAGTTGCGCGACATGACCTCGGCGCGGGAGTAGCCCGTCAGGTCCTGGAACTCGTCCGAGGTGAAGACGACGGGGTTCCCCGGCTTGACGGGGTCGCTCAGGCAAAAGGAGCACTTGAGCCCGGGGAAGGGCGTGGGCGGCACGTCGCCCTCGACCTCGGACGACAGGGCCGTGGCGGTGCACAGCGAGAGCTGCTGCTTGACAAAGGCCGGGAAGATGTCGCGCACGATGCGCTGCTCGACAAAGGCCTTGGACTCGAGGAACATGTTCTCCAGGCTGGGGATGAGCGACGTGGTCAGGTGCTTGATGTTGGTGTTGAGCGTCTTGGACATGGGCGCGGGGAGCCCCAGGGGCGACGTGGCCGTGATGGACGTGTAGCTGGTCGAGATGGTCGAGAGCTGCACGACGACCTGTTCGAGGGAGCTGATGTAGTCGCGGAGCTAGGAGGTGTGAGGGGGGTCTACTTTGTAAGTCGAGGCGAGAAGCGAACGGTACACACCTTGATGAGATATTCCACATTCTGGCCCACGCCGCGGCTCGCGGCAAACTTCCACAGCTGGGCCGAGGCGGCGTCGTCGCGCATCACCATGTCGAACATGTCGCGGCCGACAAAGTCGGGAATGGGCAGGTCGGCCGACGTGTCCGAGTCGGTAAAGGTGATGCTGGAGCGCTGGCTGGACGTGGTGATGGAGTCGATGCTCCGTAAGCGGTCGCCGCTGCCACTACTACCGCTGCCGGGGTTGAAGACGGACACGCGGGGGGAGCCGTCCGGGTGGTAGTCGGTGTACTGGCGCAGCAGGTCCTCGTTTGTGTGCAGCGACAGGCCCGAGTTGCTGCGCAGGCGGTAGGCCGAGAACTTTGCGCTCTTGGGGCGGCGGCCACCGCCAGAGTTGGAGCCTCCGTTGGCCGGCGACGTCGTCAGCCCGCGGAGGGATGAGCCGATGCTGCTCTCGGGCGTCTTGCTGGACGAGAGCGTCGACGCCGTGGAACGCCGCCGCTCATACTCGGCAAAGGGGGGGAGAGGCGGCTCAAAGGTCCGTAACGAGTTGAGCGTCGGCATCTTTGCGGCTTGTGTGATGGATGGGATGGGGGGCTTTGTGGTTGCAAGATTCCGGTTCCTGGCTGTCCCCTTGTCCTTTTCTCTCTTATTGTTGCTTCCCTCTTTTCTTGCTGTTGCGAGACCGGAACAAAACGGCTGCGTGTGCGACGGCGACGGCGACTGCGACTGCGACTGCGACTGCGACGACGGGACGGGACGGGAATGTAAAGTCGCAAACGGTCCCCCGCCGTGTGTATCAAACGGGTAGCGCGTTTGTCGGGTGAGATTAGAATAGGGAGTAGGGACGGGTCATGGCGGAAAGGGCTGTGTAAGAGGAGGAGCGAGAGAATGCGAAGAGGAAGAGTAGTAGACAAAGAATCACAACACACACAGACAGACAATACAGACGACGCAACTTCAAAAGACAAGGCCCAGGGACAGGCGGCAACAACAACGGGGTTCGTCGCTTAATAGGTAAAAAAAAAAAGGGAACCTTGGAGATGAGCTTCCCGAATACGTACCTACCTCTCACTCTTTGGAAAACTGACTCGCTCGCCCACCAGCCGCGCCATGACGGGCCTTCGCCAACAAACTGGAACCCAAGGCCCCGAACGAGCTTGCGGGGGCGGGCCAGATCGAGTGTTGTGTCGAGCTGCTTCTGTTGGCTGCTGCAGGCCCAGTCCGTGGTTAGGGGTGACAGGGTGGGTGTGAGAGGGGAGGGGCCAGGAACCCAGGAACAAGCATCCGGCATGCTTGCTCACTGTCTCTCTCTCTCTCTCACTCTCTCTCTCTCTAGGCGGACCGTGGGCTCGAACCGTGGCGGCATCCGTTCGGGGCTTGGGGCCTGCCGCCTGCTGGTCTAATGCGACACTATCGAGATGGCTTTCTCTTCGTCGGGCATTCCCCCTGGAGGGGGATAAAGAGAGAGAGGGGGACAAAAGGAAAACGGGCGGCGGGTCGTTTGTTGGTGTCGAGACTAACAGGATAGTTCCGTGCGAGAGGGCCATGTAGGTACGATCCGAGGAAGGGGGGGGGGGGGGGAGAAACATGGACAGGCCGTGTTTTAAACAAGAGGCCATGTCGTTTGCCCACGGACATCTACATGTTCGTAGGTGGCCGAAGCGAGCATGTACCTACGGTACCTACGGTAGTTTGCCCGTGTTTGTCTCTCCTTGCGTGTGTGACAAGAAATGTCCCGAATGGCGGCGCCGTCGATCGAGGCGGGCGCCTCCCGCGGCTTGACAAAAAGTAAACATGAACCGATAAATGAAAGAAGCGGAAGAACGCGAAAGAAGCAGGCAATAGGAAAAAGCAAAACCAAAAGGCGCAAGAAAAAAGAAAGGAAAGAAGAAAAAAATGATTGACCCCGTTCCCATCACCCGGGACCTGTCAAACCTGTCACTCCCCCTCGAGTCCTCCTCCTCCCTGTCCACTCTCTCTCTCTCTGTCTCTCTCTGTCTCTCTCTCTCTCCACCGTTGGCCGCTGGCCGGCATCAAACTCAGCCGCCTCCAACGCCCACGGAAAACCGGTACGCACATGTCAAAGCTGAACGGAACATCATACCTGCGTACGGCTAGGAAGGTAACTACTGGAGGTAGCAACAACAACAACAACAACAAACAACCTTCTTGTCAAAAGTCATGTCATGTTCCTCTCGACTCGCTTCGACCAACCAGTGGAACCAAAACGAAAGAGTCGCGCAATCCATCTGAAACCCGGGACCACGGTCCTCCCCCGGGAGAGACTTCCCCAAAAAGCCACCCAACGCGCAGCTGGACGTGATCACATTCCGTCCACTCATCAAACCTCCTGCGACAGCGCTCTATTCTTAGCGGTGCATATCTGCAATCAGTGTCCGTAATAAAGGGCCTGTCGATGCCGCAGGGAACTGCCTCTGCCCCTGGGATCCCTACGTCCGGAGGAACAAGGATCCACGCCAGCCGCTCTCTTTTATCCCCCCCGTTTGCTCTGCTGCTGCTACTTCACTCTCCTCCCGTCGTTTTCAAATGCCCAGCCGAGTTTGGTTCCAAACAGAAAATCAATGGCCCCCCTCCCTTCCCCGTAGCGGCGCACGCGGCTTCTGCATCGCTCGCCCGAAAAGTCGCCCCTCAACACCCTCCATCATCCTCTCGGAAGGCTCCCACCACTGTTCAGCTTCTGGCCCTGGCTCTGTATTTTTCGCCCGCCGGTGGTGCCCTGCATCAGCCACACCGACCTAGGAGATCCTCCGCGCTGATGTGATGAGCCGGAGCCTCTCTGAGGCAGAGGAGGAGGGGTCGAGGTTGAGGGAGGTCATGGCACTGCTCGTCTTGTCTTGAGCAGCATCATTCCGTCTCCCGCTTGGACGTTTTCGAGCTCTGTTGCCTCAATCTAACCGTCAAAAGGCACGTCGACTAGTCCAATGCCAACCGCCACAGACAGACGACGACACCACCACTACCACCACCACCACCACCGTCAAAGCGGCCGACTGGCGTTACATGTTCCGCTAGGTCGCCCTTTCAGCTTCTTCCTGCCCGCCGTCCCGACAAATCGGCCAACCCTGCTTGTTGTTGGTGCCGGCGGTTTCAAAACACAAGGGAAGCCAAAATGTCTCACTCGCAGGAGGAGGGATCCTCAGCTAAGCCTGGTGGTCGTTTATTTGCTTTTGCCCCTTCCCCTCTGCTGGGCGCCATCTTTCTAGAAGCATTCCTCCAGAACGCAATCCTTCAGCCATGCATGTCTCTCTGTCAACGAGTGCCCTCCTCCTTCTGGTGCATCACGCGACGTCAGGAGATTCCCAGAAAACGAGAGGCCCTGTTCATGCGGCGACGGGATGCTCCGGCCGAGTCTTCGCCATCCACACCTTTGACGTGGTCATACATGGCCGTCCTCTATCTAGAGCATCACCCAGCAGCCCACGATAACCCCCCCGTCCCTCACTGACTCGTTCGCCTCGGCGGTGGAGTGGCCGCTGGAGATGCGTCCCCTCTCCGTCCCCCAGTCGGAACACCATCCCTCGAATCCACCGCTGCACTGATTCAATACGAAGCTGCGTCTGCGGTGCATCATGACACACGCGCGCGCGCCGATTAATTGAGGCCACCCGCCCACATGATGCGAGTTCGTGCATCCATCAATTTATGAAAATGGCGCAACAATTGAACAGAGCATGTCGCCCACTGCAAGCGCCGATTTCGAATCTGGCATTCCCGCGACCAGCGAAAGAAGCACAAGCCAGGGCTCTTGATCGTCTCCATGCTAGAGCCATGTCGACTTACTGCCGTCGTATATAGCTGGTCAAAGCATACATGAGAAAAGCTCGTGGCATAAGTCGTGCAGTTCCGAGCCCCTTGTCGTCCGTCCACCCCCCCGGCGAACCATGCAACGTCAAATGCCCGTTATGTCTTCATGCACATCTGTCCATGTATGACGGGCATATCAAGTTTATGCTTGGAGTCGCATTGGCACATATCCCCTCATCCTCGTCGCCCTCAAAAATGAGATCGAACTCGTCATGCCCTCGCCTGCATAAGCGAGAAGGACCACGCCCCCCCCCCCCCCCCCCCCCCCCCCCNNTACCCCCCCCCCCCCCCCCCCTCCCCCGGTCCAAGATCTCGACATGTATACATGACACATTATGCAGCCGCAGAGATTCAATATAATGCATGTAGATCTATTCCCGTTTACATACAATCCCCCCCAGCCCGTCATTCTCGCTCGGGATATCCCCACTCGTCTTCAAAAGGTCCCGTCAGCGACGAGACGTCTCCCAGGTCGCGCTGTCGCCTGGCGCCTCTGGTCGGCAGCTCGGATATCGTGTCGAGCTCGGTGGGCGGAGAGACGACGACGCGCGGGATGGCCGTGTCGTTCTCGCTCACGGGCCCGGGCGAATCATGCATGGAATGGCAGCTGCTCTCGCCGTCAGAAAAGGTCGTCGTCGTCGTCGTCGTCGACGTCCTCCTCAGCCGGCGCCTCCTCACCCATGTCCATGTGCAGACGCCAGCCGTGACCAGCACAACCATGCCCAGCACCGCCATGAGCGAGCCGGCCAGGGCCACGAGGCCGTCTCGCGACAGTCCCAGGCCGCCCTCCTCCTCGCGACTCGGGGCAGTGACCGTCGCCACGCCGCCGGCAGAAGAGGTTACCGCCCCCGACGTGGACGGGAGCACCACGGTCACGTTCCCGTGGGACAGGAACACGCCCAGGCTCTCCTCGTCGTCGCCCAGCCGCGCCGCCCGCAGCGACTGCCGGCCACACGTCCCCCTCGCGCACGCATCCTCGATGCAGCACCCGATAAAGGACGACGCCCTCGTGCCGTTGCAGGCGTACCAGCTGGCGCGGGAGGAGCCGTCGCCCGCGCAAAGCTGGTCGGGCATGTGCCCAGCCGCCTCGGCATCAAAGGCAGCCGGTTCGAGGTGGTCGTCGGGACACGCGCCCGAGGCGGTTCCGCAGGGGTTCGAGCGGCAGCAGCCGACGAAGCGCGCGGGCGTGTTGGCGCAGATCCAGAAGTGGCCGCCTTGGGGACAGGAGAGGCCGAGGTCGGTGGTGGTGGTGGTGGTGGTGTTGTGCGTGGCCATGTTGAAGCTTGTATTTGTTCCTTGCCATCGACGCAGGTTGGATGGAGAAGGAAGAGAAACAAAGTGGCGAGTTATGGGTTTCTATGAAAGAGATCTTCTACGGTACTCTATTTATTCGTGTGCTGTTTGGTGGTCGTCGTGAGTCCTGGAACCGACTTCTTTGTTCTCGCTCAACACCAGATGACTTGCTGTGCCCGACTTCTCGCATCCGCCCCCAGAGAATCCGAGGCGACAAAGAAACATGAGTAAGTGGCTTGAAGGGATACCTGACAGTCGATGGGGCGCACCCTGGCTGGAGAAGGTGATTAGTTACATGTGAGCGAAGCGATACACATGGGCGCAGAGATGTAATAGGTCACCGGTTGCAAGTTCGTATTATCAGGAAGACTTGCATCTTCCCATGCGCCGCCAGTATGTATCTTTCATCAAAAGCCTCAAGGCTATACGACAGAAGCGTTATCGAATGCACCGGAGCCCATTCGGAGTTGTTCACTCTAAAAGAAGCCTTCATCACGTCTTTCATCGCCTACCCTATGGTTGTGTGAGAATGCTATGCTGCGGCAAAATGTCTGTTTAATTGCGATAGTATTTCGATCCTGTGGGTTTTAAATGCCTAAAAGCAAGTATGTAGCGCCTGATAGCGAGCTATCCACATGAAAATGATTCCTTGATGATGCAGTTCCTCCATGCGCGACGACAAAGTGAAACGACCCGTTCCGTCCGCCAACCCCTCAAATGTCAAATGACTACATTGCTCTCAATCCTCAACCCCCAAACAGAAATCGTCCTCCAAGTCTCACTCCGGTATGAGCCTTATTCACCTCATCAGGGACAATAGTCAACGTTCTGGCCGACGTCCAATAGCCGTCGCTTCATGTGACGGCAGCTCATCCACGGTCAGAAGTGCCCTCACTTCCTTCCCTTGAGAATCTTGATCAACCGGCGTCTGTCCTTCTGCAGGAGCTCTTTGGGCGAGAACAAAATCTTGAGCTGCTCCTCGGTGGGAATCTCGGGCACATGCCCGTCGTCCTGGAGGGCTCTGTCGACCCTCTCGGCCTTGATATCTTGCAGCATCGCCACGCGTTCGTCGATGCCGCCTTCAGTCAAGATTCGCACAAGGTGCGATTTCTTTTTTTGACCCATTCGCAAGACTCGACCGAAAGCCTGCTGCTCTTGTGTCTTGTTGTACCATGGGTCGATGATGATGACCCTGTTGGCCACGGTTAGGTTCAAGGCCTGACCGCCGGATCGCAGAGACGCAAGCTAAATCTCATGTTAGATATGGAATAGCATTAGAAAGACGTCTATAAGGTGCTTACCAGAATCTTCTTCTCGGGCTCGTCTTGGAAGCTTTGAATAGCTTTGCTCTTCTGAGAGGCCCCAACTCGTCCGTTGTAGAATAAGAACGGAATCTTGGCAAGCTCCAACATGCGACCCAAGACTTTGCTCGTCATGATGAATTCGGTGAATACTGGTTCATCTGTTAGGAAAGCTATTGAAGCAAAATGCAAACGTACCGATGATCTTGTCGTCTGGAGCTTCCTCGAGCCAAGTCAGTATCACCGCCATGGCGGCAGTCAACTTCGAGCTTGGAGTCATGCGGACACTCGTCCTCCTGACATTGTCTTCTTGCAAAGAGGAGGCGAGAAACAGGAGTTGCTCTCCTCTGGCGCGCGAAATATGCACCTTGTTACTATCGCGGCCAGGTTCTTTCCATCCGCATTGTCTTGTTTCCACTTCAACGCATTCGAGCGTCGGCTGGTAAGGACCAACCTCCAGGTGCTTTGAGCATCCCGGATAAAGACATGTCAACTTCCAAGGATACGAATTAGATGTAATTCACCCAGCCCAATCACGGTGAACTCACCTGTTGACTCTTGGATCGTCGGATCTCGGTCATGAGGCAACGTTCGCAGTAGACGTGTTCGCACTAGGACAGTTAATATTGAGTACTCATCAGGCCATGGTAAAGACTTACGTTGGCTGACTTTGTTGGTCGCACAGGCGGCTTCTGAAGCTTGCAAATTGCGCAAGTGACATCCTTGGCAAAGTTCCCATTCTCTAGGAAACCGAGCGGCAGCTCCATGTCGAACTTGCCACCAAAGGCGCAGTGAGATATGGGCATTGACTCCAAGGATTGGAGGCCCTTGCTGTATCTGGCCAGCCCAGTCTCAAAATTCTCTCCCTTCTTGATCTGCTCCCCGATTGGTATCGGCTTCAGCTCAGAAAGCGAAGACTGGATCTTCCGCATCTCGTCTCTCCCAAGATCCTGTCGGAAACAATTCTCCAGGTTGAATGCATGGGACACTGCTTGGCGCAGTCGCGTATACCAACCTCGATGGGCTTGGGAGATGCCTGGGATTGTTTCTCCCTCTCCGCCATCCTCATCTTCCATGTTTGGGATGCTGTCGGGAACAGAATCACCGCCCTCGCCTTGACCTTCAAAGCTCCCTGCAGCTTTTTCGCGATAATGGTCATCCACGACTCTGCCAGCAGATTAGAGACGTTTTCAAACAATGGTTACAGAAATGATGAACTCACTCATAGATGATCGTCTCTTCCTCAGAGAGAGGAACCCAGAGATCGTGGGTCTCACTGTCTGGCAAGTTGAGAATTTGATATCCCAGGAAGTCATCCTTCAAAGTGCTGGGACGGGTGAGTAAGATGGAAGAATTTCATGATGCGAGACTGGACTCACCGTCTGAGCATGATCAAACTGATTAGCGCATCAAAGGTATCTACCGTGGTTCCCTGTAATGAGGATACGTGTCAGTGAAAA
This sequence comes from Thelonectria rubi, assembly GCA_013420875.1. Lineage (NCBI taxonomy): Eukaryota > Fungi > Ascomycota > Sordariomycetes > Hypocreales > Nectriaceae > Thelonectria > Thelonectria rubi. The sequence continues at coordinate 1,310,341 of WMHX01000070.1, forward strand.
TGCGTCATCAAGTTCAATTTGGGGAGATAACCTGTGAGCAATAGATGCTCTGGAACTGGGCCAGAGTCCCAGTGAAGTTGCACTGCAGGAACTTGAGGTACGAATAGAATTCTGTTCAAATGTGAGTAAATACTCCGACACCGATCCTGAGACATTACCGTTTGCAGAGTTGGCGAGTGGCGTGCCGCTCAAGGCCCAACGATACTTGGAAATGAGATGCCAACAGGCATGGGCCGCTTTTAATGTTAGTACTCATCACGAACAATCACTGCTCGTAGAGCGACTCACTGGCCCTGGTGTGGTTCTTGATGTAATGAGCCTCGTCAAGGATGACTCGGTACCAGCTGACATGAAAGAGAGCACCACATAGCTTGATATTCTCTCGCTCCCTTGAGCCGACGTCGCTGTCGTACGTTTCCTTCAACTCCGCGAGTTTGCCTTTCTTGGGGTACTGTGCGACAAGATCACCATAGGTAGCCAGACTGGTAACGTTAGGTGGCTTCTTGAAGGGAGCAAGGGCGACTTACATGATCTGGTACTGCTCATACTGGTCCGAGGACCATTTCAGGGCGCTGCAGTAGACAGATACCAAGCCTGGCTTCTTGATGTGCTTGCAGATCTCTTGCTGCCACTGAAGAGCAACTTGGCGGTTCGGGACAATGATTAAAGTCGCGCCACTGTAGTCTTCGATGTCTTGCTTGGTTGGGGGGTTTCCGACGATGGTGTTGAGACTGACCACCGTCTTCCCCAAGCCCATTTGATCGGCGATCAATCCCCCATATGGCGCCGTTCGCGCCAACTCCCGCTTCAACATCCATGAAAAAGCCACCAGTTGGTATGGGCGGAGGGCACTTTGCATACCCGCGAGCCGATAGTCTCCATTCACGGCTTTCACCTTCTTGTAGCCAAAGATCTTGGCCGCTTCCATCAAGTCTCGCTGCTGTGTTTTGGCATGTCGTGTATCGCAGCCAGCCGGAATGCACTTGCTGATCTGAACATGCTGTTCGGCATGAGTGGTTGCCTGAATCTCGGGCATGGCCTCAAGGTTGGTGTTTGGGGTCATGTTGTTGACATCGCCCCCGAGCAGTTCGTTGACTGCTTTGCCCGCGTCATTTGGCCTGGCCTTGGCCTTCGGTTTCCCAGAAGTCTTCTGGGTTTTTTGGGACTTTGTTTGCTCTTCTTCCCGCTTTCTCTTTCTCTCCTCCTTGGCATCCTCTTTCTCGTGGAGTCTTGCGACGTACTCACGAGCAGTTTTGGCTGCAGCCCGTCGAGATTTCTTTTGCTTCGAATTGTTCTTCTTTTTGGGAGTCGATTCGTCCAAGCTAGAGGCATCTTGATCCTCGTATTCAGAAAGGTTGTCGGATGAGGGTTCATCAGGCAAACAGCCTCCACCAAGGTCCTGAATACCGTTCAATGGAGGAGAGTCTGCCCGAGTCTCATGTTCCAATGCCCCTCGTGAAACTGCCAAATCTGATTCCGGTTCTTTCTTGATTCGTACGCTTTCAGGCTCGCCATTGCTGGTTACCTGCGAACCGTAGTTGGCAAACTCGGCCGGATCAATGCCCTTTGACTGCAAGAACTGCAACTGAGCAACCGACATGATGGGCAAATTCTCATTCATTTCTTTGGAGTCCGAAGAGGACTGAGGCAGTACTGGCATGGGCTCCTCCTCTGTCGTCTTGTGTTCTTCCTCGTCCTTATCCGAGTGGCCAGAATCATTGTCGCTCGACTCGCTCGACTCGCTCGACAACTCGCTGAGCTCCGAGTCAGAATCTTTGCTCCCAGTGTCTTTAGACGGTTGAGAGTCGATTGTGCTGGATTGATGGGTAGAAGATGGAGATCCATTATCGACAGTTGTTCGAGTCTCGGGCGACGCATCCCCAAGAGGCGGCGCTTTGCTCTCGAGGCTGTTGGTACTCATCGTGGGAACCTACAAGGGTTAGAGATTTGAAAGCGCCCACCTTGAGGGTGGATGAACTTACCTAGACGACACTCATGGGTAGATGAAGTGATGACGGATGAGGTCTTGTACCGTGCCGCGGAAGACGTGAAGCGCTTGAGACTGGACGTCTGGATGGAAGGAAAGAAGAAACGTGTCAAGATAGAAGTGGGAAGGAGTGAAAGCGTAATGCTCAGGTAGATGAGCGGATGTTCAGGCGCACAAAGCGAGAGGAAGGCGAGCGAGTGCACGAGGCAACGAGCTGCTGAGAGAATATGGGCGAGGTGAGACACAGGAACCTCACCCGTGAGCGGGCGAAAAAGAATGTATGAGACGGGGTGAGGAGAAAAGGAAAGAGAGGGAGGGGGGGAGTGAGGGTGGAGATGAAGGTGAAAGAAGCTGTAGCAAGACGAAAGCTGGAGGGAGCTGAGAGAAATGCAGAGACGGCAGCATGAGGCCGTGAATCATGATTTCATGTTCCCAATAGCCTAATTCCTTATGTCGAGCGCCGAGTAAAGGAGGATGCTGAGAATATTCTACATGACGTGAGTAGCGTTTGTCGGGAGCTTGATGCTCGAATTCATGGAGTCGCACATCGGCCAACGTTTATTGGTCAAACGTGTACACCTATTAGAAACGATATTGAGGGATGAGAAAGGAAATAACACTTTGCAGGGAATTAAAGTAACTGCATTGAAATATAGCGGTTGCAGATATCCCATCTTCCTTTCCTACCAGAGCCACCAACCTCATATAACGAAATGTAGTAATATTTGCACGCATCATATTCTTCATACCAATCTTAAAAGGCTTTCTACAAGCTATATCCAATACCACTGTCATCCATCATCACCATAAACACTTAACATCCACCACCACCACCACCACCACCACCACCGTCTCCTCCTCCTCCTCCATGTCCCCCTCCCCCACCACCATCACCTCCACCACCACCACCACCACCCCCAAACACAAACCCTCCGCCTCTGCGACGACGCTTCTTCTGGTATTGATAGCCCGCCGTCTGATACCCGGGCTGCGCCACGGCCGGCCGAGGTCCGGGCTGGTAGCCGGCCGAGCGATCGCTCCTCCCGAAGCACATTGCGGATGCCGCAGTTGGGGTTGGTTTTTGGTGTCGTGTTATAGCGGCTTGCCTTTTGTAGGTTTGTGATTTGACTGGTCTTGGCGTCGTGTTGAGGTAGAAATCGGCAACGTGGGTGATGCTTGTAATGTGTTTGTTGAAGGCGTGCTTCGGAAGTCTGATGACTTTAGTGAGGCGAGATTTGAACTGGGATTCTCAGTTCAAGAATGAATACAATAGAGAGTGGGTATAATCAACGATGAGCCGGACTTTTGAGATTTCGCAGAATCCCTCGTCCCTATATACTCTTCCAGCAGTGGCGAATACCGTCAGCAACCATGCATGCCATTGTAGTCGGGCGTCGAGCACAGGCATCATATCTTACTATTACGTGTCATAAAACAGGCTCCAGTGTAAATAAGGCCAGAGAGGCTGACAGCTGCCGCCAATGCTGACACGGATGATCGTTCTGGAAGGCTTCTAGGCAAACACTTAATTATACGCAGACATGCCAAAATACCCAGCTTTAATCCTAAATAACCAACCCTGACCTTTAAAACTATTCCAAGGGACCCTAACTTAACCCTCCCCTAACTATATATAACTCCAACTACATAACTTGCGAAAAATCTAGGCCTACTATTATCCCAATCTGCGTGCCAAAGTGTCCGTGTATTCGTATGGATGAGTGTTCCTTTTGGGCGTCCACTGCCACGGGATCCTCGTGTCGATCGCTGATCCATGCGCTGCGGCCACAGCCTCGACTGCGCCTCTCGCAAGGCGGATCTCGGAAGGAAGAAGGAGAGGAAGAAGAAGTAGAAGAAGAAATAAGAAACTATCATCGTGTTTACGTCGTTATCTTGGGTTTCCAAAACTCATATATCCCTGACCAAACCCCACCACCTACCCATCAATCCTCCTCGGAATCGCCTCCAATGTCATAATGATCAATGTGGCTGTGATCCTTGTCGAACAAGAAATCCAGCCTCCCAGTCACCGGGAAGCACTTGGCCGCCTCGGCTCGACTGTGCTGGTGGAACTCGTCCGAGACGCCCACGAGCTTGACGTCCTTGCAGCAGATGCCCCGCGTGACCCTCCGGTTCATGCAAATATGCGTGGGCCGCTTGTACTCTTGGATCTTGTGCTCGCCCAGCCGACACTCGCCCAGCGCCCGCGTCGCGCCGTTCCTGTACTCGAGGACGACGCCCCGACAGTAGCCCGACTCGGCGTCCTCGTAGACGCGCATGGCCACCACGTCGGCGAGCAGCGCCGACGACGTCATCAGCGGCTGACCGAGGGTCGGTCGCGGGCGGGAGATTTCCACGCCCGCCGCGCCGTCCGACTCGATGGTGACGAAGGAGATGGGCTGGTTGAACTCGGGCACGTTGGAGACGAGGACGGATCGACAGTTGATCTCCCGCGTGTAGTCCGACACGTTGCTCGAGTGATAGGTCCCGAAACTGATGTCGCCGGCGAGGGCAAATTGGAGCTATTCTGGTCAGCAACTTCGACCCCCCCACCCTCGCAGACGGAGTTTCATACCATGAAGCAAATGCCACTCAACGGGCGCTCGTTCCGAGGCCTATACCGGGCCCGAATGCCAAAGGCCGTCAGCCGCTCGGGCGGGCTGAACGGCACGTAGATCCAAACCAGGCTCGCAAAGTCATGCCTTTCCATGCGCTGAGCGATGGCTCGGGCCGTCGGGGCCGCGTACGGGTTGGCGGCGGTATGGCCGTGGATGCCGTACACGCTGTCCTTCCACATGAAAAAGGTCAGGCCGGTGCACTTGTGCAGGTTGATCGAGGTCAGGCGGAGGGTTTCGGGGAAGGGCTTGCCGACGAGGCTGAGGGGCGCCCAGGGCATGTCCCAGAGCGGGAGGTTGCTCAAGTTGTCGGGGCGCGAGATGCGACCGAGTCCATGCTGGGGGCGAGGGTGAGTATACGTCGGAAGCAAGGGGTATTATGGGATACACAAACCTGGAAATGGATCTGGGTAGTGCCTTCGTCGCCCTTCTTGTCCAGGTCGAAGGCGTACGCGCACGTCTCGGATCGGGCTTCTTCGGAGGTAGGCAGCTCGGCCAGGCGTTCAATCTTTTGCAGGCCTCGGAAGTCGACGGTGAGGCGAATGTAGGGCTTCTTGATGGGCCCAAAGACGCTTCGCTCCAATGTAGGCTCCGTCCCGCGCTCCCAGGCGTCGATTTCGCGGAGTGGCAGCGTCTCGACGGGGAACTCGTCGGCGCCCTTGATGGAGTCGACGAGCTCGGCCACGGAGCCGAGGCGCCAGATGAGGTGGTCGAGGCAGTAGCCCCGGATCATCTCGGAGATCTCGAGGGGGAGGTCCGCCAGCAGCGGCATGCCAAAGGCCTCCCCGACGAGCTTCATGCCCCGGCGGGTGCTGGGGGCGGCGCGCAGGCGGAGGGCCTCGCCGGCCTTCCAGGGCTGCCGCCAGGCAATGGACACGCCCGACAGGTGCAGCGTGCCGTCCATGTTGCAGCACCTCACCAGGAAGTTGTAGCACTGCACGTGAGCCGTGGCCGTCTCGCGGCGCGGCATCTGGCGGCTCGGGCACCTGGTGTCACGGCATATCTGGTAGGGAGGGGACAGGGCCTTGGAATGGGCAAAGGACGAGAAGCGGAAGTGTATGACGGGCTGCAGATTGATGGTGTGGGCGTCAAAGTGGCCGATGACTGTGTTGGCGGTTATTAGCACCGTCAGCCGCGATATGCGCTGCAGAGGAGGAGGAGGAGGAGGAGGAGGAAGAGGAAGAGGAGGAGCACTCACGTCCCAGGCCGAAATCACCAATGGCCATGTCCTCGCCGCAGATGTCACACTGCGACTGGATGGGGAAGTGTTTGCCCTTGGGCAGGACCTTGCATCTGGCGGGAGGCAGCGACACCATCTTGGTGCGGCGGGCAGAAAATCAGCTCGAGGCAAAGAAAAAGGCACAAGTTGGGCATCGCCCTCGACAAAGGCACAACCCCTCACTTTTCATGTCTTGCCCGCACGGGCGGTCTCAGATGACAAAGCAGTTGCAGATGGAATAACCATGGACCGAAGCCACAAATGCATTTTCCGTTGCAGCATGCAAGGGCGGCTCGAGGGAGGACAAGGGCACATTTTGATAACACCCTGCCCCGTCCATTGGTTCCCGTTTGCCATGGCTATTTGGCGGTATCGATGTGGTGACTGCATCGCCAGCTCGCCCACGCAGCCATGGCAGCGAAATCATGGAGGAGGAGGAGGCTTCGTCCTCTGATTTACCTACCCTCTTCATTAGAACCTCACGTGAATGACCAGTCTTGGCAGGCCGCCATACTCCTCCGACACGCCCTCCTCGGCCAGGCTAGGAGCGGGATGACACGACTTGACAGGAATGACAGGCCAGTCCATCCTGCAACGGGCCGTCGTGATAGGTGCACCTCGTCCGGTGGCGTAACCATTCCCCTCTGCAAGGTTTCGAGCCATATGGAGTTACCGACGGCGCCAGGACGGACGAAAAGCCTCGCGTTGCCTCTTTCGGTGCCGTCTCGCGAGCTCTCGAATCCCGTCGGGGCTGGATCTCTTGGACGAGGGAATGCTCGCCGGTTGGACACGAGGCTCGGCCGGCTGCCTATCAGTGCTTGCTTGTCTGTCGCAACGGGGGGTGGGCTCATCCTGATTCATGTAGATGGCCAGAGGCTGTGTTTGCGTCTTGATTGTCTCGGAGGGAGGCGCGAGGTGCCAAGCAGGCGCCAAGGAGCGTGTTTGCCTTTCCGTTGGAGGGGATACGGACGGATGCAGTAACGAGGCGGACGGGAACGTGTCAACTGAAATGGGCCAGGGACTTTGTTCGCAGAAGATGGAGGATTCCTCCTGGTGGCTTGGTTCGTAAGCGGGCGGGTTGGTGCAAGCTGAGCGGAATTCACGACTGCATGCGGACGAGAGAGTCGGCTTTTCTTTGAAGGCAATTAATTGATTGCCTCTACCGGAAATTCCATCCCATGTCCAAGTGGTGGGGGAACGGACCAGGTTTGTCAATTAATTAAGCAGATGGATCGCGATTGTATCGGCCGGGATTCACTAATCAGGCCAGTTATGCACCAGCATACGAATACGCACCGACGCATGGTGAATAGCTCTTCCCGTATGATGCCTGCTCCCTCCTCCCTCCTCTCCCACTTTCCGCCGTCTCCTCGTCTCCTAGTCTGCGCGGAGCGAGCGGAGATGCGGATGGACCGCTGCTTGGCGCCCGATGGGGGGCCGATCTCTTCTCCAGACTCCTCCTCCTCACTCCGGATACACCGTCCTCTCGGCGTCTCTGGTGAGCAGCCCTCGTCGTCTGGTCTCGCCGAGTCGGTTGCCCGTCCCTGGGACCTGGCGCCGAGGCCGCAGAGTAGAACGCCATGGGCTGAAGCGTGCAGGCAGCCCAGGGCAGCCACCAGATCAGGTCCCGGCCTCGTGGGCATTTGTGCTTGTCCGTCTCCTCGTCGATATTCGCCTCCATCAATAGCCTCCTTTCACGACCCAGTCCGTCCGACCCCGCCACTCTTTCTCTCCTCCGCGATGCCTCCTCTCGCTTGCCCGCCGCTGTCTCATCCGCCCTGCCCTCGTCCGGCCCTGGAATGGTGCCCTGGTGACCCGGCCAGAGACGTCCCTTTATCCTCAGCATTTCTCTTTTCCCCCTTCCCTGGATGAAGAAATCAAGTCTTGAACGAGCGGGTGGGCCGGCGCCGCTCTCGAACCTTTACGCCTTGCCGATCCCGGTACCAACTCGGAGCCGGACATCCACGCAAAGGACAGGAACGGAATTGAAAGTCAAATTGCTCTTGCCCGTTGGCTGTCCGCAGACATTCACACTTCCTTGCTTCCTTCCGTCCTCCGTTCTCCGCTCCTGGTGCCGCCTTTTGCCCCTTCTCCTCTTCTCTCCCCTCTCCCCTCTCCCCTCTCCCCTCTCACACCGCCGTCCTACACGCCTCTCACCTTCAACACCATCCTCCCAGCTCCTGTCAACCAGCGTGTCACCATGTCGTCTCGTATGAGCCCTAGGATCGGACCCCCTCGACTCTAAGACGTCGCAAAGACTCATCGCTCACAAATCACCTGCGTATTGCGCCGCAGCTCGTCTGTGGCCGAGACCAAAACCACACAATGACATTCAACCACCTCTCCCGCAACTCGCCATCATTATCGGAAACATGGCTCAGCTCAAGATCGACCCTGGAAGCGAGGATGGTTCTCAACGAAAGAGCAGTCCTTCCTGTCTTGACGCCCGAGCAGACTTACTACCTTCACATCGCCTCGGTGACGGCCGCTTCTCTCAGCCTCATAGCAGGCCTGATTACCAGTTACTGGTTCATCCGCATGAGAAGGAGTTACCGCCATGAGTGAGCCTCATCCATCATGAACCGCCTAGAGCCGTGCTAACCGCCGCCGGCAGTCTCATCATGCTGTTGATTGGCTTCGACATGTTCCAGGCCTGCTGGTTCTTCATCTTCCCAGCCGTAGAACTGGCCCACGGCCCAATACCTTCAAACTCCAAGTTTTGTGAAGCTAGTGGCTTCTTCCTCACCCTGAGCGTCATCGTCTCCGACGTGGCCACCATGCTCATCACCATCCACACAGCACTCTACATATTCCGCGGCGGGCAGGGCCTCTATCCCTTCCGACGGTACGCCTACGCCGCCTTGGCCTGCTACCCCGTCTTCATGGCCTCCATGGCCTTCATCAACAAGGCTGGCTACGTCAACACCGGACAGTTCTGCTACCTGCCCGTCGATCCCATGTGGGTGCGGCTGGCCCTCAGCTGGGCGCCGCGGTACGTCACGTTTGCCACGATTCTGTTCTGCAGCATCGCCATCTACGTCTACGTCAAGATCCTCATGAGGCGGTTCGGGGACATCAAGAACACCGGAGCCGAGCAGCCCTCGATAGGTAGCGCCTTTAGTGCGCCGGCGAGACTGCAGGTGCCGTCGACGCCGCCGACGCCCATCATCAACACGTACGACTTCTTCGCTTCCGGTCCGTCCTCGCGCCGCAACTCAACCGACGCCCCCTTTCCTTTGCGGAACTCTTCCACGTCGACGAACAGCACACTGCATCCAGACACGACGCCCGGCAAGATTTATACGTCAAAACTTGGCCGAAACTCGGTCCACTCGACGAGGAGGTACAGCCAGGCGTGGATGGACCACTCGCTCCCCATGTACACAAGACACCAATCCTCGGAGCCGGATCTGAGGACCATGGCGGGGGCGCATGAGCTGGCGACGCTCGCCGAAGTCCACATCCCGGACACGCGGCAGTCGCCCATCTTTGCCGGGGCGTACGTCGACCCCAACGACCCCGACGCCGGCTTCTGGAACCGGCCGCTCGAGGACTCGATCGAGCCTCGCTCTCGAACGCCCTCGCTACCAAACATGTTCACCATGCTGACCCGGGGGCCCGACAACGATAGCGCCGCTTCGGACAGGGGCATGCTGGCCGACTCGCACCCCACGCTCGACGCCACCGGGCTGGTCAAGACGCGCGAGACGATCCGCCGCCAGGTCAAGCACGTCTTCATCTACCCCGTCGTCTACGTGGCCGTGTGGACACTGCCCTTCATCGTCCACCTCACGGGCTACGGCCGCGGCGTGCCCTTTGGCGTGCGCATGGCGAGCGTGTGCTGCCTATGCCTGCACGGCTTCATCGACGCCGCCATCTTCTCGTGGAAGGAGAAGCCGTGGCTGCACACGCGCCGCCTCGGCCACGGCCTGAGCTTCAAGTGCTGGCACCGGACCTCCCAGTACGACGGCATGAACACCAACGCCGGGCGCACCCGCGAGGAGATGATGATGGAAGGCCGCCTCGCGCGCCAGCGGAGGGACCGGGAGCTGGCCGACCGGCAGCACGAGACCCAGGGGGGACGCAAGGGCGCGGCCGAGTGGTGGGATCACGACGTGTAGGCCACGGAACGAGATTCTTGGGTCTTGTGCGGAGGGGCATTCTGGGAGAGAGGCATTGTGAACAAAGGTCACCGGCATGATACCCATGAAGGAGGGATAATAGGCGGCATCTGTAAGGATAGCCTTGCCTTGGCATCTGGGGCGGTTTACTGACAAAGGCGTTGCGCGGTAGCATGTCGAATTCCATACCTATGTACCTAGGCACTTGGCTGACTGTTGGTTGAATAACAATTAATCCCATTTAGAATGGTGTTTTCTAGCAGGCAGTTGTCATGCGTTAGATTACCTAGGCCAACAGGCTGAAAAAGATCTCAGCCCAAGGAACACCGCAGCGAGTGCACTCCTCGTGACACGTTACGTCGTCGCATTCCTCTCATTATCACCAGGTGCGTGTTCCGTCCATGCCCAATCGAAACCCATGTCTACTGTGCCATTCCCCGTAACCGGAACCGCAACCTCTTTGCGCAATGTGCAGCGTAGCACAAACGGGATCCCCCCACCCCGACGTTATCAATCCAAGGGCGCGGCTTCTCCCCCTCCAGCTCACCCGTCTCTCCAGAAGTTGATAAACGCCCTGGCTATGGTGACGCCGTCGTGGGGCCTTGTCGCGCGCTTCATGCCGTCCTGGTACTCGTCTTCCGTGAAGATGCCGACGGTGCGGCGGTTGAAGAGGATCTCGGTGATGATCTCTTCGTTGAACTCGGGGTGGCCCTGCACCGTCAGGTACCGGCCGGGGCTGTACATGCCCTGCACGGCGCAGATGTCGTTGGAGCCCAGGGGGATGGATTCGGGGGGGTAATCGAAGACGATGTCACGGTGCATTTGGTGGATGCGCTACAGGGGACGGGTCAATGTCAACGACGAGAGCAAGCGTCGCGGGGGGTCTCGCTCTACTGACCATCCTGTTCAGCCCGAAGAGCTCCCTTCCCTTGTCCGTCAAATTGACCTCGGTGACGGAAATCTCCCATCCCTTGTCGCTCCTCCCCAGTCTCGCGCCCATGGCGCGGCCGATGATCTGATGCCCGAAGCAGACGCCCACAACCCTCACGCGGCCCGTGTCGATGGCGCGGCGGGCAAAGTCGACGAGGCGGATGATCCAGGGGTCGTTGTGGTGGGCGGTGTGGTGCGAGCCGGTGATGAGTACGGCGTCGATGTCGTCGAGGGCCGGGTACGTGTGCAGGTCGTGGACGATGTCGAAGCCCGTGACGGAGAGGGCCTGGCCGACCGTCTCGGGGGGCGAGAGCGTGGCGGCCGCGTCGGAGAGGAGCGAGGTGAAGAGCCCCGTGTAGCCGCCGTACCGGCCGCGGGTCTGCGGCTGGGGCTTGTCGGCTTCGAGGATGGCGAGGCGGAGGGGAGGAGGGGACATTGCGGCGGTGGAGGAGCCGTCGTCTTCGGCGGGCTGCGGATGGATGAGGGAGGGCGGGACGGAAGACGGAGGCTGCGGGAGTGGGAGGGCTCGTCGGCGGATCAGGGAGAAGAATGAGACGAAGAAGAGGAGGAGGAGGAGGAGAAGGAGAAGGACAGGTCGTGCGGCATGTCGAGACATTGGGACGCAAGGGCTCTAATAAGAGGGAGGAGAGAGGGCCAACGCCTCCATGGAGTCCATGCCCAACAGCCCACGTCCATCCATGCTCCGTGCTAGGGGATTTAATAAAAAGATAAAAATAAAAAGGGAATGGGCAGTAGCCGACGTTGACGCGCAAGACGCAGAATGCAGATGCAGGTATTAAGGCGGCGGTAGTGAGCACTGGCAGCCAAAGTGGTGCATGGTGGTGGTGTTGGCGGTGGAGGACGCCAGCGATGGAGAAGGAAAGCTAGTGTCTCCCCCTACAAGCCCGAAAGAGGGGAAGGAAGGGTCTCGAGGCCGATAGCGGGGGGAGAAGGAGGGGGGATGTTGAGGATATCGCGGGAATGGGAGGGTTGCCTTTCAATTTGCGAGACGATCAAATCCTTCCAATGCCTCGCCTGCCCCCCTCGCCCAACCTCGCCCAACACAACGGCGCAAATGCACTCATCCTCCGTCATGATGCCACCGTCGTGCCGGTCCCCAGTGTGCATCACCAAGTCCAGCAAGTCGAGCCACCACGACCCTTGTAACTTTTATGTGTGTTGGGCCGTTGCAGACGGACAGCTGCATCGCGCAACTCACATGTGCAGCCACCAATTGATCAGTGATGACGTTTTATTGTCCTAGGCCCTGTTGGGGGGGTTGCTCTCGAGGCTCTTTTTTTTTTAAGCCGAATAGACGAACGTCTTGTCCATACGAAGAGGAGTAATCGTGGTGATGATGGATGACGCTCCGGAACTGGAGTCAAACGATGAGGGGAAATTTTGGACTTTATTTATTAGCAGATTAACAAAAAAAAGAAAGAAAAAAAAAGGAACCCTTTCTCTCACTTGTTCTACAAGTCCGTTTAATCTTAATTCACTCTTAGTTTTCCTTATCCTTTGGATATTCATCACTTGTTTACCTTGCTTCACCCACAAGCAGCCCGGCCGGCAAAACACCACAATGCCATCCCGAACCACGATACAAGCCTTCTTGGCCACGGCCAGACAGGCCCTGACCACACCCGCCGCTCAACGCTCAGGGCCCCTGACCTTTGTCGTGGGCAACGAATCTGCCGGTGAGTCGGCCCTCCCCCTCCCCCCAAAGCCACCCCGTGCAGCCGGCTCAGCCCCTCTCGAGATCTCGACTCCCTCTGCTCGGCCGTCGTCTTCGCCTACATCCGCTCCCACTCGCCGCCTCACACGCTGCACATCCCGCTGTCCAACCTCCCGCGCGAGGACCTCGCCCTGCGCAACGAGATGACGGCCGTGCTGCGCTCCGTCGGCCTCGCGCCCTCGCAGCTGCTCACCCTCTCCGACCTGCCCGACCTGGACCCGGACGACACCCGCTGGCTGCTCGTCGACCACAACTGCCTCACCGGCCCGCTCCGCAGGTTCGCCTCGCGCGTCGTCGGCTGCGTCGACCACCACGCCGACGAGCTCGCCGTGAGCCAGCACGTGGCCGACGTGCGCGTCGTCGAGCCCTGCGGGAGCTGCATGAGCCTCGTCGTCGACGAGTGCCGCGCCGCCTGGGACGCCCTGGCCCGCGACGTCGAGGGCGGCGGCGACGCCAGCGCCGAGGACGACCGCCTCGCCAAGATGGGGCTCGCGGCCATCATGTCCGACACCATCAACCTGACGGCCAAGCACAAGGTGCGCGACAAGGACCCCCGCGCCGTGCGCTACCTCGAGGCCAAGATCCGGGACCCGGCCTTTGACCGCGACGGCTACTTTGACGACATCTCGGCCGTCAAGGAGGACATTTCCGCCCTCGGCTTCCGCGACATCTTCCGCAAGGACTACAAGGAGTGGGACGGCGAGGGCCTGAAGCTGGGCATCAGCTGCAGCGTCCAGGGCTTCGACTACCTCGTCGCCAAGGCCGGCGGCACCCAACCGCTGGTCGACGACTTTGGCGCCTGGGCCCGGGAGCGCGGCCTCGACGTCGCCGCCATCATGACCACGCTGCACCCCGAGGGGGAGTTCCGGCGGCACCTGCTGGTCTGGGGCCTTACGCCCGCGGGGGCCGACGCCGTGGCGCGGTTCCGCAGGGACAGCGGCGAAAGGCTGCAGCTGGAGACGTGGGGGGGCGGCGCTCTCGACGGGGAGCATCGATTTGCGTGGAGGCAGTACCACTTGGCTTCTAGTAGGAAACAAGTCGCGCCCTTGCTGAGAGAGGCCTTGAAGAAGGATTGAGGGTTAGGAGGAGCTGAGAGCGACGAGAGCGATGAGACTGGCCGACGGACGAAGCACCACGGACATGGAGGACCATCTTCTATTTTCTATGATTCCATTTCTCGCGTTCATCTCGTTATTGCCGAGTGTCGATACATTCGTGTCGACTTTTATTATTGTACAACACCTGCATGACGTCCCAACATGCAGCCCCTACAGCCATCCGCGTTACATCCATGCAGAGGCCAGCAACTGCCTACCTAGGCAATCCGGCGCCAAACCTCGGCTCTCGACTCCCGTGACACTGAAAGCTTTCCAAGTTGGTCAAATCTCGCTCGTACCGTACATATGCTGAGAGCGAAGTCGTTCCACCTCTCTCAATACCAGGAGGAACTCCCTTCTCCTCATCCGACGATAATACAAGACGCTTGGATATGGGGGCAAGGGTATGCCGTCATTCACCAGGGAATCTGCCTCTGGGTCTGCGACGGCGATGCAAGCCTTGAGCGTCGTGTAGACATTGTCGACGAGAGGGATGGGCGGTTCTTGCGCAAGCATCTCAGGATACACCCAGCGGAGAGCCTCGATGCACATGACCTTGTGATCCGTCGCTGCCATGGCCGCGTAGGCAAGCACATAGTGCCGAGCCTCTCGAGCGACCTTGTAGCGCGAGGGCATTCTGAAGGCGTCCCAGAACCGGGTCCAGTCCTGTCGCAAAGCATACACCTGCATGAGGCGCATGATCTGGTCGCCGTCGAACTGCCATCTGTTCTGCGCCGCGAGGTAGTCGAGGTTCTTCTGCGCTCGCTCAAGCTCGGGCCCGTAGGCTGGCGATCTCATGATGGCCTCGGTAAAGTCAAGATACATCTCCTTGTTCCATATGCTCATGCCCCGCTCCTCGGCAGTTTTGAGAACCTGGTCGACGAGAGAAAGTCTCTCCGCAGCAGTCTTCTTATCCGTTGACCGAGACATGAGAATATCCCGCACCAAAGTGTTGATCGTGTCTTCGGTAAACGGGAGCGAAAGTAGTTGAATGTCGATAACGAGCCTGCGAACTTGGGGCAGATCGGGCACGATGATTTCTGTCGGCCTTGCCGCTGGTTGATCCTCCTCGGCATTCTCTCCAAATATAGGCTCCTCTGCAATGTCCGCAAATGTATACGAAAGGCGTCTTGCACTCACAGAATAAAATCGTTTCTGTTGAGAAGCCGCCTTCATAGCCTGCCACTGGAGCTCGGAGGGGCTTGTTGATAGTTGAACTTTCGCCGCGACGGCCTCGGCCAACTCTTCCTTGTCCATCATCCTCCCATCTCTGATCTTATTGGCATCCTGGAGATTTTTCTTCAAGACAACTTGCCACAGAGCCTCCAGGTCCAACTCGTGGCGTCGAGTCTCAGTCATGCACTGGACCACGACAGTCGTTCCGGTCAGAGGCGCACCAAAGCCTGAGAACCGTCCAGATTCGTCAAAGCTCTCCACCTCTCCGGCCTTGTGCTCGTCGGAAGAAAAGTTGACGCAAACCCAACCCGTCGAGATGCCATTGTCGCCGCCGGGAATGATGGCAGTGTTCGTACCCATCAGCTTGGCCTTCTTTCGAAGACGGCGCAGCTTGGTCCTCAGCTCGCCGGGACCAATCAAACCATCAGCCCGAGCGTTGATCTTGTAGTTTCTTTTCAGCCACCGTACGAATCTTCCAGAGGATATATGCAGGTGCCTCTCACTGCGGGCAGTCCCAAACAGCATGATGAGGTTGGGCCCGAGGGCAGCGGGGGGATCCAGGTCGCGGAGATCGAGCAGGGAAATATCGTCCAGCCCCATGTCTTCGAATATGTATTTCATCATGGGTTTAAGAACATCGGGGGCGTCGTCGGGAATCTTTGGCAGCTCGACTGCATGTTGACTCGGCGGGTGCGTGGGCGGCTCAACTTCGAGGAACCAGGGTACGTCGTCAGACTCGGCAAACTCGGTGGAGTTGGTAGCTTCTTCGGACACATTGAAGGCTTCTGGTGCCTTCTTCTCGGGAGGCTCTGTGGCCTTGACTTGGGAGAAAAACCTTTGCGTCAGGATCGGGAGTTGGCTGTCTGGTCGAGATGGTGAGGGCCGGAAGCTGGTCGAGAGAGGCCTCGTCACAACCGCCCGAAGAATCGCAGATTGACATTGTCGACAGGCCAATGCCGCGGTGACGGGACGGACCAGCATCTTGTCAAGGTCGGGGAACAAGAAGAACAAACAGTCAAATTGCCCAGACCAATTCCCATTCACGAATCACTCGAGTCCAGTGGCGTCGCCATTAAACGCTCGAGATCCAGGAATTTGCTAGTGGGGACGACCCATATCTTGCCGCGCCCGCACGTGACTGTTTTTTTTTTTTCTGCCAAGCAAGTCCTTTAGCACGACCCTATCGGGACGAAAATTTTGGAGCTGATCTCCTGTCGTTTCTGCTTCATGCGACAGGACCAGATCACGACATTGCTGTCCTAGACACCCGCCTCTCCTCCTTGTCGCTCACGCCTCCGTCTGCCTTCCGTTCGTGCCATTGCTATCCTAATGTATTAAACCCTCGAAATACCCTTCAGCGGTCGCGAAGCCACCCGAGTCCTTCGCTTCATTTCCAACAACTCCACGAGAGCCACACCGCGCTCACTCTTCCCCGTCCTACAACACATCACCATGCTCGCTCGACAAACCCGAAGAAGCATCTCGCTCCATTATGCCTCATTGGCCCCAATTGGACGCCAATCGAGCCGCCTTCCGCCACAATTTGCCGCATCGAGACTCGCTCAACGATGTCTCGTCACCCAGCAATTTCAGCCTCGAAAGCGACGAGAATCCGAGTCAAGTCATGGTGTCGCTCATGACCGGACTCTAGCCACGGCTGTGGATGACTTCAAGTTTTCCAGCCCCTCCTACAACCCTCTCGACGGTTCCGCGATGCCTCCATTCCCGTCAACCGGCATGCCCTCCTTCCTTTCCTCAGGCCCGATAGTCATCCCAGAGCCGGGACCTCCCCAGTTCAGTGGCAAAATGAACTCAAGCGGGATTACTGGCGATGCTGAAGACATGATTCCGGTCTTCGACGCCTGCATCCGAGTTGGGAAACTCGAACGAGCCGCCCTGGTCCTCAAACGCCTCAACGTGTTCGGCGTTGTCCCTGGCGAGGAGCTGATCCTCCTTCACAACCAGTATCTCCGAGCCTCTCTCAATCACATGCGAACCAATCCCGATCGAAGAAAAGCCGAGAAGCTTCACAAGTGGTATGAAGTGGAAATTCGAGCTCGGTCCATGCCAGTCACCGCCGAGACTGTTGCTTGCATGTTGAAGGCTTCATTGCTCTCCGAGCGTGGGCAGAGACTTGAGCGACTCATCAGGCGCTACATGAGTATGGCTCCTGGGGAGGCAGGCCTGCGCGTTCTTGCCATGGCCGACATTCTCAGCGATTCGGATTTGGCTGTCATCACGGAAATTTGCCCCCAGTACAACTTCGCGCCCGAAGTTGATGGCGCCGAGGTCACTCTGTCGCCCGAGAACGAGCAAGAGCATAGTTTCGAGGAGTTCAAGGAGAAAGCCACTGTCACCGACGCCGAATATCCCGAGCTCCTACCCACTCCTCAGACCGGCCATGGTCTGGACACAGTGAAGCGCAACCTGCGCTTGATGACCGAGCTTCAAGATGTTGACATTTCCAAACTGTCAGATGAAGAGCAACGCGCGTTCCAGCGTCGGTTGGAGCACGAGACCATCGAGGCAGCCATTCAAAAGTGGCAGACCTGGAATCGCCACTTGAACAAGTTGGGCATCACCACTGACCTAAGCGGTACATTGAGTGATGTCTTGCCGGAGTGGTTGAAGGTCACAGAGAAGCGCATCATCTTGGAACAGAGCAAGATTGAACATTCCGAGGAGAAGACGGTTAAAACCGCGGAAGATCTGGACCGCTGCCTTTATGGACCATTCATCCGCGACGCTAATCCAACTCGACTCGCCGCCGTCACGATTCTATCCGTCATCAACACAGCCGCCGTGTCAGGGGCGGATAGGGGCGTTGTCCTTCACAAGCTTGTCCAGGACGTGGCTCGAAATGCGCAAGAAGACATTCGGATCCAGTTGGAAGAGAAGAAGAAATTGGAGCGCCGGCGTTCTCGCAAGGTCGAATATACCGGAACTGATGCAGATGTTGCCGAGCCTTCTGAGGACGGCATCATCCTGGATGCCATGGGCCCAGAGGTCGAGCCAAAGGTTGATACATTCCAGAAACAATGGTCGCAGACGGTCAAGGCCCATGTTGGCTCCGTTCTCCTCAAGTCCCTAATCGAGACGGCCAAGATCAAGGTTATCAAGGAGCACCCAGTCACGTCGGAGACCATCGGACAGTACCAACCTGCATTTTCACACCTTGCCCAACCACGAAAGGGCAAGAAGATAGGCGTGCTCATGCTCAACGCTGAACTTGTTGAACGTCTGAAGAAGGAGCCTATGGGTGAGTTCATCGCAAAGTATCTCCCCATGCTTTGCCCACCAAAACCTTGGGTGAACAGATTCACTGGCGGTTTCATCCGCAGCAGTACATCTGTCATTCGGATCAAGCCTGGAGAAGTGGATCAGAAGCTCTACACCAGCGCAGCGGTCAAACGGGGTGACATGACGCAGGTGTTCAAGGGGTTGAACGTGCTCGGACAGACGGCCTGGGCAATCAACAAGAAGGTTCTGGATGTCATGGTGGAAGTTTGGAACACGGGGAAACCGCTCGCCAACATGCCCCCGCTGGAAGCCGACCTGGCTATGCCTCCGGAGCCTGCGTCCTCCCAAGACCCCTTGGAGCGGAGAGCATGGTACAAGGCCGTCAAGGCCGTTGAGAACGAACGGGCTTCCCTCCACTCTCAGCGGTGCTACATGAACCTGCAGCTCGAGATTGCGCGAGCGTTTCGCAACCAGAAATTCTACTTCCCTCACAACATCGACTACCGAGGACGAGCCTATCCCATCCCGACCTATCTCAACCACATGGGGGCTGATCACACTCGAGCCGTCTTGAAGTTTGCCGAGGGCAAGGTGCTCGGGCCTAACGGTTTGAAGTGGTTGAAGATTCACTTGGCGAATCTCTCTGGATACGACAAGGCCAGCTTCGCCGAGCGAGAGGCCTTTGCTGATGACAACATGGCCAACATCCGCGACTCGGCCACCGATCCTCTGAATGGCAGTCGTTGGTGGTTGAAGGCCGAGGACCCCTGGCAGTGTCTCGCCGCCTGCTTCGAGCTGACGGCCGCTCACGAGCTTGCCGACCCTACCCAGTTCGTTTCTCAGCTGCCAGTTCACCAAGACGGAACCTGCAACGGTCTCCAGCACTACGCCGCTTTGGGTGGTGACGAATGGGGCGCCCAACAGGTCAATCTGTTGCCCGGCAGCCGACCGGCCGATGTCTACACGGCTGTTGCAAGGCTGGTGAAGGAGTCCATCGCCAAGGACGCTGCCAACAATGACATCTATGCACAGGCCGTCGCCGACAAGATCACCCGGAAGGTAGTGAAGCAGACGGTTATGACCAACGTCTACGGCGTTACCTTCCAGGGGGCGAAGAAACAGGTGTGCAAGCAGCTCGATGCTCTTTACCCAACCATGCACAAGGAGTGCGGCATTCCTCACATGCATCTGGCCAACTACATCGCCAAGCATATTTTCGCTGCGCTCGCGAGCATGTTTCGTGGCGCCCACGATATCCAGTACTGGCTTGGCGAGATTGGTGGGCGCGTCTGTCGATCCCTCACGCCAGCTCAAATTGAGGATATCGCCGCGGAATTCGGAGAGTCGAAGAAATCCTCCAAGATGAACAAAACTGAAGCAGCCGCTGAACTGAAAGAACTCACCAGACAATTCCGCTCTACTGTCGTCTGGACCACTCCTCTTCGCATGCCCGTTGCACAGCCATACCGGCTTTCGACCACGAAGGACATCCACACCTGCCTCCAAGTCGTCAGCTTTGCGCAGAGCAATCAAACTGACCCTGTGAACCGAAGGAAGCAACTCCAGGGCTTCCCTCCCAACTTCATCCATTCTCTCGATGCCAGCCACATGCTGCTGTCCGCCATCGAATGCGGTCAGAGGAAGCTACAGTTCGCGGCCGTTCACGATTCATTCTGGACGCACGCGGCAGATCTGGACGTCATGAACACTGTTCTCCGAGAAACATTCATCAAAATTCACGAGGAGGATGTCGTCGGTCGACTCGCTCTTGAATTCGAGGCCCGGTACAGGGGATGCCTGTACCTAGCCCGGATCGACGCCAACTCACCTGTCGCTCAAAGGATCAAGGCTTTCCGAACCACCACCAATCTCGGTCCCAGGGAAGAGCTCCTGCTTGAGAACAAGCGCCAAGCGCTCAAGGCTTCCGGGAATCCTTGGGATCTCGAAGCGGCCGAACAGATTGTGACTCCTGCCGCTTTGTATGAGAATATGTCGGCCGATGAGGAGGACGTGGAGGTTAGTGAGGCTCTCGCCGAGGTTGGACTTGGGAAGGCCTCAGACTTGGCTGAGGAAGTCGACGGTCACGATACCAGCATCGCACAGACGGAGGGGGTGAACGAGGATGCGTCGGAGATGAAGATGGACGAAGAAGCCGATGAAGACGATGCGGATGAGCGTCCCATGGGAAATGAAGAGGCCATAGCCTCGTTTGAGACCCCCCGAATATTCGAGAAGGCCGTATTCTCGGGCCGGAAGGCGGTGAGCAAAAAGCGAGTCACGGTCGACTTTTGGTTGCCCCTGACCTTCCCCAAAGTTCCAAAGAAGGTATGTCGACTCCTACCCCGTTTCGTATCTTTCTCGCTAACCCATCTCCAAGGGAGCCTTTGACGTGGCTCAGCTTCGAGAAAGCAAATACTTCTTTTCGTGACTATATTTCTTTTCCAGACTATAGACACATGTATGATTAATGTACAAAGGTGGATGATGTACGTGGATAACGGGTTGAGGAGGTTGGATGTTTTGGCATTTTACGGCGTTTTACACGAATACAGGGGCAAGGAGTCGCGTGGCCACCAAAAAGCGACTTTGGGGATGTCGGAGTCTGTTCCGGCATGTATAAAAAATAAGCCAGCTGGTTGGGGTGTATAGTTTTCTTGTATATTACACAACATAGAAGCCGGAGGCGACGTGGGTGCGCCACGGTGTAGGAGAGACGAGTACCAACGATACAGTCAACTCATGTTTGATGTTACTTTTTTGTTTCTCTTCTGTCATGAATTGCGGGATCCCTGCCATTGGGCGCTGATGGCTGTTGGCTTTAGACACGACGTCTCCCTACGTTGCGTCGCTAGGCAGTGTCCACGTATTTCAACCCTCAGCATATCAATTAAGGACACCCTCGATGAGAGGAAGTTGGCACATTAGGAAAGATTCGTGTGCCAATTCCCTTACGTCAATCAGTTAAAGGGGCTGAAGGAACAACAGATATTACATCGTGTAGGCGTGGAGTTGCTCGTCGGTCGCGATTTACCCTGCACTTGCACAACGGATTCCATTTCTCGACCAATTGTGCCGCGCACCATTTTGTATTCGTCCAGTCATCTATCGATCATGCCATGATGTCTAAAAACCGCCTAGTCTATGAATATGCCATTTATCGAACCTGAGCTCCCTTCAGGCTGGGAACCGTGCAGATGCCACCGCTCTCAGTGACGAGCTTGGCAATGCCAGTCTTGCCCAGCTGCTCGACGACGCTCGCGTCAAAGGCGACCTCGAGGTCCTCGGTGGTGGTGAAGCCGGGCTGGAACGTCTCCCAGATCTTCTTCTTGGGGTTGAGCACGCCCTCGGGCTTGGCGTCGAAGCCCTCGAAGAAGACGCGCTCGCCCGCCTTGGCGCCCTCGGGGGGAGAGACGAGCTCCACGGGGCCCTTGTGGTCGTCCTCGCCCTCCTTGGGGACGGGGGAGGCGGCGAGGACCATGGCGCACGACTTGATGCCGCGCATCTTGACGGGCTTGAGGTTGCAGACGACCACCACCTTGCGGCCCTGCATCTCCTCGAGAGGGATCAGGCCGTTGAGGCCGGAGCACACGGTGCGGCAGATCTGGCCCTCGTACTCGACGTAGTCGTCGGTGGCGGCGTCGCCGACGGCAATGGTGGAGACGTAAAGGGAGTCGGCGTCGGGGTGGTTGACGGCCTTGAGGATGTGGCCGACACGGAGGTCAATGAGGGAGGGAGCAAGGGGAGCAGCGGGCGCGGCAGCCTTTTGCTGCTTGGGAGCCTTCTCCTTCTTCTCCTTCTTGGGCTTGGCGACGCCGGCGACCTTTTCCTTGATCTGCTCAGCCTTCTCCTGGACCTTTTCCTTGGTGCGGTCGACGAGCGAGGCCTCAGCGCCACCAGCGGCGGCCTGGGCCTTCTCCTTCTTTAGGCGCTCCTTCTCGGCCTTGGCGTCGACGGGGGGCTTGACGTAGAGGACATTGTCCTGGTCGACCTGGACCTTGTTCTCATCCGCGACTTCGAGACCGAAGAGGGAGGAGTTCTGGACGAAATCAACGTGGCGGACAATGTGAGGGAGGCCGTTCTCGCCGGTGCGCTCCTCGGGAGTCCACTTGGCGACGACGGGGGCGAGGGTCTCGTAGATGGCGACGTCGGCCTTGCTGGGCTTGCTGCCGAGGAGGGTGGAGCGGCTGGAGAGGTGGCTGTTGAGCGTCTGGAGAATGGAGGACTGGTCCTCGGGGGACTTGAGGCGCTCCGAGGTGGTCAGCCACTGCTGGATCTCGGCCTCCTCGGTGGGAGTGTAGGTCTGGCTGGAGATGGACGCCATCTTTGCAAAGTTGGTGAGGGCGCGGACGTGAGAGAGGCTTCGAGTAGCCGGACGGAGGACTTTAAGGGAGAACAGGGTTGCTGATTGAGGAGGGAGGAAGCTCTGAATGGGCTTCTCTCGGGTGATGTTTGTGATTGGGAGTAATAAAGCGGTGGAAATGACTCTCACCTCACGACAGATTTTGCTTGCAAGCATCTGGTGGGGTTTCGGGAGCAAATGGAGGGGTTGACTGGCAGTACTGAATCGTAATGTGGGGCGAGCTATGTGGCTGAGTAGGCGGTGAAGATGTGGCTGAACAAACGGTGATTCATATTAGTCAGCAGAGGCCCCACCACTTAACGCAAACTCGTGACATCGCTGCCTTCTCGCGTCAGGGATTTTACTCGTGTCGCGTTTTCTCCCCCCCTGTTCATTCACGCCTTTTGGTTGCTCGTGGCAGCCGTTTCTTTGGAAAACACATCCAGTTGGAAACGAGATATCTTGTTTGCATTGGGACTGACAGCCACCAATCAATTGTTTCGCTTTGTTGTGCATTTCCATTCTCTCCCTTTTCTTCCGTTCTTTTTCTTTCTCTCCTTGACGCTTTGCATCTCGAGTTCTCGACTTTGGGCGACGAGCCACTCCCACATTGTGAGAATCTCGCCGCCTTTGTACCGATATTGGCCTTATTTCTGTTCACTTCGAAGAAATCATATTTGCCTCGAACCTTTTTTTCCAACATGGACAGTGTCTCATCTTCGGGACGGTCGGAGTCGGTGTTACCAACGAGTACCCCAAGCTCGCCGCCTTCGGAGACTCAATATGATCTCGTCAAAGAGGAGGAACATGCGCGGGCTGAAAACAACATGGCCGAAGAGAAGCGACGAAAGGCGTTGGCGCGAAAGCGCAAGAAGAAGAAGCCCGAGACCAAGGCCGAGCGTGAGGCCAAGGCCAGAGAGCTCGACGAGCTCCTTTTGAAGAGCGCGGCATTTAGCGACATCCTCACAAAGAAAACCCAGGTACTTGGCCGCGTGGGGAGTAGTCTTGACGGCAAGACCCTGGGTGAGCATAGCCTCGAGATGGCCAAACAACCCAAGTGCATGGTTGGTGGTACGATGAGAGATTACCAGCTAGAAGGCCTTACCTGGATGTACGAGATTTGTCAACAAGGCATGTCGGGCATTCTGGCTGATGAGATGGGCCTGGGTAAGTCGGTATTCTCGTGGACAGAAGCCATCATACTGATCTTGTCAAGGCAAAACTGTTCAGACTATTGCGTTGATCGCGCTGCTACGTGAGCAAGAGGACTATCTCGGTCCTCATCTCATCGTAGCACCACTATCAACTTTGTCCAATTGGATGGACGAGTTTGCGAAATGGACTCCGTCAATCCCAGTTGTCATGTATCATGGCAATCGGGACCAGCGTGAGGAGATATTTAGGGCCAAGATGATGCGTCATCTGCAAGCGGGACGCCCGAACAAGAAGTTTCCAGTTGTTTGTACCTCGTACGAAATGGTCTTGCGAGACCAACACAATCTGTCTCGGGTCAACTGGGAATTTATTATCATTGTGAGCATGTCCCTCGATACAGTCAACGCAATTCCTGACCTCTTGGTAGGACGAAGGGCACCGGATGAAGAACGCCGATGCGAAGTTGTTCCAGCAACTCCGCCAATTTTCGAGCGCGACTCGCTTACTTATAACCGGGACGCCGCTCCAAAACAACCTGAAGGAGCTTTGGTCCCTCCTTCATTTCTTGCTTCCAAACATTTTCACTGACTGGGAGGCTTTTGAGAGTTGGTTCGATTTTTCGGACCTGGAAGACGAAAAAACTGCCCAAGAGTTCGTTACAGACAAGATGAAGCAGGATCTCGTGCAGAAGATGCACATGATCCTTCAGCCGATGCTGCTTCGACGGGTGAAAGCGGATGTCGCCGCATATCTCCCCAAGAAGCGAGAGTACGTTTTGTTTGCTCCCATGACCAAAGAGCAGACGGACTTGTACAACGTTCTCAGCAACAAGAGCATCGATACCAGGGCTTACCTTGAAAACAAGGTCGTGGAGATGATCAATGGCACTCCTACATCTGCCCCCAGCTCTTCCCGCTCTGGCGAGACCCCGCAGACCATCTCTCTGCCGCTTCGAGAATCGCCGAAGAAGAAGCAAGGAGTCGATCAGAAGCCCTCGGCATTCGCAATGATGATGGGCAAGCGTGGTCGAGGCAGACCACCCAAGAATAAGCCCACCAACGAACCTGTCGCCACACCTACCAAGATGACAGGAAAGCGGAAAAGCTCAGCAACGTCAACACCACAAGGCAAGGCCATTAAGTCAGAGCGGGAGAGTACCCCTGTCAGGTCTCGCAGTCGACGACGTGTGGCGAAGACGTACAAGGAGGCTGGTTCAGACGAGGAGCGAATGTCGGACGATGAGTTTGAAGCCAAGCTGGCAAAGGAGATGGTGCGTGACGACATCAGTGATCAGAGCTCCGTCGTGACCCCATTGTCCACTGAAGAGTTGAAGCGAGTCGAGACCCTGGACTTGGCCAGTATGTTATTAAATGAATCGCTTCACACGTCGAATATGCTAACCTGCCGTGACAGAAAAACAAATTGCCCAGAAGAAGCTGGGAAACCCCCTCGCCCAGCTCAGACTGGTTTGTAATAGTCCACACAACTTTTACAATCCGTGGGCGGCAGACTCCGATGTTCTAGTCGACGATTCCATCGTCACGTCGTCAGGAAAGATGTTCCTCTTGGACCGCCTACTTCAGGCACTGTTCGCAGAGGACCACAAAGTCCTCATCTTTTCGCAATTTACAACCCAGTTGGACATCCTCGAGGACTACTGTCGCGAGCTCCGAGGCTGGAACGTCTGCCGAATCGACGGTTCCGTTTCGCAACAGAGCCGACGGGATCAGATTGCCGATTTCAATACGGATCCGGCTCACAAGATCTTCCTCCTGTCCACCCGCGCCGGAGGCCAAGGAATCAACCTGGCGTCCGCCGACACCGTCGTCCTCTTCGACAGCGACTTTAACCCGCAGCAGGACCTCCAGGCCCAAGACCGCTGCCACCGCATCGGCCAGACACGTCCCGTCATCGTCTACCGCCTCGCCACAAAGGACACGGTCGAGGAGAGCCTGCTGCTCTCGGCCGACGCCAAGCGCCGCCTCGAGAAACTCGTCATCAAGAAGGGCGGCTTCAAGACTATGGGTCAGAAGCGCGACCTCCGCGAGGACCTCGACCAGGAGAGCCTCAAGGCCCTGCTCCTCAAGGACGGCCAGGTGTACAACATGTCGGGCGGCGAGGACATTCTCAGCGACGCCGACCTCGGGGTTTTGTGCGATCGGAGCGAGGCCGCTTACCAACTTGCCGCCAGCGGCCATGGAGATGCCGATGGCTATCGCGTTGTTGAGACGGGCTCGGATTCCATCAAGATGGCTCGCAAGAGCTGATGAGCATCAGTGCCGGACGAGTACGAAAGGGCACGACCTTGGCCATTCCTTTTTATTTCTTTCCTGTACATTACCTAGACCATGGCAGGAAGAGCTCCGTTGCCGTGTGTATTTGGATTCTTTGGACGGCTATCTCGGCCCGGGAGACATTTTGCTCCAGAGCACACATAGTCAAGTTACATGTCGTTTAGATTCCTCGATTCCCGAACTACCTTGCAGCTTGTCAAATGTCCCGTTTCCCAGTCTGGCAAATAAATAAAAACCCTGGACATCCCGTGGGATGCCCCCTTTTCCAAGCTCCCGGCGCCTAACCCAAACCCAATTGGATGCTTCATCATGAAAAACTCCCTACCAAGTAGTACCTTGATTCATTACCTTGTTGGGTCCCTCGTCAGTTAATCTCCTCGACGTACCCAATCTGCTGTCTCGCATTCGCCGGCCCGCCGCCCAACCTCTTGGCCAGGCGCTCCTGGCTATCGACCAGCTTCTTCTGCGCGTCGAGGCGCTTCTTGATCCTGTCGTCGGCTCCGCGGTCGATGCGCTCCAGCTCCTCGCGCTCGCTGAGCCTCAGGTTGCTCAGGGCCCTCGCGTTGTCGACGCGCTCCGTGTTCATGAGGGCCTCCCACTCGAGCATCTTCTTCTGCCGGCCCTCCTCGGCCTGCAGCTCCGTGGCGGCCACGGTGCGCGTGCGCGCGAGCGACGCGTCCGTCAGGCGCCGCTGCTCCGACAGCCGCCGCTGCAGCGCCTCCTTGGACAGCGAGTCCTCGAGCTGGGCGCGCGAGCGCAGGGCGCCAATGTCGTCGGTGTGCAGCTTGCGGCGGCGGGCGTCCTCCACTTCGGCGCGCTGGGCCCAGATCTGCTGCTCGACGCTGGCCACCTCCTTGCGGCGGGCGAGGGCCATGTTGTGGTCTTCGCTTTCTTGCGCGATGCGGCGGAGGCGGGCCTTGCGCTCGCGTTCCTGGATCTCAATGTCCTTGGGGAAGCCGACGGCGTCGTCGGGCTGGTCGCCCGAGTTGGCGTAGTAGACGTCCACGGCGCGGTTCGCTCGGAGCAGGGACAAGAGCTGGTCGCGCGTGTCGGATGGCTTGAGGATCTTGGCCACGTACATGGTCGGGGAGTAGGTGTAGTCGCCGCTGACGTATGTGTTGAAGGGTTCGTTGATGTGCTTCCACATGGCCTCCTTGAGAAAGCTCCGAGTCGTCGCCACGGGATCGGCGGCGTCGAAGCAGAGATGGAGAAGCGACTTTCCGTGGGAGCTGAGGGTGAGATCGGAGCCTGCTTGGACGAGGAAGGACATGACTTTCTGCATGGCCTTTTCGCGATCGGCCGTGAGCTCGCCCGTGTCGGACCCGTGGAGGCAGACCTCTCCGAGGGCGCTGCGACCGTCGTGGAGAGGGCTGGGGAAGTCGGGCTCGTGGCCGGACTGGACGAGGACCCGGACGGCGGCGAGGTTGAGCTCTCGGGCGGCGTTGTGAAGAGAGCCGTCGTCCCTGGACGGTTCGGCGGCGAGGATGCTCCCCATGAGCTGAATGGACACGTCGCCGCCGATTCCCGTCGCCATGGCGAGAGGACTGCGACCCGTGGCGTCGGTGACGTCGACTTCGGCTCCCTCCAGAATGAGCATCTTGACCACGTCTGGTCTGCGGGCTTGGATGGCGAGCATCAGCGGCGACGACCTGCTGACTGCGGTTTCGAAATTGATGTTGGCTAGCACGAGTCAGTATGGCGAAGCGACGATATCTCGATCCAGTCTTACCTCCGCGCTCAATCAACAGCTCAATCAACGAGCTGCTGACCCTCTTCTGAGGCTGGGCGATGGCCCAGACCAGCAGCGTAACCTCTTCCACGTCGTCGCTGTCGGGGAAGACGCGATACAGCGTGGTCTGGTCGTGATAGTAGCCGGCGTCCAGCAGCGTCTCGACGACTTTCCTCGATCGCGGATACTGCGAGATTGCCCTGACAAGCACCGGCTCGGTGCCCGGAATGCGCGCCATGACATCCATCCGCACGTCGCCCTCCTGATATCCGGTGAGGATTTCAAAGAGCTCCAAGGCCTCGTCCTCGGACATGGCGTTGTCGAAGATGTGATCAAAGGCTATGGCGAGCGTTTGGGCCGAGGGGTGACAGGTCAGGAGCTTTCGCGTCCAAGAGACGTTGGCCTTGGACGCGGCTTGCTTGAGTGCCTCGCCGCCCATGTAGTCGACGTCGGCTCCGTGATGGACCAAGAGTTCAACGAACTGGTCTGCAATCACGACGGTGTCTTCGTCGCTGTTCTGAATGGCAAGAATCAGGGCGCCGCTCAGAGCATCGCCGCCGGCACCGTGTTCCAGAAGCATGTGCGCTGCCTCGAAGCCGTCCGGAGTGAACCATGTTTCGAGATTGTCCGTCGTGAATCCCTGGGAGAAGGCCGTGTTGACGTGCTCCTCGGCCACGCCCGTGTCGAGAATCAGCTTCAAGACGGGAGTTGCGCATCGTTGCGTCGCAGTCAACAGAGACTGGCATCCGTTCGTCAAGGGAGATGCGCCGCTATCGAGGAGCAGCTTGATCAGTCGCTCGTCGGGATCCTCCTCGGCGATGGCCTTGCTCAAGGCGATGTGCACTTCTTCAGTCGCCGGCATGCCTGCCCTCATCAGATCGCTGACAACCTTGAGTCGAGTCTCCTGGCTCAGCTTCCAGCATCCCTTCAGCGCTCTTAAGAGCGTCGGGGCCGACGGCTTCTTCTGCGCAGCCGCGTCAGCTACTCCACCCAGAACATGGCTGAGTTGACTTACCTGGTTTCCGCCCTCATGCCAGAGACCAAGAAGCAGTTCAAGATTCCCGATAAAGGCACTTCGAGTGGCGGCCACGACAGCCTCCCCGTTGCTATAATTAGGATCTGCCCCGGCCGCCAGCAGCACCCGGAGCACCTCTTGGCCGCCTTCACCGAACCTGACGGCTGACACGAGCTGTGTATCAACCACCTCCCCAGAAACGCCTCTCTTCAAGAGCCGCTGGAATATCATGGCACGCTTGTTCAGATCCCCAACCTCTGTCGCGGCTTGGAAGCCTCGCTCCAAGGTTACCTTCTGGGCATTCAGATCCGACTTGAGCAGGACATCGAGCACGTCAACGGAGCCACCGCGACAGGCCTCGATGATTGCTTCCCCGTCATTAGTAGAGATGCTGGCTCCGTGGGCAATGAGAATGTCCCCAAGCTTCAGGTCCCCGTCTCGCGCCGCCACGAGCAAGGCTCGAGATGAGATGGTCTGAGAGACACCGGCTTTGACCAGCCGGCCGCAGATGGAAAGCCGCAACGTCCAATCTCCGATTTTCATGCCCTTTTCGAGAGCCGAGTTTCTGATCTCGACCGAGTGCTTCGTCTGCGCGAGCAGCAATTTCAAGATTTCGACCGACTCCTTTGCCACCGACGAGGCAAGAGCGTCGCCGTCGGAGGCGTCTGCGGCGCTCGCGAGAACCTTGATCAGACTGATGTCCTCGGTGTAGTTGTTGATGGCGTAATTCAAGGCTCTGTTTACCTCGACAGGCTGGGCACCGGCATCAACCAGTCTCTTGGTGAAGGTGAGTCGGTCCATGGGATCTGAGATGTGCAACGCGTGCGGCAGAGCCAACGCCAACGACGGGGGAGTGAGAGCATGTTGACAATTGAACAACAGATCGCAGACGTCACTATTCGCATGGGCCACTGCATTACACAGCGCCGCAGCTTGAAAGGCGTTGGGGTCCGCGCCGTATTCGAGAAGCTGCTTAAGAGTCGAGCTGGTCGCGTGCTTGCTGCTGTCCTGGACGAGAGACCGTACCTCGTAGTTGAGGAGACCGCTCATGTCTCCTCGACGACTCGCCTTGGACTGGATGATACTCAGCTTCCACGTCTTGGCTTCCGTGGACGGCAGCGGTGCAAGCTCGTTCATGCAGCGCGTGATGGAATCTCCGGTGGGTTTGCCCAGGCTCAGTACCTGCTCCAGGACCTTGGGATCGGGATTTTGCACCGCCTTTGTCACAATGGCGCCATCAAGGGCATTGACGTCGGCTTTGCCTGCGTGTAGGAGCAGCTGCAGGAGCGACATGTCGACCGGCTTCTCCGTCAGCGTTGTCTGCAAAGCCGCTGCGACCTCGCCGACTCCGATGCTCGCTCCCGCGCTGAACAGGATGGAGAGCATGTCGTAGCGCGCGCGGTGATCGTCGGCTTTGATGACGGCTTCGATTCGCGATGCTGCTGTTTGAGGGGTTGCATTCTGGATCAACAAGGAGAGCATGGCCATGTCTTTCTGCACAATGACGGTGCTGAGACCGGCGCCGTTGTTGTAGTTGATGTCTGCCTTGTGCTGCAAAAGAAGGCGAATGAGGCCGTCGTCGCGCTGAGAAGCGTCCACGTCAATGGCGTCCTGCAAGGCTGAGTGAAGGCAAGGGCCTGACAGGGCGCCCTTGAGGAAAAGCTCAACCATCTGGTATCGGTCCTTTGAGGAGAGGCTCTTGGTCAACGGGAAGACGAGGGTTAGGGTCTCGGCGGAGGGTTTCGCAGCGAGAATTCGGGCAGTCATGTTGGCGTCACCTCGAACCACGGCAGTCCGCAGCGCCTCGCCGTTTCTGTGGTCGGGAGATGCTGTTGCGTGACGATTGCTGACGCGAGACCTCCGCTCGTGAATCGAATCGCTGCGACCGCGTTGGGGATCGGGGAAATGGGGGCTGAGGACGAGGTCGACGGCATGCGCATCGCCCGCCTGAACTGCGTGGATGAGACATTCGTCCAGGGCGCTCCCGCTCGCGCCCTTTCGGAGCAGCAGATAGAGTATGGCGTAGCGAGTCTCGAAGGGTGCTTGTCGAGGCACAAGATTCAAGCAGCTCGATGCCAGCGCAGGGCTCACTGTGGCCTGCTCATTCAGAAGAGAGCCGACGAGTTCGGATTGGCCTCTGGAGATGGCCGTTTTGAGCACAGCGGCGTCGTTGAATTCGATGGACACACCATACGATGCTAAAAGGCTGGCCATTTCGAAGAACTGCGAGGCACACGCCAGCTCGAGAGACTGGGCAAGAATGTCGCCCTGGGCGCCGCAGCACAGCAAGAGCTCTGCAAGCTCGAGCCTCGTGGTTGGGCTCGAGGAGACGTTCTCCATTAGCAGCTGGAAAGCCTCTTCGAGTCCAGGGCTCTGGGGAGGCTTGTTTCCCATGGCGGTGGCGATTGCGATGTCTCGGCGGCCGCTGTTGACGGCGATTTTGAGGGCTTCGGCATTGTTGTAGTTGCCGTCGGCCGTCGATCGGGTCAGATGTAGCACAGTATGTAGACAACCAGCCCTGGCCGCGTCGCTCAGAGACTGAGACAGGCACACAGACGAGGGTCGGCCGTCGGATTGCAGGACGAGTCCGATCATGTTTTGGAGGCTCTGGTTGACGCAGGCCTGTCGAAAAGCATCCTGACCTTCGGGCGTCTGAGAAGCGTTCGCTCCGTACCGCAAGAGCACTTCCACAATGGGGACATTGCCGATTCGGATTGCGACGGGGAGGCAGTTGTCGAGCGTAAACGGGTCGGCGTGGGGGATGAGGACCTGGACCATGTCCAGCTGCCCGTTCTCGACGGCCGTTTTGAGCAACCGCGTCCGATCGCCGACGTTTTCAACGCTTCTCCGTCGAGACAGCATGCCCGACTTCCCCGTCTGCATGCCATGGATGTCGATGCCCGAGGCGGCCAACTTTGCGATGAGGGCCTCGGCGACGCCCGGCGAGCCGCAGTTTCCCACCCATTGGCTCAAGACGTCGAGGATGTCCTTGGAGTCGTAGCCCTTGTTCCGCTTCAGGTTGCTCGAGGAAAAGGCGCGAGAGAGGCCGCTCTTGGGACGCAGCTGGGCGACTTCGGCGGAGCGCCTGACGAGCAGGTCTTCGGCGGTCTGGTCGTCGCCGACGGTGCGGAACGTGGGAGGGCTCTGGGGTCGTGCGAGCGGCGTGGGCGCCGGAGGGAGGACGATGCCCCATTGCTCCGAGAGCTGGATGATGCGTCGCTGGCGCGCGTCGGCCGTTGGAGGAGGCATTCTAGATTTGGGCGGTCATTGGAATTTCGAGGGGATGGGACGTCGTTGTCGACGAGGAGCGAGGGGCGAGGAGAGCAGTCGAGCAGAAAGAGCAGGCGAGTCGTCAACGGAGGTTGGCCGTAGCAAGTCGGAGGTGAAACGAGCGAGGTGTGGTGGAGGAGCGAGCGAGGACAATGAAAGATGAAAAGTGCAAGAGGTTGGAGCCTAGTTTCAGGGCGCGGAGCTAAGCAGAGCCTCCTCTTGAAGAAAGGGCATGATGGCATTGGGAGCCCATGCATGGGGATTCACAGTCACAGCTGAAGGGAGCTCTGCATGGTGGAGGGGTTCGTCCTCGATACTGGTTGGATGGAGCTGCGCCACAGCCGCATGGCGGCCCTGCATTGTCACTAGAGCCATCGCGAAGGTCACTGAAGGGCTTCTCCCGCGGGTGCCCGAGTGCTGTGTGGATGCTGATTTAGCGCCCAGCTCTGAGAAACCCTGCCAGCTGGGCATCAGTGGTCTGGAATCAGCTTCACGACCGACGGGCCTCGACTGACGAGGCGTGCAACTCGTCTGAACTTGTTCAGGCATACGGATAATTACTGTACAACTCAATGCTGCCCGTTCCCTTCCGTCCCGAGGCAGCTGACAAGGCTCAAACACGGGGGTCAAGGCTCAGACAAGGAATGCCATCCATCCAATAGCTTTGAGGCTGGGGTGGCTTTGCACTGCCTCCTCGCCATCCATCGCTGCCCTACTAACGACCTGTCATGACATGTCCCCCTTTTGACAGTCAACCTCGACCAAGCTCCCTGCAGCGCCCACTTGGATAGCGGCACAGCGAAGCCAGGTTGTGCCGGGGGGGGGGGGGGGGTAATTCATTGACGGCCTGGTCTTTGAGACCTTGTCACCGGCTGTCGGTTGCTGGCTGCTATGCTAAACTTTAAGCGGCACCCTTCGCGCGAGGCCGGCGAAGCTAAGAATAGTCTCCCGTTTCAACTCATTCCACGAGCCGGTCTGATGATGGTGACGGCGGCGGTGTGGGCTCCGCGGCGGCACCAACGCGTAACCGCATGGAACCGGAGCGACCCAAGGTAAGACAAGAGGGAGAAGGGGTTACGCAATGGATGGCGCAACGTCCGGGACTTTTTTTTTTTCTTTCGCGTGAAAATGGAGTCGGAATGGAGTGAAGACGGCTGAAACGCAAAGGCAGTCGTCACGTCGTGGTATCAGAATCAGAGTATTCGCATTTGTCGTATCCTTAGCTTCCGAACCTTCCGATCTCCGAGGCTGCGGCCCTGAGCTTGCGACGACTCCAAGAGCCGACAACTGTGATACGAGGCAGATCTGGTTATTGATTACCTTGCCCTTGAACTAACAAGTAACCTCTAACCCTCTTTTTTAGCCCGTATGGCCCCTTGCATTCCCGTTTGCACGACAACTCGAAGTCTTCTACGGGTGCAAGTATCTTGCTCACTTGGTTGCACCAGGACGCGGGGGGCCGTCTGGCTTGGTACTATTCCTAATCACCATCACCTGCTTCTTGAGTCTCATTGCTGTCGTCACCGTGGTTGCACTTGGTCTTGATATTTCCTCGTTTTTGTCCTACTTTTACTTTCGCCCTTGAGATTTACACCATGTCCGAGAAATCAACAAGAGTCCTGCTGGCCCGACATTCAACGTCCATGCTGTTGTCATCATTCGAAACTGATTGCGCGCAGTGTCCAGCAGTTGGATGTCGGGCTATCTCAGAGCGAGGGTCGAAAATGGGCATAAAATAGGAAATTGACATCAATCTACCTACGCTGCGCCCCGAAGAGTTAAATGGACTTGGTCGATTCGCCTTTCTACTCCTCGTACCTAGCTGCGAATAACTGCCCACTGCTGTACCGAGATATTCCCATGTGACTGGTGCCAGTTGACTGAAGGCGAACGGAGCTTTACGTTTGTACTTTGGATATAAGCGAACCTATGGAATGTAACAGCACTGTAAATCTCAGCTATTCGTAACTTATGTAGATACTGTATTCTCCGTCATGGACCGCTGGCGGGCAATTGCTAGCGCGATATTCATTCCCAGAAATTTGTAGAAAAGCTCCTTGCTTGCTCCTCTGTGCTCACGACATTTATTATTACACACATCACTCGCAATACTCTCCACAACCCATCATTGTCGGCCCAACGAGAATGCGCTCCCTTCCGAACCACGATCGGTTATGGGGGTGTCCACCGCCTTCCTCCTTCCTTCTTCAGCCTGCCCCCCCCCCCCCCCCCCCCCCCCCCCCCCCCCCCCCCCCCCCCCNNTCCGCCCCCCCCCCCCCCCCCCCCCCCGTCGCAGCAGCCAGAGTCGATTGCTAAGCAAGTGCTCCTATCGCCTGAGTTACCCCGCCATCATGGAAGCTCCGAAACCCCACTTCCGAAGGGCGCAAATTCCGTGAGAACCGGCACGCAGTTTCGACCCAAGTGCGGAAATGGGAGGACCAGAAGGGCCGTTGTGAGGAGGGGGGAAAAGTGTACGCCGGATATAGGAAGACAGGAAGCGTCGAGTCTGGGGCCGATGGGTTCCGAAGGACGGCGGGCGCATAATACCTTTTCCATGTAATTGGCTGTGCCACTTGTGATCAGCTGTGCAACTTTCGTGATATTATGGCCCTTCCCCTCGTCTGCCGCTCCCTTTTTAAACCCGCCTGGTCTCCGACGTTGTCGCTCGCAAGGCCATCTCTCTTCCTATCCCGCCGCTCCCCCCGAACCGCGAACCACGCGCATCTCCTCGCCCGACACCACGCCCTCGCCACCATGGCTCCCCTCCCCGCAACCATGAAGGCGGTCCAGATCTCGCGCAACGGCGGCGTCGAGGCCCTCGAGTACGTCGACGTGCCCGTGCCCAAGGTGGCCGACGGCCAGATCCTCGTCCGGAACCACTTCGCCGGCGTCAACTTCATCGACACCTACTTCCGCTCCGGCCTGTACAAGGCCCCCCACCTCCCGCTGGTCCTGGGCCGCGAGGGCGCCGGCGAGGTCATCGACGCCCACGCCTCCGTCGCGGCCGCCGTGCCCGTCGGCTCGCGCGTCGTCTTCATGGGCACGTACGGCACCTACGCCGAGTTCAGCGCCGTGGCCGCCCGCGACGCCGTCGTCGTGCCCGACGCGCTGCCCACGGACAAGGCCGCCGCCGCCTACCTGCAGGGCCTGACGGCCTGGACCTTTATCCGCGAGGCCGGCGAGGTCAAGGCCGGCCAGTGGGTGCTGGTGCACGCCGCGGCCGGCGGCGTCGGGAGCCTGCTCGTGCAGATGCTGCGTGCCGTCGGGGCGCGCACCATTGGCACCGCCAGCACCGAGGAGAAGCTCGCTCTGGCCCGCAAGAACGGTGCCGAGTTCACCATCAACTCGCACCATGACATCGTCGCCAAGGTCAAGGAGATTACGGGTGGACACGGCGTTGATGTCATTTTCGACGGTGTTGGCAAGGCTACCTTCGACGCCGATATCGAGTTGATCGCCCAAAAGGGCCACCTGGTTTCCTTTGGCAATGCTGCAAGTCCCCCAGCCGCAACCGAGATGAGACCATTGCTAACAGAAGACAGTCCGGCGCTGTACCTCCCGTCAACATCCTCCGTCTCACCCCCAAGTGCATCAAGCTCATGCGTCCCGTCGTCAACGGCTACCTCTCCGACCGGGAGAGTCTCGAAAAGTACACCACCGAACTCTTCGACATGATCACGTCGGGCAAGCTTGACATCGCCGTCCACGAAGTGTACCCCCTGACCGAGGTGGCGCGGGCGCACCAGGATCTCGAAGGGCGCAAGACGACGGGCAAGCTGCTCATAAAAGTGTAATTAAATTCAACTTTTGTTCATTTCATTCATGTGCTTTCTATGCTTGTTCACTGCTGCCTCTAAATGTCAATGCAAAGTGTTCAAACGCCATGTCCAAAAACATCTGCGCTAATAGCTTTGGGGTCTGTCCTAGCATCCACGCCGCGAGGAGACCTGCTCGCATCTGAGACTGTCAAAAAACCTTTTTAAGAACGGGAAGCCTTGACGGCGTCGAGGAGCTCCTGGGGAGGATCCTGGCGATAGCCCTTGGGGTTGTTGCTGACCCATTTCCAGAGATCCTTGCAGGCCTCCTCCATGGTGAGTTCCGTCTTCCATTCGAGCTCCTTATTGGCGAGGGTGGGGTTGGCCGTGAGGTCCAGGACGTCGCCGTCGCGGCGAGGGTTGACCTGGTAGGGGAGGTCGCGGCCGACGACGGAGCTGAAGGCCTTGATGATCTCGAAGACGGTGCTGCCGCGGCCGGAGCCGAGGTTCCACGCCTTCAGACCGGGCTTGTTCTCGCGGAGGTACTTGAGGGCGACGAGGTGGCCGCGGGCGAGGTCCAGAACGTGGATGTAGTCACGGATGGCGGTGCCGTCGTGGGAGGCGTAGTCTGCACGATGTTAGCACAAGCTCTTCATTTTCAATGCGAATCGGAACATACCATCACCAAAGACGAGGAGCTTCTCGCGCTCGCCGGTCGCAACCTTGCCCAGGAGAGGCAGAAGGTTGAAAGGGATGCCCTGAGGGTCCTCGCCCAAGATGCCGCTGGGGTGAGCGCCGCAGGGGTTGAAGTAGCGAAGCAGAGCGCCGTTCCACTCCTCAAACGGCTCGCCCTTCTTCTGAAGGACGTTGCGCTTGCCGTTGATGAAGTCGGAGATGACGTCCTCAATGTGGGCCTTGGTGTGGCCATAGGGGTTGGTAGGTCCCTTGGGGCAGTTCTCGGGGATGGGAATCATGTTGGGGAAGCGGGTGGCGTCGCCGTAGACGGTGGCAGAGGAGGAGAAGACAATATTGTGGACATTGTTGCGCTCCATGGAGCGGAGGAGGGCGATGCTGCCACCGACATTGACACGGTAGTACTCGAGGGGAATCTCGGACGACTCGCCCACAGCCTACAGGACAAAGGTTAGATCCAACAGAGCGCAAGCAGACGGCAGGAACTTGCCTTGAGAGCCGCAAAGTGGATCACGCTGTCAATCTCAGGGTGCTTGGTAAAGACCTCATCGAGACCCTTCTCGTCGGTCACGTCAACCTTGTAAAAGGCAGGGCGGCGGCCGGACAGGAGTTCGATGCGGTCAACGGCCGTCTCGAAGGAGTTGTACAGGCTGTCAATGATGACGACATCGTAGTCGTTCTCGAGGAGGACGAGCGTGGTGAACGAGCCAATGTAGCCGGTGCCACTGCAGAAAAGGTCTTGTTAGTGAAATAAGGGGTCATGATGAATTGGAGGAGGGGGGGTGTGAGGGGTTGGGAAGGTTTGGACGAGACAGGAGGAGAAATGTTTCTTTGACATTCCAGCCGAACAAAAAAAAAGCTTGACGCACCCGGTGACGAGAACAGTTCCAGCAGGCATTGTGGGATTCTTTGTTGCAGAGTCGGACAAGGAACGAGAAAATGAGGATGCGGTGAGGATTGAGAGCGGAAGGAGGGTTGGCGATTCAATGGTAATAAGGTGGTGGCAGTGGCGGGAGAGTGAAGGAAGGGCTGTTGGGAACTGGAGGCGAGCTGGAGGGGGAACTGAGCTAATGGAAGCTTGTGGCGGGGGCTCAGGATTTTAGGGAGGGGGGTACCTCAGATGCTAAGCAAATAAGGCGGGAGGTGAGGTGACGGGTTCCAATTAAAGAGGGCCCGAGGCGCACGCTATCGACCCGTCCAGAGCGAAGTTGGCTTCGTAAGATGATGGAAGAAGAGGGAGTGGAGATTGTCGAGGTCTGTTCGTGTCGATCGGAACCTCCGTACGAAGTCGCTGAGTGTATTCGTATTTTGCCGGTGGGCAATGCTGGCAGTCAAAGAAGGAGACAAAGGAAGGAAAAGCCAAGTACATATGAGGAACTGACTGGACACCGTGTTAAACCCATCACCACCGCCGTCGACCAGGCTGCCCCAGCCCAAACACTGTGTCTGAGACGAGCACAGCACAAAACACAGCCATTTTTGTTTCACATGGCATCTTGCTGGCTTTCCACTCGTCGGAATAATTAAGATGAGGACAGAGATTCGTATGCCACTAACACTGACACTCGAGGACGCTGTTGGTGGTGGGGGAGGGGCAGCTTCAGCTTCAGCCTTCAGGGGATGAGGGGGATGAACCCGTTGCCATGGGCAAAGGCAAGGGTCTTGCGAGTTAGCTCTCACTCTTAAATTACGTGCGTCAGCCACGGCGAGCTTGACGCGATTACTCGATATGAGGTACGGATATTACAGTCAGACATCATTGACACCTCAGCTGAAGTCCTTACTTCCATCAAGGACTTTGAAGAGTTCCTTCAGCATATGAACTGCGAGATCTGGTGCGACCTAACCGCGTGGCTTCAGAAAGCGGAGGCTCGAAAATGGCCACAGAATTGGACGCAGTCACGGCGAGTTACATTCCGGCCTTGCTGCATGCATGTGCATCGCCAGGACCCAGCAACATGGCGGAAGACGGGCATCTACTCGCATTCTGTCGTCCTGATAGGTCATCATCTCTTTCAATCAACAAATCACAATTCGTCCTGATTGGCACCAGCGCAACCGACGACCGTCAAAGTGGCCGTCTCCTCCAACGCGCCCGACCACGTGATCACGCCCCCAACCTCTTCCAATTTGCGCCGCTTAATCCTCGGCGCGCTTCGCGTCTCCCAGCCGCCATCGCGAAAACACACACCAGCGTCGACATTGGGGATATCACCAGAAACGGCTTTCGTTCGCGATCCCTGCTCATTGGTTCCTGATCCTGCGCCTGTCGGACTCGTCTTTGAACCTTGACCCCCCATCTCTTTGTTCGGTCAAATTCGATTTGCGCATCGACTTCGCTGCTCACCTTTGGCTGGCTATCTGCGTCAAGAAGTCATCAACAAAGCCGCCCCCGCCGCCACACGCCAACATGTTCTTTGTCCGCAAACCCGCGTGCCCCAAAGTCTAGGTTCATGTCCTGGCGAGGACGACAAAGAGGAGACATAGACATCCTCGAGCCGGCCTTCATTCAGCTGCCTTCCGGGATGAGAACGAGTCACCGTGTGGCCTCATTCAACGTCTATTGTGCGCCCATTCATATGTCGCTTCGCATGTTGACGCTATCATCCGGTTACACCTTGGACAAGGACTGTTTGCTCAACCCAGTGAGGGGGACGGTGGATGCCGCCCTCTCATGACAAAGAAGGCGCACCGATTTCTTGTTCCTTAACTCGCCGAATCACTGCCCTCTGTTCTCGTCACTCTCAAACTCACAAACCACATCCTCACCGACCCCTTAAACACACCCTTTGCGCCTGTCTCCTGGCGGTGCCTTGCAATACCATTTTTTATTTCACCACTCACAAACATGCCTCCACGAGCTTCGACAAACAGGCGCGGCACGCGGTCGACCAGCAGAGATGCGGAGCCTCTCAACACAAGGCCTTTCGTGAGGCCTCATCTTCCGGAGCTGTCCGGGACGCCAAGTTCAAGGAGGCAGTACACGTATGGCTCTGGGGTCGAACCACCGCCCCGAACTGCACACCAATTCCAACACATGGACCTCCAAAATGCTGTTGATCAAGCTCTGGGAAGGTCTGTTGACGAGGAGCTACAATACCAGATCTCGCAATCAGAAGCGAGCAATCATTCCGGCGACGAAGACCTCGGTGGCTCCGACATGCAGCAGGCGATGGCGCCCGCAGAGAACCCCCCCCCTCGCAGTAAGTATCGGTATAAGCAGCTCAGAAAATGCGAAGCTAATGACGCCACAGATCAAGCAACAAATCTGAGCTCTCAGTTCTCAGCCATTGAGGATGACGATAGTATGCGCAGCTTTCAATTAGAGAGCGACTACTTTGGTGAAGCGACCATCATGTCCACACCTGGGTTTAGTCCAGTTCGTGCGACTCGTGCCACGACATCACGGCTTCGGCAGCAGGTGTTGAAGAATGTCCCCGAAGACCCTGTCTCTGAAGAGTCACCCCAAAAAGCGCCGCAGCCCGGTTCTGCATCGGCGAATCAGACTCGGAGTCGGCCCGTCCGACCTGAGGGAGTGCGACCGTTGAGGAGGGACCCGGGAAGACCACCTCGGGTAGGCTTAGGACCTCCGGAAGTTAAGGGCAAGAGTCCGGCACGACCCGAAGTGAAAGAGGGTGACGATGACAAGGCCCGAAACGAGACCCGGGAATCTGGCTCGCCGTCGCCAATGCCACGACGCCAAAGAACCGGACGAAGACTGAAAGTTGAGGAAAAGCCATCACCCCAACAGCCAGAAGGTGTACAGGAACCGGAAATCGAAGAATTTCCAAGAACAAGACGGGCTATCCCACCAGGATTGGGAGGTCCAACGCTACAACCTCCAAGCTCTGCGACAACCGTTCCTGCACCGTCTAAGCAACGCCAACCCGAGGCTCGCCCGAGTGCAGCTCAGGATGAAGATGACAGCGCAGAGGCCCAAAAGACCTCGCGGATCGTCCAAGAGCCAGAGCGGTCTGAGGACCATCCTCAGGAACGGGCTCGAACCTCCCGACAACAGCAGAATGATGCTGCGATCCTAGACAGAACCGACTTGAGTCGAGAACGGCCATCACGTACCACTCGAAAGCGCGGCGAGCCCCCTCAAGGGGAGAATGCGGACCTAAATGGGTCGGCAAGCTTGAGGAGTACTGGTAAATCGCTCCCCGAATCTCGAGAGCGCGATGCAGAAATTCAACAGGCCATCTTGGAGGCTGAAGATCAAGTTGACATCGGAGAGGCAGAGCACAGCGCGCAGGCGCGACGGGAGCGGATGGAAGCGAGGCGTCGACGGTGGCATTGGGTCCTCTCATTTTGGCCCTTTACCCTGTTTCCAGACTTCATCAGGCGCCAAAGAGAGCGAGAGGATACTCTCTGGGATTTGGACGATTGGGCGAATGGGTATCGCTTTCCCTACCGCGAATTCCTCTATCCTATGACATATCTTAATCTTGCGGTTCGGGTCATTGATTGGATTTTCGATTTCGCCCTTGCCTACGAAATTGAGCGACGAAGATCGGAACGCAGCGTGGCTTTCACTTGGGTTTTGGGGGGCGCTCTTGTTTGCATAGTTGGTGTTATGATTGGTCTTCTACTTGGCCCGACGGGGAGCCTCAGCATTCCGAGTTGGACACCGGGTGACGGAATCAACTGGCCGGGCTTCGTGCCCTCAATATCGTGGCCATCGGGCGGGCTCAATGATCTGTCAGACTTGTGGGAAACCGACGACGACGATAAGGAGAAGAAGGCCAGGCAAATCCTGAAGAGATTTGAGAAGGACTTGGCTCAGCTCAAGAAAGCTGGCGGACTTCATGACGCCTCTCTCCAGAAGCTCAAGACCATCGTCCCCAAAGTCGTCCGTATGGAGCTCAAGGACGGAAAACCCGTCGTTTCACAAGAGTTTTGGCACGCGCTGCGGGATCTCATCAACAAGGACGAACAGTTTTTGACGGTGGAGAAGAGCGTGGACGGATATAAATTCACTTCGGACGAGCAATGGCGGGCCATCATCAAGCGACTGAATCAGGACCCGGCCTTTGCGAAGAAACTCGAATCCAGCGTGGACGGCATCGAAGACCGCATCGAAGACCGCCTCGACACGAAAATGGTTCGGGCTTGGGACTCGTGGGTGAGCAACAACAACGACAGGATCTCCCAACTGCTGGGCACAGCGTTGGACAAGATTCAGTCGGCCGGTTCTGGAAAGCAGTTTGACAAGCGACTAGCTGAGCTTATCAAGGAGCAGTTGCAAGGCAAAGCCATGCAGGAACTCATCGTCACCCGGCAAGAGTTCCTGCGTCATCTTCAAAACGAGTTTGCCACGCACCGGTCTGAGATCCGTGGCGAGCTGGATCATCTCGAGTCGCAGATCGAGCGTCTCCGAGAAGCCATTGACCTGGCTGCAAAGAACAAGCTGCAAGGGGTGACCAAGGCCGAGGTCGGCACCCTGGTGCAGAGCCTGGTTCGCAAGACAATCGCCGACATGAACCTCGGGTCCATGGCCAAGGGACAGATTCACTCCCATTGGGCCGCGGAGCTCAAGAACCAGATCAACTACTTCGCCATTGGCTCGGGCGCCACCATCGACGGCATTCGGACATCCACCGTCTACGACCCTCTCGAGAAGGGCCCCAAGCATCCCACCAAGTACGCGAGCGGCATCCGCGGCCTCAAGGCCCTCCCCGCCATTGCCGCGCTGCACCAATGGGACGGCGACGGCGATTGCTTCTGCGCCATGCGCTCGACCAACCGTCGCGGGAACCCTCACGGCGCGACCCTCTCCGTCCAGCTCGGCTACCCCGTCGTCCCCCAGCACATCGTCGTCGAGCACATCCTCCCCGGCGCCACCGTCGACCCGGCCGCCCGCCCCCGCGACATCGAGATCTGGGCGCACTTTGACGACTTCGACCTCCGGTCCCGCGTGCAGGACTTTTCCGCCACGCACTTCCCCCCGGACCCCAACGACCGCGACGCCCAGGACCCGAACTACGGCGCCGCCTTTGTCAAGATCGGCCAGCTCGTTTACAAGGACACGGAGCTGCACGACGGCGTCCACGTGCACCAGTTGAGCTCCCGCCTCCAGGAGCTCAAGGCCGCCACGGACCAGGTCATTATTCGCGCCGTGAGCAACTACGGCGCGTCGGATCACACGTGCTTCTACCGCGTGAGGCTGTACGGCAGGGAAGCTCAGGCTTTTGACGAGTGATTTTTCTTTTTCGGTTTCTGTTTACCTCGGCGTTTTCGGTGAGGGATGAGCGGAGGGGGAGATGGGATGTGATACCACCTTGTTGAACCAAAAAGATTCCTGCCAATTGTCTTTGGCTTTGAATCGGTACGAGCGGGCGGACGGCTACGAGAAAAACGAACGAGCTATAGAGCGAGACACGATAGGTTTTGGGAGGTAAACCCCATTTTTCTTTGTGGGAAGCGCGGAGCAAAGGGGGTTTTTGAAATTTGACAGTGAATATAGTTGCCACCCATGGCATATTGCAAGAAACGCGCGCGAGGCGACTGTGAAGGTGATGTGAATCGTGTCATGATTATCCTCTGAATACCAATTTTCCAACTTTTGTCTAACCCTACCGCAACAAGGGGTATCCCATTCATAAGCTCCCTCACCCGTCCAGCAATCCCGTCGCCAAGGCCTCCAGGTCCTCGAGCGTCTCGGGCGCCTCCTGCACCTCAAAGACCTTGCCCTTGCCCTTCTTCTTCTTCTCCTGCAGCCTCTCCTCGTCCGAGTCGTCCTCGAACCACTTCTTGGCGCGCTTCTTGGGCGGTTCGGCCTCCGAGTCGGAACCACCCGCGCCGGCGACGGGCAGAGAGCGCAAGAGGGCGAGCGGATCTTCGCCGCCGTCGACGCGGGCGAGCATGGGCGCCTCGTCGCCGTCGGGGTCGATGCCGTTGCGCTCCATGGCCTCGCGGGCCTTGCGCTTGTCGCGCTTGTCGCGTCGCTTCTGCTTGGCATGGAGCTTGTCGTCAACGTCCGCCTCGCGCACCCGCGTCGTCTCGCCCTCGACGAACTTTTGGCGTTGTTCCGCGGCGGTGCCGTCTTGGTGGAAGTCGTCCTCGTCTTGGAGCTCGTAGACGGCGTGGGCGTTGCCGTCCTCGTCAAAGACCATCTTGGTTGGGTTGCCCTTGAACTTGAGCATCTTCTTCTTTGACTTGAGG
The DNA here is from genome assembly GCA_013420875.1 of Thelonectria rubi. Classification (NCBI taxonomy): domain Eukaryota; kingdom Fungi; phylum Ascomycota; class Sordariomycetes; order Hypocreales; family Nectriaceae; genus Thelonectria; species Thelonectria rubi. The sequence goes on from WMHX01000070.1 coordinate 1,353,875, forward strand.
GCCTTTTCGCGGCGTTTTGAGTCGACAATGAAGGGCTCTTCTCCGCCAATTCCGTCAATGATCTTGACGGTATTCTTGAACGCGTTCTTGGCTTCTTCGTCCAGATCGTCATCATTCAGCCGTCTCTTCACTGATAAGAAGTCTGCATCGTCATCCTCATCGTTCTTGCTGTCGCCGTCCAAAACTAGCTTCGTGTAATGACTTGACAAAACGTCCTGGTTTGTCCGCTCAAACATTCGATCGTACTTTGTCCTCACTTCGTTCTTCTTCGTCTTTGACTTGGGTCCATCAATGTCCATATCCGATTCCGAGTCGCTGGATATGCCCGCTCTGGGCGCGTTCTTGATACGCTTGATATCGTCACCCTTCTGAAACTTGATCTGAGGGGTACCGGGAAGACCTAGACTCGTTGCGAACCCGTCGAGATCTAGCTTCTTGAATTTGAAGACTTCCTTGTCCTTTTGTAGGTGAACCGATCTCGTGTAACTGATGAAGGCCTTTTGGCCGAGGTATTTTAGGTCCGGGTTCTGGAAACACATGCTTTGAAGCTGGTTTTGAATGCTCTTCTTCTTCTTCTCCTTCACGTTCACCTTTTGTATTGGGATCTTCTTGTGCTCAAGACGCTTGAGCATTCCCGGCTCTTCGCTGGGGTCCAGGAAGAGCACTGCGCGACCGTTGCTCTGGAACCGGGCTGTTCGGCCAACGCGGTGGATATAAGTGTCCGCATCCTCAGGGCAGTCGGCCTGGATGACCCAATCGACGGCAGGAAAGTCAATGCCTCGTGCGACGACATCGGTTGCGAACAGGCAAGATTGCTTCGCTTCGGTGAATCTTGAGGTGATTTCTAATCTGGCCATTTGTTTTTGTCGGCCGTGGAGGTGGAGAAGAGGGATACCGGGTTGAAGATGTCGAAAGCTCTCGTAGACGAACCGGACCTGCTTGCCAGAACTCAAGAAAACGATGATCTTGCTCTTCAGGTTTGCTTTGATGAACCCGTATAGCGTATCGAGCTTCTCGGTGAGGGGCGTAATGATGTAGTGCTGCTGTAGAGTCGCGGGGGTTGCGGCTGCGGCTTCTTGATGCACGGAGACGTATTCGGGCTCCTTGAGACTTAGACGGGCGAGATCGGAGACTTTCTTGCTTTGCGTCGCACTGAACATGAGCGTCTGCCGTTCCTTTGGTAGGTGCTCGACTAAGGCATCGACTGCCGATTGGAAGCCCATGTCCATGATGCGATCCGCCTCGTCCAACACCAAGATCTGGAGGTTGTTGGCATCAAACCCCGCCGTCTGATCAAGATGCTGCAGCATGCGACCGGGCGTACAGACCAGGATGTTCATCCGATCTAGCCGCTCAGCTTCCTCCTTCAAGCTCTTTCCGCCGATGACCAGTCCAGCTGAAAAGGCATGATGGCGTCCAACTTTTCGCAAGACTTCGAAAATTTGTACAGCCAGCTCGCGGGTCGGGGAGAGGATAAGGGCACCGAGGCCGTCGTATTCGGTCCATTGGGCGCGGTATAGCTTCTCGAGGACAGGGACGAGGAATGCTAGAGTCTTTCCGCTGCCCGTCTTGGCGGCTCCGAGAATGTCGTTTCCCTTGAGGGCCAACGGGATGGCGCCGGCTTGGACATCGGTAAGGGTCTGGAAATGGGAAGCTTCGAGGCCGGAAGCAGTTGGACCGGAAAGCGGGAGATCGGAGAATGCCTTGGTTTCGGTGGATTTGGGGTCCTATGGCATTGGTGAGCAAGAAACGAAGAACAGCGGCTGGCGCTAAACATGATGAACCTACCAAATCGTCAAGTCGTTGCTGCAGCTTCTGGAGATCTTCGTGGTCTCTCTTCCGCTTCTGCTGGCGCTGCTCGGTGCGGCCGACCTTGGGTGTCTTGGGCTGGCGCCTGCTTTGTCGTGCGTTGGGGGCCATTCGTCCAGCAATTGAAGATGTGCTTGAAGAGTCCGCTTCAAGATGGTCGCGCGCAACTTTTTGGTGTTCGCTGGAAATTTTTTGGAGGTAGCGGCGACGTGAAAGGCCGATGACCGATGGACCCACTTGCTTTCCCGGCGTCGAGGAGGAAGTATACCTCCCTCGCAGTGCTAACGCAGCGGGGAGCTCCGAAGAAGTATAATTACTTATATGTATACATAGTACTTTATATGCATCGAGTCATATCCGTCCGGAACTTGGATCTTTTTCCTCTTCTCGAGAGACGCCCATCACTCTATGGGCCACACAGGTCACGTGACACTTAGCTTAGAGGCCCGCGCAGATCTACAATCAGAAGACATCTCACATCATCATGTGGACTTAATAGTGGTAGCAATTGTTATGTTTTCGTTCGAAAAACTACATTCATACTAACTGTCAAACCAGAACCAGAACCAGAACCAGGATCCCTCCCCGAACTCTATGAATGAGGCGTTCCGACGGGCCGCCGAGATCGTGAGGCTCGCGGCCCCCGGTCATCCATGCTCTCGCGCACCGACCTCAACCTCGCACAGGAGCTAGCACACTTCGACGACATAGTTACTCTCCACAGATCGTTTCGATTACCCCGTGGAGTGGGCGGGCGGAGTCCTGCAGACATTGCGTCCAGACCTCGATAGCTCGCTCGCTCCTCGTTAGAGCTAAGTGTCGGAGGCGGTCGGTAAGGGCATAGATGTCGGTGTATGTTGTTGTCTTTGAATCAGAGACCATTCCTGCACTTATGGGGTCGTGGGCCGATAGGTTGAGTAGGCCCATATCTACAGGCCGAAGTGCTGGGATGCCTTATACGCCCTGTACTGATTGAAGCGTTTGTATGGCGTTGATGATGCTAGCGAAGGTGTCTGCGATGTTCCTCTGCGATTGAATCAATGCGCGCCATGAGGCTCCTGTGTGGACCTCACGACACGCAGATCAACAATCAGAAGACATCTCACTCTCCCACATCGTGTGCACCCAATAGTTCCCCATCACTGAGACGCAATAGGGAGAATAAGGACCGTTTCGTCCCAGATGCAGGAGGAATCCGAGTGCGAGGGTGCAATGTCCCATCCGAGTTGCGCCAGGACAAATAGTTGTGATGTGAATAATGCTCGAACTCGTTCGACGCCTGTCAGTCAACTTGCGGTGAAGAACCGCCCCAACCATAATCTTTTGCGCTCCGCTTCGTCTTCTTGGTTTTCTGCTGAAACGTATGCCGCAATTGGTACAAGGGTTTGGCGTTGAAGTCCCAGTTGTTATTGTTATTGTTATTGTTCCAATAGCTGCGCTTGGGTTTGGCGTTGAAGTTCTAATTGTTGTTGTTCCAATAGCTGCGTTTGTCGATCCTGGATGTCATTCTGGCGGTTTTGACTTGCGACGAGGTCTGTCATCAATTGCGCGACCTGAGCTTCAGAAGGCGGTGGTGGTCGATGGATGGAGAGTAATGGCCTTCGGCGATTAGTTCCTTACCCTGCCCGGGTACTCAATTCTGTAGAAAAATAGATACGCTGACAGGGTGGTTCAGGCCTGCCACCCCATGCGGATAAGCAAAGCTGGAGCTCGAGTCTGACCCTGACTATTGCTGTTGACTGCTCCCGTGACTGGTGTGACTGCTGCTGTGACTGCTGCGGATAGCTTCGATACACAAGGTATTGGAAGAATGTTGGATGGAATAGTCAGATGCTGCTGGGGCTTGCTTAAGTACTCTTAAGAACCCCACTCTAGGTACGGATAGTGGTTGCCTGAAACATTGGAAATTGGTTGGAGAGTTTAAAACACGGAAGGTAAGTACTACTTCAGTAGGTAGGTAGGTAGGTGCCGTCCCGAGTACCTTAGTAGTGCGCAAGTGAAGGGGGTTCTAGGACATTATGGGTCCGCCAGGCTCTATTGCCAGCCCATCAAGGCAGGCACGATGTCTACTTCAAGAGGAAATAAGAAGGCGATTCTATCACAAGAGTGTTCGAGAAAGAACATTCTGCTATAGCTCTATTGAAAAAAGTACCTACTTAGCTAATAGTATGAGATACTACCTTAGTAGGTATGAAGTCACTCTCTCGAAGCACTGTGCGAAGAATTATCCTAGCCCAGCCTCACCGCCTTTGGCAGAAAGATTTCACCGCCAAAAAATTGCTTTCTGCCCCTCCATTCTAGCCGTCGCAAATTCATCATCACCACATACACTCCAGCGAAATGAAGGGCGCAAAGAAGAAGGGAGGCTCGTCCTCCGGTCGCATAGCCGATGCGCGATTCGCCAGCTTCGAAACCGATCCTCGATACCGATTGCCCTCGAAAAAGCAGGCAAAGACGACAATTGACAAGCGTTTCGCCCACATGCTCAAGGATGAAGAGTTTACTGCCACCGCCAAAGTTGACCGCTACGGACGAAAATTGAAGTCGGACAACAAAAAGAAGGCGCTACAGAGGCTGTACCGAGAAGAAGGTGAGGAGGACGAAGATCAGGAGGAGGAAGAGGAGGAAAAACTTGAGATTGACGACGATGCCGTGCAACGGGAACTCCGAGCCGCGCACGCTAAACACGATCCTGCTCGAGGCGGCGGGTTCTCTTCTTCCGAATCTGACTCCGACTCTGACTCGGATGAGGAAGATGGTGGCGCTGAAGTCGAAGTCGAGGGCGACATGCAGAGGCTACAAGATGAGCAGGCCGATGTTGAGGATGGCGAGGTTACCAATCGTATTGCAATTGTCAACCTCGACTGGGATCATGTCAAGTCAACGGATTTGATGGCTCTTTTCTCCAGCTTCATTGAAGATGATGCCGGCAAGGTCGAAAAGGTTTCTGTTTATCCTAGCGAATTTGGAAAGGAACGCATGCAGCAAGAAGAAGTGGAGGGGCCTCCCAAGGAACTGTTCAAGAAGACGGCGCGGAGCGACGATGAAGACGACTCGGATGATTCAGACAGCGACGAGGAGGACGAAAAGATCAAGAAGGAACTACTGCAAGAGGGCGACGACCAAGATTTTGATAGCGACGCCCTGCGATCATACCAACTCGACCGTCTCCGCTACTACTACGCCGTTATGGTTTGCTCGAGTCCCGAGCTGGCAAAGAAGATCTACGACGCTACCGACGGACGAGAATACCAGTCTTCCTCCAACTTTATCGACTTGCGATTCGTCCCCGACGACGTCACTTTCGACGACGAGCCTCGCGACGAGTGCAACGAGGTCCCAGGCTCGTACAAACCCGTCGAGTTTGTAACGAACGCCCTGCAGAGTTCCAAGGTCAAGCTTACCTGGGACATGACCCCCGATGAGACGTCTCGCAAGGAGTCTATCAATCGCGCGTTCAGTGGAAGCCGCGCCCAGATCGAGGAGAACGATCTGAAGGCATACCTCGCCAGCGACAGCGAGGATGAACAGTCGGACGAAGAGGATGCTCATAGCGGAGAGGCTGGAGAGGATGCGCCCAAGCTGTCCAAAAAGGAGCTGGCTCGGCAGAAGATGCGGGCAGCCCTCGGCTTGGGAAGCGAACCCCTGGCGAAATCGTCCAACAATGGAGCTGTTGGCGACATGCAAATCACTTTCACCCCTGCCCTGACGGAAGGCGCATCGAAGAAGAAGGATGAGCAGGAGGAGACGACAATCGAAAAGTACAAGCGCAAGGAGCGCGAACGGAAGGAAATGAAGCGACAAAAGGCCAAGGCGAAGCGCGAGGGCAAGGAATCTGAAGACGAGGAAGTTGAAGAAGCCCCTGCCGCCGATGCAGACGATCTTGGCTTCAACGACCCCTTCTTTACTACCGTCGACGAGCCTGCGCCCGCGTCCAGGACGTCGATTCGCAAGGAAGAGCGCCGCAAGAAGCGCGAGGCCCGCGAGGCGGAAGAGGCCGAGTCCAAGGCCGAGCGGGCGCAGCTGGAAAAGGTCATGGCCGAGGACGCCGACGAGAACCAGGCGGAGCACCTCGACCACTTCGACATGAACGAGATTATCCGCGCCGAGAAGGTCAAGGCCAAGAAGGGCAAGGCCAAGAAGCGCGCCGAGGCCAAGGAGTCGCGGGGCGGGCTGCAGGAGGACTTTCAGATGGATGTGGCCGACGATCGTTTCAAGGCCGTGTTTGACAGCCACGAGTTTGCCATTGACCCGTCGAATCCCAAGTTCAAGGGCACCGAGGGCATGAAGAAGCTGCTGGAGGAGGGGAGGAAGAAGAGGAGGGCCGGAGACGGGGATGAGGAGCCCCGGAGCAAGAAGGCCAAGAAGGGACGGAGGTGATGATGATGCAACGGCCGTGGTTAGGGCGGGCTGTGGTAATGAACAGGACTAGACGGCGTACAAACTTTCATCTTGATTAAATCGAGCATTTCGTGAAGACGACGTGGACGCTTAGGTAGTCTCAAAATAAATCCTACAACGCTCAACAACCCCGGCACTCGCGACTAGATGCTAACCGTCCTATTGATTCCTTACAGGCACCAGCCCAACGCCCCCTTCATTCCGCGTCGAGCGGCTTCTGCCCGCTCCGGAAGTGCATCTTCCCGTAGGAGTGCACCTTTGGGTCGCGCATGCTCTGGCGGCACTGCGCGAAGAAGACTTCCATCTCCGTCTTGTCCCAGCCCATGCGCGGGAAGTGCACGGCGCCGACGGCGGGGAAGAAGTCTTCGCAGGCGGTGCGGTAGTACATGCCCACGAGCCTCATGACCCTACAATTCGTCAGATGCGGCGTCGTCTTGCAGTTGGGAAGGGGGGCGGCTCACTTGTCGCGCGGCCACGTCCCGTACGGGAGCTTGATGTAGTTGTGCTTGATGTTGACGAAGCCCGCCTCGACGAGGTACTGGCCCCCGAAGACGGCGGCGTGGGCGTTGGTGCCGAACTGCGCGAAAGCCTGGATGAGCAGCTCGGTGAAGCGCTTGATGGGGAAGTCGTCGGGGACGCTGTCGTCGTCCGAGTGGCACTGCCCGTCGACGTCTTGCAGCTCGACCCAGGCGCCGGGTCTCATGTGGCTGGGGAGGGGTTATCGTCAATCATGATCAGGTAGGTAGGCAAGAAGAGGGGGGGGGGGGGGGGTTTTTTGGGGGGANNGGGGGGGGGGGGGGGGGGGGGGGGGGGGTTCTTTTGAGGGTGAAACGAGGAGGGTTGAGGAAGAGAGGCTTACGCGTATGCTTGCTTCAGCAGGGCGACGGGCGACTTGAGGATGGGTATCATGTTGCGCAGGTGCACAAAGTCGAAGTCGTCGCCGTTGAACCACTCGTCTTCGACGTCGTCGACGAGGAACCTGGCCCCTGTCTGTCAGTGGTTTTTCCCTTCACTCTCGAGCGCCCACATGCCCGTCCCCGTGCCCAAGTCGACAATCTTCTGCGGGAACCCCCCGATGGGGGCGTAAAACAGCCTCCCGTCGGTGGCCTCGAGCATCATGGCGTGCAGCATGTCCTCGCGGTTCTGCTCCGTCTCGTCGTTGGGCAGCGGGTAGCGGCCGTGGCGGTAGCGGTGGTAGCGGCGGCCGTTCTGGTAGCTGTGCTCGAGGATGCTGGAGCTGAGCGATGTCGAGTGGCTGCGGCGCCCCGAGTCGTCACCGTCGCCAAAGTCCGAGGCCTAGAACTCGCCGTCCTCGTCGCTGCCGCCCGCCTCGATGTGCGCGTCGCCGTGGAGGAGGCCTTGGTTGGGGGGTTGCGTCGTGGGCTGGTCTTTGGGGTGTCAGCTGGTTCGTCTCGATGCGTCCGTGTAATGCCTTCAGGTGTCGCTTCGGCAATTGATCATCATCTTCGTTTCTTACCTTGCACGTCCGTCTTGCAGGGAGGGCTGCCCTTGGGACTCGCCCTCCGACTTCGCTTGCCGTCCGAGTTGCCCATTGCGCTCGTTGAAGCAGGTCACAGTTCGTATTCTTGAGAAGGGCCTGGCTAGCTGGATTGAGACAGCATTCGGGTTGAGAAATGCGAGGTTCAATTGTGACGTGGTGAGGATACTTGTACTCCAGTTGGAGAAAAGAGCATCAACCATCAGTCAGGAATCAGGATGCGGGATGCCAAGACTCATCAGCCAAGCAGCAGACCCCTCCCGTCCCATTGACCCGGGTCTCTCCCTTCCGCTGTAAACCGTGCCGCAGGAGAAATGCCAAAGTGAACCTTAGCCTGCCGGTGAAGGCTGGAGAGACAAGAAGGGGGGGGGGGGGGTTCTGGAACTTTGGGAGCAAATAGTCGACCAAACTACGACGCCGAAGCGGTGGGTGCCACTGCGGAGGTAGCGGCGCAGATTGCTTAACCGCGGGCTTAATCGTCGAGATTGGTCCTGCGGACACGCAGGTTATGGAGTTGAATGCCGTTCTACGAGGCGTCTTGAGGGGGGGGGGATGAGCGACGAAGGCGGAGGCGATGCTGGCAGCTGTCATGATGAGTCTCCGACTCTCCGCATTGGGCTCTCGTCATCTCCACGGCCCGTACCTGTTCTCGGACAGGTTGATTCAAGGTTTTGCAGTCTACAGCGGACTAAACCGCCACATGGCTTTCGTGTCGGGGTCCACGTCTCGAGGGGAACGAAGCACGGGGAGCGGAGCAAGCAGGAATAGAATGAATGGAATCCATAGAATTGGCTTCACATCCTAGGCTAGGGCACCGGCGTTGGAGCGTTGATGGGGATGGAACTTGGGGAGCGGGAGACAGGGCGTTTGCGTTTTGTGGTTTTTGGGCGTGTGTTGACTGTTGAGTAATTAAGGGAGGGTTTGAAGGTTGTCTGGGAGGTTGTGGCGTGAGAGAAGCATTAGGATCCAGGGATGTGTTAGTGGTTACTTAGGTAAGTATCTCCCTCGCAGTGCTAAGCCACTAAAGACCTCTAAATAAGTAGAGTTGTGTGTATTTTGATCTATATTTATTCCCTTAATTATTTAAATATTAGGATTTTCCCTAAAAGTGAAGATGAATAAAGATTAGAGACTTAGCAGCAAGCTTTAGTAGTCTACCACTGTGAGGGAGACGGAGTAGAGTCGAGGGGAGGGGAAAGGAAATGGAATTGAGAAAACAATAAATAAGCGACAAGGTAGGACTAGAACAAAGGAAGAATAGAAACAATCCGTCTCGACTTCTCCGGCCGAGTGCTAATTACGGACGTGACGAATCCAGCAGCCGCTGACTTGGGTGGCTTCTGTCGATCACTTTTCGGATTCGCATGCAACACCGTGCGGGTATCGCAGTATATTGGTGGGGGCGCAGCGGGCACATCACGGTAGAAACGAGACCACCACGGACCATTTATCGCTTCATTGCCGCACGGGGGCGGTGGGTTGGGGTTTTCAAGGAGGACGAAGGCCGGGTGAGGTGATGGATGGGATGGTGTGATGGAGGGGTGAGATAAGAGGAGGTCGGGCTGGGCTGAGGTGGTGAGAGGACGGCAAATGGCATCTCCACCGGTTCATATGTGAGTGCGTATACATAAGTATGTGCGCCATTGTAGAGGCAGGGGTGGTTTACTGGTTGAATTGGCGATGCGGCTGCGGATGGCGACGATGGAGGCATCGACTCGAGCATGGCAGAGCTGCGTATCTTGATGGACTGGATGAGCAATACGATGAATACACCACCCACCATTCTCTCCATCCTCCCACTCTCTTCTCCCAAACCCATTGCGGTAAATCCTCACCGACTCCCCCGGACCTTATCTTCCACCCACCCTCTCCGTCCTCCCTCCCCCTCCAACTCGTCCTTGTTAGCGCCCAGCTTTCACATCGAGATGCAACCCGCAAGGATTCCATCCACGGCCGATTCCTCCATCCGGCATAAAACATTCGGTGGGGAAACGCGTGAGCTCTTTTTGCTACCCTTCTCCAGCTTTTTTTTTTCTTTTCTTCGCACGAGGCGGTCATGGGAATTAAATCGTGGGAGGGCCAAGCCCAAAGTGATTTTGATACAAGTAGATTTGTCTCGCCCCCCCCTTCGGCCTGTGTTCCTCCATCCCTTTTTTTTCTTTCCATGTTTGTTCGTTTGCGTCCTGTGCGAGTACATTCGTGCCGTACGTGTTCCTTCCCCGAGTGCGTATTGAGGCGAATGACCCCCGCGCCCATCGAATCGTCATTATCGTCAACCGTCATCGTCACTCGCCCGCAGATCCATCGACTGCCGACGTGCATCACGGCGAAGATCGTTCCCCGCGATTTGCGATAAAAGAAGAATCTTCGATACCCGATTGCCTCTGTTCCATCCTACTCCATCTCCTTCGAATCAACCGCATACATGGCCGCGACAGTCACGACTCCCCTCCTCCCCCTCTCAACCGCCGCCACCGCAGCCGCGTCGCCGGAGCGGCCCTCCAATCGATCGCCGCCTCAGCTCCTCCCCCAGCTCCAGCAGCAGCTCCAGCCGCCCGAACCCTTCTCCTCGCGCCTCCAGCGCGCCGCCATCGCCGCCTTCTCCCTCGCGCGCTTCCTCCGCGGGCTCTCGCTCGTGCTGTACCCGCGCTTCGGCCTCTACGCCCTGGACGTGCCCTCGGATGGCTCCAGCTGCATGCTCGCCAGCCTCATTGGCGTGCGCGACATGCTCCTCGCCGGGCTGCTGCACACGGCCGACGCGCCCGGCGCCCTCGCGGGGGACCCGGCCGCCCGCCGCGAGCTCGCCCGCGCCCTGACGGTCAACCTGCTGAGCGACGCCGTCGACGCCTTCGTCCTCATCTTCTACGCCGCCTGGTCGTCCGACTGGGGCAACCCGCTGACCGTCATCGTCGTCACCGCCGTCATGGCCATCCTCGAGCACCTGACCCTGTGGAGCCTGAGCGAGGACGAGTGGGAGGCCCTGGAGCACGGCAGCTTGGAGGAGGACAAGGTGTCGAGGATGAATGCCTGGCTGCGCGAGCTGGGCCGCTACGACCTCGTCGGGCCCGAGTCTTCGCGGGGCTCGGTGCGTCGCCTTGGGGACATGGTCTAGTTTCCTTGTTTTGGTCGTCGTGCTTGGGATCCAGCGTGGGCGTTGGGCTGTTTTGGCGCTGGAATATGGAATAATGTTTGAGAATAATGCATCAGGTTGGTCATCAGTAGCCGGGAGCTATATCGAGCAGCAGCGAACTCTAGGACGCTTCAATTTGAACGCCATGAATACATACATTTCGTCATGACCCACTGTAGAGTCCCAAGTCTATCGTCCATGGTCCATCTCCTACAACCGAGGCGCCGTCTTCGCTTTGGACTCCTCCTCCGCCCGCGCAGCTTCGTTATTCCGCCGCCACATCTCCTTCCGCAGATCCGTCCCCGACAAGAACTCGCGGTACCACTCCCTCTTGAACCCGGGCAGCTTCCTCCCCACGCCCTCCTCGCCCTCCCCGGCCAGCTCGCGCAGCCCGTCAAAGTAGTCCTCAAAGTCCGGGTAGACGACGCTGAACTTGGGCCCGTCGCCGTGCGTCGCGATGCGCTCCGCCTCCCACCGGCGCATCTCGTCGAGCGCCGGCGGCGTCGCGCGCCCGGCGAGCAGCCGCGCCGCGTACACGGCCTGCCACTCGAAGATCTTGAAAGTCAGGCCCGCGCCCACGGCGCCGACGAAGAGCAGGCTCGGGTCGCGCTGCCACACCACGTGCTGGTACAGGTCCGGCACGCGGTTGTTGCGCACGGGAACCGACGGCAGGAACGGGAGCGTCCAGCTGTAGCCCGTGCCGAAGATGATGTAGTCGACGTCTGGGATAGCGCTGCCGTCGACGAGCTCGACGGTGCGGCCGCGCACGCGGGCGATGGACGGGTGGCGGGCGATGCGCGGGTGCTGGAAGGCGCCGTCGCCAAAGTAGCCGTTGGCCGCGTGGCCGACGACGATGGCGTGGACGGGCGACTTGGCCGTGTTGATGAGGTCGACGGCGATGTCGGCCGCCGACACGGACGCGCCCACGACGACGACTCGCTGCCGGGCGGTTAGCACAGATGCCCTAGGCCTGGGGAACGCCGGGCGACGCTTCCTCACCTTGTTCGCGAACCGGCTCCTCCCCCGGAACGTCTTGCTGTGCAGCACGCTCCCCGGCCGACTCTTCTCAAACTCTTCCAGGCCCTCGATCGGCGGGATGTACGGCACCCAGTAATGGCCGCTGGCCACGACGACGGCGTCGAACCACTCCACCCACCAGTAGTCCAGCTGCTTGCCCTCCTTCCTCAGCGTCACCTTCCACTCCTCGCCCACCTTTTCCACCTTTTCGACCCAGGTCTTGTACGACACCAGGTCCTCGTACCCGTTCCGCCGCAGGAGGCCCTCGACGAAGCCCCGGATGACCTTCCACGACCGAAACGGCGTCTCGGGCCCGTGGGTGTCGACGGACCACTGGCTGCGGACCTCGGGGATGGGCTCCTGGGTGTACTCCATGGTCAGGCTCGCGACGTTGGTCTCCAGGTACGGATAAATGGACGACTCGGCGAAGCGCGGCTGCTCCGACCTGGGGACCAGCGCCGGCAGTGTCTCGGGGACGGCCACGGGGGGGTCGGCAGAGCGGTCCGCCAGGCGAGCAAAGTCGGACAGGGCCGGCGGCTGCGTCTTGTCGCCGATCCTGCGGAGGCATTTCCGGTGAGCAATGGGCGGAAGCTGGACGGTTGGGTTGAACTTTACCAGCATCCTCCGGCTCCTTCGCGGCGCTCAAAGACGCGGATCAGGTCAAACGTCTTTTCCTGGGCGAGGGCGTCGACGGCGATGGCGCCCGCGGGACCGGCGCCAATAACGGCGACGCGCTTGGCTGGCATTTGGAGGTTTCAATTGAGGATTTGGAAAGAGGAATAAAAAGGTGGTGAGAGTTGCGTTTTGACGGGCGCGTCCTCGAGCTGTCGAAAAGACGGCGGCTTCCCCACTTGACGTGACAGGCTTGATCGGAGTAAAGGAGTGAGGGTGGAGATGCCGTGATGGTGAAGTTTGCCGTGGTGTATCACGCCATCGCCGGCGTCGGGATGGGATGGATTGGTGTTGAGACGGTTGTGTGATAGACCTATGGAGATGTATGGAGATGGAAGTATATACAGAGAAATCCATCGCCGATGCCCATTCTCCCATTCAACCAAAACCCTCACTGACTCACTGAGGACCACCAGCAGGACCGCTGTTATCCCAATAGTTGTCCCCCTTGGCGCGACACGTCCCGATGACGCAGTAGTACCCCCCGCCGCGGTTGTTCGAGTTTGGCGACTTGAGGATGATGTCGTCGCTGATGGTCTCGACGGGGTTCGAGCACGGCGCCTGCATGGTGTTTACGTTGTACACCGTCACGGCCGTGTGCGCCGTCTTGTACCAGATGCACACCTCGTCGCCCTCGGCCCCGTAGCACGTGTACTGGTTGCCCGTCTCCCACGTCTTCTGCACGTCGAAGCCGCCCGTCAGCCACTCGTCAATCTCGGCCGACACGGAGAAGCCGATGCTGAAGGACTCGGACTCTTCGTAGCCGGCCGAGCAGGAGGGGGCCGAGCCGCAGTTGATGGTTTCCTGGGTGTGTGTGAGTCTCCAAGGACGACTAAAAGGTGAAAAGGACAGGTTGGCTTACGCTGATTTGCTTGTGAAAGTAGTTCTGGTGAGGGTCTCCGTCGCCGACCAAGTACGTGTGCCCGATGGGCTGGCAGGGGATGATGCCGCTCAGCTGCCTCTTCTCGCCCGCCTCGCTCCCCGACGACTCCCGGACGGGCGTGGGCGAGAAGCCGCTCGGCGCGGGCAGCCAGCAGTCGACCTCGGCCTCGTCGGCGTTGAAGACGCGGTGGCAGACGGCGCCGCCCGAGTGCTTCTTCTTGGAGCGCGTCAGGTACGTCGCGTTGCCAAACGAGACGCTGCCGTAGCCGACGTCGTCGACGTCAAAGGCGACGGGGAACCGGGCGAAGCTTCCGGTGGCGATGGTGCTGCCGTCGGCTTCGCCGTAGAACTCGGACTTGTCGCTGCTGTAGACCCTGACCGAGGTGGACGCAGTGGCCTTGTTGAAAGTGTAGATGGCTCGGATGTCTTCAGGGGCGGCCCGGGGGGCGGCGAGGGCGCCTGCGGTGAGGGCCAGGGCGATGGCGGTTTTGAGAAGCATTCTGGATGGTTCCGGGAGTGAAGGAGGGAAAGATGAGAGAGTGGCTGCTCAGTGTGGTGAAGTGAGGCTGGAGTGACGGTGTTTGTCTTCCTTGAGGATTTATATACACGGTGAATGTACGCAAATAGACATCATTATTTGCGTGTATAGCAGCAACTTCTTCTGGGTCGTCTCCTCAAAGGATCAAATTGCCTATCCCGAAGGACTCCTTCAAACCCACTCCCATTTCCTGGCCATCAAGGGCCATAACTGGGATTCTGCTCTAGTCCAACCTGCTCAACTGGAGATGGTTGAATCGATTTGCTAAGCGAATCCTTCTGTGGATAACTGCATCATGAGAGGGTTCGATCATGAGGCGGATTGCTGCGCCTTTGGGGGCCATGGAGACGGAAGTTCGCTGTCACGGTCTGGGTGAATAACGTCCAGTTTCGGTCCCGACGCCATTCGGGGCATGAATGATTGTACCGGTTCCTTACTGTGATTTGGGTCTTGGTACTATGCGGGACATGGCAGACCGCAAGGGTAAGATGAGAGGGAGTGCGCCCTAGAATTGCTGATAGGGCCGCCGGGAGTACCAAGGTACAACCACAAACTGATTACTCGAGGAGCCTGTTGTATATCCGGTGACAGGCTCCCTTGGCCAGCTTGAGGAGTCAATCTCGTTTATCGTCGCTCAGACACGTTATTCGTCCAATCCCGAGATTGGGGCTGTGCCCGGCATCTCATCATGTTCATCGCAATAAACATGAATAATGAACCAACCTGGAGATGCTCCATAGTCCACGCGTCGTCCCGATGCCATCCCCGGGCAATAAATACCTGTTCGAGCTTTCAGCCCTACGTTAAGCTCTTCCGTTGGTGCAATTTCTCAAGGGATTTTGTTCCGAGCTTGTGTCCCCGGTCTGTCAACTCCACTGCCTTGACCTGTGCTCGTAGGATTGGCAACATGAAGAGATTAGTATAGAGTAATGGTCCTCATAGAATGACATAGGGTGTCTCTTTGAGAAGTTGGAGGATCCTTGACCCGGACCCAGTCACATTTCTCCATCTTTTGCGTGTCATGTATACAACTCAAGTCGGCCCTTGCGTATGTTGAAGGATTCCCGTCCCGGACCGCGACATCGTGCTGTTTCAATCCTGCAGAACCCTGACAAGTCGTCCACTGCCGATGGAACCAGCCTGTTGCATTTCCCCTGCCGCTTAGTTCGCGCCAAGGCTGCTCGGCTTCCATCTCCCGATGCTCGTCGAGAATCCCAGCTTTAGCCGCCTTTGCGCGGAGAGGATTCTGCCATGGCATGTTCTCTACGGCACCGTCGCATAGAACCAAGGTTGAGAAATCGCTCTCGAGGGAATAGCATGATTGCAAATCCTTTGATATTTCAAATCATGGCGGTCCAAGCCCGATGGGCATCGTCAAAGGACGGAACTGCCCGTCCTCACTAAACCATCCCTGCCACCACCTCATGCCCTAATCTTTGCCTGCCTATCCTTAGCCCCTTGGACAATCTTGTCCTCGTTGTAAATGGACAGCACGGCAGGATGTTTGGCGATTTCCTGCGCCCAGGTCCAGAACTTGGGCGCCACCTTTTCGAGCTCCTCGTTGACGCTGCTCGGAATGACACCGGCCTTGGAAAGGTGCAAGGTTCGGAGGACAAAGGGGCCCGTCAACACCTGTTTCTTAGTTAGCAAACGTCTGAACCAGTGAAGAATCAACAGCTCATTAGAGGGGTTCCCGACCTCGGCCAGAGTAATCTTCTCATGTCCCCCGAAAAAGGGCCCGGCGCCGGCGAGCAGCGGCTCGACCTCCTTCGCGACAGCAGCCACCAGCTCGACGGCCGCGGCCTCGGCGTCCTGGACCGACTTGGAGAAGACGGCCTTTCCGTAGTGCGGCTGCACGCGGGTGGACCAAGCGTCGACGAAGAAGGCGATGCGGGCGCGGGCGAGCGGCCCGTCGGAGTCCGACGTGGCCGGCACGAGGTGCGACGGGTAGGCGTCGGCGAGGAACTGGGCCACGATGGCCGACTCGCGGATGACTTCCCCGTTGTAGACGAGCGTCGGCACTTGCCCGCGGGGGTTGACCTTGAGGTACTCGGGGGTCCGGGGGACGTCGAGGTCGATGATTTCTTCCTTGAAGGGGATGTCGAGCTCGGCGAGGACGATGTGTGCTCGATGAGCAACTGCATGTGTGTGAGCGGTGGTCCAGGTACTACTTAGGGGCTGGAGGGGGTGGTACATGGACACCGATGGTTGGTGTAGAGGGTAATGTCTGCTGCAGCTTGAGAACCCATGATGGACTTGTGATTTGTGAATTCCTTTATATGCTGCTTGAGGAGCCGTGTGCTTTACTAAAAGCAAGATGAATATCAATAGAAAAGTTAGAAAGAAGTAGCATCCTCCGACGTCCCAGGAGGCTGATGTACCAAGATATATAGACGACCAAGTATTTGAATTATTAATCCTCCTTCAAGGTGCCCAGCTTCTCCTCACAACGGGATTGCATCATCGGGGACCGAGAATGGTGTCTCCTCGGCCTCCCTCCAATGGAGGAGCTCCACAGGCGAGCTGCGAGAGGATGGAGCCACGCGGACGCACGATTGCGCTATTCATCAAAGCGAATACGTGCCTTGGATTTATAAGCACATTCGACCTGTCTTGGGTGCGAAGGCGGCATCTTAGTCTTCCTTGATGTATCTATGAACCTAAGTCGAGATAGGGTAATGGCAGCTGATCAATCATCGCCATGTGCTCGAGGTCCGGGAGGTCCGAGAGGGACTTTTACCATTGTTCACGGTAATATATATGTACGTATTCGGGTGAGATCTTTCCCGGTTTTCCTCACTCAACAGGATGTAGAGAGTATATTAGCAGCATACACAACTTTCAGACTCAGCTCGAGCTAGGTAAAGACATTGGAACAGTCTTGTCGAGAACCGGCCAATGGACCATTGATACTCTAGAGTGCCAGACCATAAGTTCGAGGCGACCATATATTCGACAAAGACAGCCAGTGCAGAGTGGCCAAAAAACGGCCATCGTTCTCACTCTATGTGTGAACCTCGCAGACGTCATGGGCGTCTACACGTAACATATCGCAACCCTGCGACCAAGGCAAGAATACGGACCATCCTGGCGGCATCCAATCACAGTGGCCCTTTGTACACTTGCTCGTCAAACAACCTTGTCAACCTAGAGAAAGCCCAGTGTATTGAACCCGTCTATAGCTTAGTCTTCCCTTGGCAACATGATATGCCCTCCAGTGTATATAAATTAAGAAGCTTGCCAAGACACCTCCGCAGAATCCCTGCCAGTCCAGAACCAAGTCCCAAGAAATGAAAGCAATCCATCAAACCCCCTGTCAAGTCGTCCCGAGTATATGCCCTTTCTCCGCAACAGTTTGTCATCATAGAAGCGTGAAAACCCATTACACCTTTGCAGCCACCAGACTCATGTAGATGCCCCAGAGAAGGCCGATGAAACTCAGAAAGACGATTCGGCGATGAACGGGAACAAAGCTGAAACTGATAATGGAAGCAATGGGCCAGATCTTGTAACCGGCCACGATGATGGGAATGGTTTGCTACGGCAATGAGCAAACGAGGACAGGGTGTTGAAGCCAGGAAACAACTCACCGTCATAATGTTCTTCCAGATGGCAGCGCTGCCCTGGCCCTTGAGCAGGCCCATGATGATCAGGAAAGCAACCGTGTTCATGATGGCGCCGGCACTGATGCAGTCGACGAACCACTTGGTGAGCGTGTTCTTGAGGCTGAACTTGGGCTCGGGGGTGCCCGGACGCGGCGGGAAGCCCTCCTTCAGCTCGGGGGCGTCATCGTGAGGCGTCATCTCGATGTCGCCGATGCGCTCCTGCCGAGGCTTCACGGGGTACGCGGGGAACGAACGCTCAAGATACTGCTGCCAGTGGTAGTTGGGCGGCGCAGTGATTAGGGTGAGGGTCACGAAGCGCAGCAGCTGGAGCACGTCGAGTGCCACAGGGCGCTGTTGCGGGGAGGATCGAAGGTTAGCAAGGCGATGGAATAGCACGAGGTGGGATGAAGTGATGCGGTGCACAGTCAAGGGATGGAATATCAATTCTAAGCGGAGCAGCGGAGGAGTCCTGACCTTTTCCTGCCGCGCCTGGATGAGCTGGGCAAAGAGATTGGAGGCGGTCGAGAGACCGGCGGCCTGCAGCGTGGCGGCGACAATGGGCGAAGGCATCCTGGGCGATGCGATGAAAACGAGCGTGGGTGATGATTCGATGAAGCGGGCGGTGTTGATGATGTTGATATGTGTCGCGTTCCATTGTTGTGGAGAGCTACCGCCGCTCCTTCACGTGTTCGGTGTTGCGCGTGCAGCCCGGGATAAGTAAGATCCGTCCAGTAGCCTCCCTTTTTCAGGGAGTTGATTTATTTTTTTACGAGGTCATGTAAGAGCTTGAGGTCTGCCATTATCAAAGAAGAAATAGCATACTCTTTTTTCTGGGTTTCTTTATCCGAGACCGGGACAGTTTGATACCTCCGGAGAGCCAGGCTTAATTGAATCGAGGTAGCTCCAGGGTTGTTTACCTATTCTAAATTGAGACCCAAGACGTGGAGACTTGTCGACGAGGGAGTTTGACGATGAACCATGATATATCCGTATAGCTCCCGCATCTCGGCCGAAGTTGCAGTTTTTGCCACCACATTGCTCGGGAAATCCGTGGACTATGGCCGGTTCCCGTCCGCCGAGTGGCCGACAGCCACAATCGGCATTTGCATTCGGCCCCGGAGGTTATGTCCGCACTTCGGACGGGGCGGCCCAGTGCGGAATACTACTACTTAGTATAGCCGCTCTCGTCATGACTCAACGGGGTCTTTATGAGCGAGGTATTCTCCGCTGGCAGCTCAGTTCGGCCTTGGAGGAGATTGCTTGAGCCGTCATTTTGCTGTTGTGAGTAAGCTGAGTCCGTCGACGCAAATAGCGGCACCGGCCTATCCTATACCGCAGGCCGTGTTGAATCCAAGCTGTGCGTTGGAGGAATAATAAGAGGGAATAGACATATTGGCATGTTGGTGATCGGAAGCTGCGGATAGATCGAGAAGATTGATAACGTCAAGTGCTGCGGCCCAACGAGCCAATATTCCGCGGATCGCGGCCTTTGGCGCGGCTTGTTCCCAGTCAGAATAAACACCGAGTCACAAACCCTGCAATCTTCTCCCACGCCCTTTGCAGTACCGCCGTCCTTGCCGTCTTCCCGGAAGAAGATGGGAATCTTGAGTCACCCATGGAAAATCTCCATTATGGAACTGTTGGCATATAAAGCAGGCCTTCCGCATGCTACTCATAATGGCACTTCACAACCAGACTCCAAGTTCAGAGCTGCTTCTTTCACGAGGATATCCAAATACAATCCGTCACCATGACGACGAACAGCAGCACAACCGAAGTCAACTCGACCCTCGAGCCCATGACGGCGGCCTTGGAGGTTGAAAAGGGAAATGTGCCAACCAGCAGCCCCGAACTGTCCGAAAACGACGTCGATGAGGTCCCGGACGGCGGTGCTACGGCCTGGCTGGTCGTCTTTGGCACTTGGTGTACTTCGTTTTGCAGCTTTGGCTGGATCAACAGCGTCGGCGTCTTCCAAGATTACTACGAACGAAACCTGCTCAAGGATTACTCGTCCAGCACTGTTGCGTGGATCCCGTCGCTGCAAATCTTCTTCATCATGGTCATGGTTCGTTGCCTTTCAGTTAACGGTCAATGCTCAGTCTCATTCTGACGAAATCACCAGGGACCGTTCGTCGGAAGACTGCATGACAAGTACGGCCCCAAGCCGTTGATGCTTGGAGGTACATTCTTACACGTCTTCGGCCTGATGATGGCTTCGCTCTCAACACAGTACTACCAGCTGCTGCTGTCTCAGGGTATCTGTAGCGCAGTCGGTGCCTCGGCCATTTTCCAGCCAGGTATGCTCCCCCTAGACAAGTCATGCAGTTGAATTCTAATGCCTCTTAGCCCTCAGCACCGTGCCAGGATGGTTCAACAAGAAGAGAGGCACCGCCTTTGGCCTCTGTTTTACGGGGTCCAGCCTCGGCGGCGTCATCTTCCCAATCATGATTTCGCAGTTAATTGGCCCAGTCGGTTTCCCCTGGACGATGCGCATCTCCGCCTTTCTCATCTTGGGCCTCCTCATCATCGCCAACTTGACGGTAAGGCCGAGAGTGGCCCCCAAGCGAGGACCCTCGACCGAAGCAAACTACGTTGCGCCTTTCCGTGAACCTGCCAGCCTGTTCTTAATGTGTGGCTTCTTCCTCATCACTTTTGGGATATTTGTCCCCATCGATTACATCCAGGTTCAGGCTCGTGCTTCTGGAATGGGTAGCGGGATTCTCCAGTACATCGTTCCCATCCTCAACGCTGCCAGGTTCGTCCACCCAGCTCCCGTCTCCTAGTCTTAGGTCGTTAATCGATGTCAGCTTTTTTGGACGATCTCTGTCCGGCATTTTCGCCGATAAACTCGGTCGTTTCAACACTTTCTCGGGCGCCTGTCTCGTCACGGGCGTTCTGATCCTCGGCCTCTGGATCCCGGCCGACAACAACGCGGCGCTCCTCTCCTTCGCCGGCTTCTTCGGCTTCTTCTCCGGGGCCTACATCTCCCTGTCGCCCGCCCTCGTCGCCGAGATTGGCCCCCCTCAGGAGTTCGGCTACCGGGCGGGCCTCCTCTTCGCGTGCGCTTCCATCGGCGGTCTTGTGACGAACCCGATTGCCGGGGCCATTCTGGACGCCGAGAACGGCTCCTTTACGGGCTTGAAGGTGTTTGCCGGCGTTTTCTGCCTGGTGGGAACGTGTGTAGCATTTGGGGCGAGGCTTTCCAAGACTGGCTTCAAGTTGGCTGTCAAGTTCTGAGCAGAAAGCTTGCGTCATAGCAAGAGATCAATTGTACACAAGGGGAGCCGGAATTGGACGGCCTTTGACTTCAACAGCTGAAGGATAGAGCTGGAAGGGACTGGGTTTTTGAACAAAATAGAGATGGCCGCAGCTACTGGAGGTTTGAGTTACGTCCATCGTTTGACCGCCCGTTCAATCTCAGGTACTAACCTACCTACGTACTAGGAAGGGCCTGATTTTAGACTACCTAGAAGGAAGGTCCTAAATATCATCTCAAGAGGAGGCAGTATACAGATAAGTGTAGATGGCCTAAAAATAATGATATATGGCCTTGATATAATAATGAATGCATCTGACTATATCCAAGCCCTCGCACCGTATTTAAGTAGAATCCGCCCTTCCTGGTAGCCTTATAGGAAATCACATCACATGCCCATAGACTCGTCCCCAGCGGCTTCCATTGCTAAATCCACTGGTATCAGTGCATACCTTAAGGTACCTATGATGCCCTTAGGCCACTCTTGCCGTCGTCGCAGATCTTAGGCGTAGCTGCCCAGGAGACAGGAAGGAGTGATCCGTCACGGCACTACCATGCTCCTCGCCTCCTTCGCCTTGCGACTTGGGAAATTTTCGTTTGGTGTTTTTTTCTTTTCTCTTTTTTCCCTCTCCGTCCTCGTTTCAAATACTCAGTATACTATCGACCCTCTTTCCTGCCACCCATGGATCATAGAAGGCCACTAATGTCATTCGAGGCAGTTGCAAGTGAATCTTGGAACATCTTGCCCACAGAAGTCCGAGCTATGATCCTGGAACTCCTACTGGAGGACGGCTGCAGCTTGGCCCGCCTCGCCACAGTGTCGCGAGAGTGGCAGCGTTTCTTCGAGAGGCGCACCTTCGCCCAAATCAGGCTGACATGGCCAACCCTCGCCAATCTTGGAACCATTGTCCATCCAAGACGGGCCTTTGTGCGCCATATATGGCTTGACTTGGAAGTCGAAGAACATGAGTCTGAACCTCGGGGTGTTTGGGTTCCTGGCCGTATATCCAGTGCCCTCGTTGCCGCGGCTTTCGTGATTATATTCTCAACTCTCCGCACGTGGGAACCACGCGGCGACTTACAGCTTGATATCGACGTTCACTCATTCACCGACTCGGGACATTACGAAAGACATCCGATTTTCAAGCCCAGTGCACCCTGTGAGGTCTTCACCCCCGAGGAAGAGTGGATTGCTGGCCCAACGGATGCTATGAAGAGAGTTCGCTCTGGACCAATCGAATGGGGACCCAATGGCAACGTGTAGGACATGCAATGGCGCCTGCGACTGCCAGCGGTCCCAGCAATAACGAGGGTGCTCATACGTCAACGGAACCGCCGACGATGGAGATCAACGGCGATACTACGTATACTATTCTGTCTCCCCAGGCTCAGGGAGGTCCATTACAAGCCTTGGAGGCGCCACGATGACCCTCCGCTGCCGGTGCACAGATACATGTGAGTACTGCTACTCTAGTTCGTGGGCGTCTGCCGTGTGTTTGCTGCTGGATTGACCTGGACGACTTACTAATCCTCTTCGTTATTCTAGATAGCCAATTGATATGCTTCGAATCGCTCGCTTCTATCAATTACGGAGACCCGTATCCGGACCCCGACTTCGCCACTCCTCATGCCTGATCAGAAGCCGCTCGAGATTGGCAAGATGTTCAGGGCAGCGGCCGCCGGGTGCAAATTACTCTATAGGGCTCCGAAACACGAGCTTTCATGGTTTTTACCCCGTTTCGTTCCAGAACGTGGATGGAGCGAAGAGTTTATGTGACGGAGTGCGTCTGTTGGAGTGTTGGTAGGTAGTCTTGGCAGGTCAGATTGAGAAGACGGTTGAGAACGGAACTTTACTTAATTACGCCCCTTTCAATACGTCTTCAACAAATTCAAGAGCCTTCTCGTAAGCCTCGACTGAACCTTTCCACGGCTCCGAGTTCTTCATGTCAAAAAGACCATGCGGCCCATCCTCCACCAGCAAAAGCTCCGTCTTCACGCCAAGCGCCTTGAGTTGTTCATAGTGGTCTACGCTTTCTTGCGGAAGAACAACCTCGTCACCGGTCCCGTGAACGAAGACGGAAGGAGGGTAGTCTTTCGTCACGAAGAGCTGTCCGAATGCCGGCTTGAGGTGCTCGGGAATAGCGGCAGCTCGCTGAGAATAGTCCAGTCCGTTGAGCTGGGCGCCGAGGCCAGGGCTGCCCAGTGCGCCGTCGAGAAAGGTGCCGTCTTGTTCCCAGCGAACCGTCAGGGCGAAGCGCTTTGGCTGGCCCTCGGCCGGGAAATCGTCGCTGACGACGGTCTTGTCCGCCAGGAGAGCGGGAACCTGGCCGAGGTCCACAAACTTGGCAATGGTCGTAGGAGGTCGGCCTCGGGTCCAGTGGTCCAGGAGCCAGTTGCCCCCGGTGCCGAAGCCCGTGAGCAGCGCGGCGGGTTTGGGATGGGCGTAGACGCACGCCGCCCGGGCAGAGTATGCGCCTGCCGAGAAGCCCGTCACGACGATGCGAGCCGTGTCCACCGAGACGGACCCGGGGAGCGCTCCCGCGAAGCCTTCGCCGCCGAGGAACTTGAACAGAGCCTTGGCGTCGTCGACCTGGTCCAGCGCGGTGCACGGGTGGCACAACCTGTAGTCGGCCGAGATGAAGATGTAGCCCTTGTCCTGGGAGTAGTCTTTTGACCTGGAATTAGCTTGGAACGGCCTGGCGGAGTGCACGGCAGCTCACTGTACAACCAATGGGGGAATTGGGCGTCTCTTCGAGAGCCAGCGGTCATGCCACCTCCGTGGTAGTATATCACAACGGGTAGGACGCCGCTTGCGTTGGGTGGGAGGTAATAGTCGAGCCTGATGTCGTGATCTTCGACGGTGCTGTAGACGAGGGTTTTGCCTCCCTCGGGCAGCTGAACCTTGGGTAGTGCCATTTTGTCTTATCAATCAGTTGGATGGGATATCTTTGGTCTCGTTGGTGAGGGAAACATGCGAAGAAGACGGGGTTTCACGCGAAGGCACCCCCCGTTCGCCTCGGCTCTTCCGTCTGCGGGGTTGATCATGGCCTGAGCATCTCGACATTGGGAGACGACGGATATATTCGGAACACCGAGGAATCCACTTCTGGGTTCTGCAAGAGACTGAAACTTTAAAGATGACGCGTCCATAGGATGCCGATATGGAGTGCTCTGATGGAACTGCACCTATCATGAGTATTGTGAAAGAGCCATCCAAAGTACTCCATGGGTTGCCTGGATGACAACACGGACTTGGGTATCCTGCCGGGTATATGTAGTCACCAATGGCTTCACTGGCGCATGTGTCGTCTCCGAGACGGCTGCTCCCTCTGCTCCGAGCCCCCCATGGGAAAGCCGACCGACGGTGGCTACTGAGCAGGACGGGGGATGGCCGGAGCATGTTTGGGCCCCGAGTGCGATCCCCTACGCGGAGGTACACGTCATACCAAAGACGTTCGCAATTTGAAGGCATCGACGCTTTGGTCTAGGATTTTGCGGACGCAGCGCAGGCTGTCCGGGCGGGTCGTAGTGGGAGGTTCATCCGCTCAGGTCGTGACGCGAGCTGAGATCATTTGCTGCATCTGTTTGCGGCGGGACGGAATAATATTATTACAGAGTACGTATTGGGCTCTCACATGCACGCTTCCAAACTTACGGTATTCGTTCTTCCCCCAAGAAGGAAAAACCATGGATACCTACGGTTCTACATGCTCTATTCAACGAATAAAGCAAGGCATTGTTTTGAAACAGCCCCTGGATTTCAAGAGCCAAGGTCTTGCCAATAAGGTAGATCGCTGCTTTTCTGTTGAACCGGTCATACTGCAGAAGTTAGGGCAGCATCCGCGGATCGTACAGTAAGCAGCGCAGGCTATAGACGTGGTGGCAGTCAGCCAAACTAACGCATGTATCCAGGTATCTCGGGTGTCGTGACCGTGGCATTTTGCTTGGCGAGGCGAGCCATGGTGATCTCCAGTCCTATCTGGACGAGAATGACTCTTCTATCTCACTCGGCCAACGGATTGACTGGTGCCGACAAGCAACCGAAGCTATCGTCTACATTCACAATTGTGGTGTCATTCACTCCGACTTGCGACCGAAGAACCTTCTTGTCCATAAAACAGAGGAGGGACATTACGACATCTTCCTCTGTGATTTCGGGGGAGCAACATGCAACGAACTAGGGTTAGATGGTGGTTGCTTACCTGATGGTCCTTTCTATAACCCTGCCTTAGGGATAGAATCTGTCCCGCCTCTTGATATTTTTGGCTTGGGGTCGCTGTTCTACACTATCCTGACTGGACGCTGGCCATATCGGTCGTCCTCCGATCCTTTTACGACGATCGACGAGAAGGTCTGCTATGAGAATGAAGTCCGGGAGCATGTTATACAGCAACAGTTCCCGGATGTATCTTCTCTGGTTGGAGGAAAAGTCATGATGGGTTGTTGGAAGATGAAGTATGCGTCAGCTGAGGAGGTGTTAGTTGCCTTAGATCAAGAGCTCCTTGAAAACGAATAGCGTACCCATAGACGCAGTAGATGCGTGCAATAGGCCTTTCTTGATTAGTTCTTCATTTGTACTCTGTCTCCCGACTTACTTCTTTTAGTACCATCGACCATAGGATGAAAAGATCTGAGGAATGGATGAATGGCGGTCCTCCAAATGGCGAGTACTCTAGGTTGAGAATCTTTCCCAGTGATGAGTTGGAGGCATGGTGAAGCACATGATTCGTTATATAGATAGTTATACGAATGAATATCCGTACCCCAAGCCAAGTCAGCACGTCGCTTGCTTCAGTGCCTGTCGGCCATCCCTTCCACTCTTTACTGCCGAAGAGCGGATTGGGCAGCCATCTTGACACAGCTTGATCGCTTAATTCGCAAAGCCATACCCATACCCACCTATGTAGTTATCCCTTGGGATAAAACAATTCAAGATACCATTTGCTTTACGGTTGAGGGCTCAGCCGGTGCCGCTCTATCCGCAACCTAAGCTAAGTTGGTGTTAAGCTTGGGGGCCTGAAGAGCCGAGATCCGGATGAGATCCCTGACTGGCTGGGGGCAACCCAGCATGATTGAAACCTCAAGCTGAAAGGGACCAATGAAACTGAGAATGGCAGAAAGGCGCCCCGGTAGTGCAGATTTCTTATGTATGTGGCGTCTCCCGTCGTCTCGTTTATCACGCCCCAACGGATGACATTGCCGTGCAGGATGGGTTTGGCCAAAGCATATTCGTTCGTTGGTCATTATATTAGATGATGCTAGTACCCATCACCACCAGTGTCTCAGACCCCCGGTTCACAGATCTCGAACTACTATGTCGTCGTCCAACCCCCCAGCCCTGACTGACACCTTCACCGCGCCCTCAACATGCTATGCGTCCATCTACGGCGCTCAAATCACTACGTTAACTGCGGAAGACGGAATCTACTTTGTCCTTGGGGACCCCAATCAAGCCGGACAATGCCTCCCGTCCGCGGTTGGAACTTCAACCGTCCCATATTTTTCTCCTGGTCTCTACTGCCCCCACGACTGGACAATAGCCTGCAGTAGGACATCAGATGGGCAGGCAATTGCGACCTGCTGCCCGCCCGGCGGCTATGTCTGCGAAACAGACTCTGCCAAGGCAGATCAGTACTACTGGTTCACCTTGTATCCGTGTATCTCGTACTACGGAGCCGCAGCCGCAACGGCAACCAGCGTGCCCGTCATCATCACAAGCCCGGAATCACATACCGTTGCCTATTCCCTGTCCGCAGGTGATGCCATCAACGCTCCAGGGATCGACTTGCGGATAGATGTGACGGCCAGTACTACATCTGTTACCACCAGCTCTGTTATCGCCACGTCTGTTACCAGCCAGCATAAGGACTCAACACAGGCATTAAAGATTGGGCTAGGTGTACCGTTGGGTATCCTCGGAGCTGCGGTTCTGGGAGCAGGAGTCTGGTTGTTTCGAAGAAAGAAGAAGAGAGACAAGAGTCTGAATGTGGTTAATACGGAGGCTACGAGAGAGATCGGAGTGGCAGAGGTGGAGGGTAGGGCTCTTAAACCAACAGTGGAAGCTGACGGAACAACAGCGAGGATGAGGGTCTTCGAGTTGGACAATTCACAGGCTAGAACAGAGCTTCCAACGTAGAGGGCTTTGAGCTAATACGGCGACCACACAGCCGTAGATCTATTAATTCCTTGGTAGGCATTATCAAGGTTGTCATTTTTACCCACAAGGTCCATGACCGAATGCGCCGTAGATGGTCTGTTCGTCTCATCAAATTCAAGGGTGTCACTGAGTGTATTACCAGGTGCAGCCCGAGTTGCCCGCCATTTCCTCAACCTTTCAACTTGTCCGTGGCGTAAGATGCACCAACAGTTTAGGCTTTTGCCATATCAGATACGAACGGCTTCTTTCCTCCCATGACGTGCTTTCTTCAGCAAGCTGCAGGTCAAAGTTCCAGATGACCCGGGCAAGTATGAGACGCATCTCTGCATAGGCAAGACTGAAGAGAAGCCTCGGTTACTGCGACTGTTCGCTCATCAGGTATTTAGGGGATTTGGGCTCACCTTTTGCCTATGCAGTCTCGTGGGCCACACGAAAAGGGACGAAAAACTTTGGCAATGTTGTTCTCTGATTGCGGGAGGCTTAACCAGCGCTCGGGCATGAAGGAGTTTGGCGAGGCGAAGTAGTCTGCATTTCGAAATAGAGGCCATTGCCAGATTGATACGAGCGTCTGTGGAGTCAAGGGTTTAGCATCTCTGAGAGGTATAGATGAGAAGGTTATAGAAAAGCCCACATTTTCTGGAACAGGCCTCCCGAGGAGAACACGGCCGCCCTCTGCAACCCTTCTTGGAACAGCAGTAGCCAAGGGCGGATACATGCGCAACGACTCTTCCAGAACTGCGGTCAAATACGGCAACTCTTGAACTTCGGTGTAGGTGATTTCACTCTCACTCTTGAAGCGGGAGCGGACTTCCTGTGCAAGTGTGGCCAGTTTCAGTTGGTTGGTTGCCAAGTAGAAGACCGCTGCAGAAAGTGACGTAGCCGATGTCTCTGAACCTGCAGCCAAGAATGCGGTGGCGTTTATGACGATTTCTTTCTTAGTAAGCTTGGTGAGTAGTTAGCTTTGGTGCTTTCTGTGTAGATGAAGTGACACTTGCGCGATCCTCATCCTGTTGCCTCGAGCTGTTCTTATCGTCCTCTAGAAGCCGGGATATCTGCTCCCTGGACCAGGGGAATAAAGTCTCGGGCTCTTCGAATCTTCTTGGAGTCAAGATGTCGAGCAAGGCATCAATGACAGCAAACTTCCTCACGCAAGCCATATACGCAGTCAGTTTGATGCCTCGGAAAATCAAAGATACAAACGAATGATAGCTGGCAGACTGGAGGGAGTGAAAAGACTCTCCGAAAACCAAGTCGCTGATGATATCGAAAGTGGCGCAGTTGATCCAAGGAATGACGTCCAGAGGCTGCTCTCCACCATGGCAGTGCTCACGAAGCTGCTGGATGAGTAAATCAACATGGTGCATCAGGGTGCCTTGTTGCCGTTTCATGGCCGTAGTGGAGAACTTGGGACCAAAGACACGGCGAAGGCGAGCGTGGTCATTCGGATTGGCTGCCACGATGCTCTGGTGAAATACCTTGGGAAACATGGTAAGGTCTTTCGGGTTCTCGGGGACGCCATGCCCGCGATTGCCCATGATTTCGTGCCAGGCGTCGGGGTGACTGTAGCACAGTTCGTCTGGAGCAACCCGAACAACGGGCCCATAGCGATTGTGCAGCTCGCGGACACAAAGATGGGCGTTTCCTGACATGTACACCCTGCTAAAGGGGAGGCGGGATACCGCCCAGAGCTTTGGTCCTGGATAAATGCTCAGGGGGTGATAGAAGAGGTCATATATAGCTCTTGCGAGGCAATACGCAGTCCCCTATGCAAGATTAGTGCATGTTTTCCATCACTCGATATGAGACACGATCAGGCTTCATCAGGCCCAATCGGGAGGACAGCATGAGGGGTGCATACAGCCAGGAAGACCAGGGTCAGGTGGAAGAGTGTGAGAGTGAAAAACATGGCGAAGGGCCAAAATGGCGATCGAAATCGATGCCAAGATGTTAATTAAACAAGAGGTCAGTCTGTTGGATCAGTGCGATGGTTGACTTGGAAGTTAGAGGAGAGATTGTGTGAGGAATTTCAAGACGTGAAGTGAAGGGAGAGGAGGGGCCAATATTACATCTCGTGACACGATGACACGCTTTATTCGTTCAAGCCACCCGGTTCCAATCCCGACACAAGCCGGATATGTACATTGATTGGCACGCTGCTGCATATGGAGGCGCCGAACTCAGTCTCAGACTGGTATTGTCAGACGGAGAGATCGGTTTATCCGGTGCCAGAATGGAAGAACAGTTTTTTAGAAAAGAGAAAAATAGAGTCTTACATACATAAACCAGAGACAGTATAAGACGGAAAGGTCTATTTTATATCAAATACTAAATATATAGTCGCCACATACGCATGGTCGCACATTACGCAATGTCCGCCGACGGGGTGAAAACAAAGATCAGAAACATGAAAAATGCAGAAATGGCAAATTATAAAATTCATGCATCAAATAAAGGCCCTAATAACAAGCATATAGCCTTCTCTAGCGTCCTCCAGTCTCTTGCATAGTCGCCGCAGCTCGCGGAGAGTCGCAGCAGCCTCTTAGAGTAAAGCTGCTATGAGAGTCGCGGCACGAGGCCCCGAGAGTTACTTAATAGAGTGCCTCTGTGAGAGTCGCTGCGAGAGTCGCTGCGAGAGTTACTGCGAGAGTCACTGCGAAAGGCTGCAAGAGCTGTTGCGAGAGTTGTTGCAACTCTATGGGAGACTGCAGAGTGCTGGAAGATGCTATATGATTACCATTAGGGCCTTTAT
Organism: Thelonectria rubi; assembly: GCA_013420875.1. Classification (NCBI taxonomy): domain Eukaryota; kingdom Fungi; phylum Ascomycota; class Sordariomycetes; order Hypocreales; family Nectriaceae; genus Thelonectria; species Thelonectria rubi. The sequence goes on from WMHX01000070.1 coordinate 1,383,589, forward strand.
TCAATCTTGCTGATATACTGATTTTATCATTTTACGATTCCTGCATTTTTCGAATTTCCAATTTTTGGTTTGCCCCGTTAGAGGACATTGCATAATGTGGCACTATAGCTACACCTAATATATGCAAATATAATCGGATAAAGCTATTGGAGAGCTTTGCGGAATGGAAGGATGCCTTGTTATGTTGAAGGAAGTGAACACCGGCCATATTACCAACAGTTGATACAGTCAGATCTCGCCATTGTCCGAACGCGGATCGAATTCACATTGATCATCATCGGATCCTCGCTTTCCGTATTCCTCGGCTCAAAAGTTTGAACCCCGTCTCCCAGTCCCTGCTTGAGCTATGTCACCGTCTTCTGGTGGCTCCAAATCCCGGCAAACCAAGACCCGATTGGTTCAGCTCAATACCGGGGTCCCTCTTATTCAATGATGCCGAGGATGCCATATATGAGCAGGGAAGGCCCGGAACTCCATATAGAATGATACAATGAAGAGTGCCGTCGACGATCAGTCTTTCCCCCTCTTGATTCGAGGAGAATATATCTTCGCCTCGTATCGCGCCAGGTTCCCTGCCTCCTCTTACGATAGTTACCGTGACTTGAGTAAGCTTATTCGTCAACTTGTCACATTATGGTGGCTGAGTGCATGACGATAACCTAGTTTTATGAATCTTTAATATTATTATCTTTAAAAATCGTAAGGTTGAGCTAGATCGGGGAGCCTTATAGTCTTAAACTGATCAACGTTGCTCGGCATGTCGCTTCCGAGGTTACAATACTGCTTGCTTCGTGCCTGAATAGCTTCGATACGGATTACGCGTTTCCCCATATTCTGTTTCAATTTAATACATCACCTTTCACAATCGGGCCGGACCTGAAACCGAGCTCCATTATGACTGAGTGCCGCGCAATGCAAATCAAACCTCGGCTTCTGGACTTTGGCAGTTTCGGTATTGAGAGTGTAGATTGAGACGATCCCCTGAGCGTTTGCTCACTACACCGATCTGCGCCCCGTGCCCTGCGAATGGTGACGAGTCTTCGACGAGGATCGGCCTGGCTATCCGAGGAAGAATAGATATACTGGGCATAGGAGACTTCGGAACCAAGTTGACGAATATAAACCGTCTTGCTTCTGTAGACAGAGGTTCTAAGAATATCCACGCTTCGTTTCTCGCATTCTTCTTCGTTTTGGGGAGTGAGCAACATGTTCAATACTCCATCTGCCCGTCGACTCGGGCTCATGCTGTTGGCTGTCGCCGCAGCACCCGTCCAGGCACAACTCTACGACAAGACGATCCAGACAACCCTCGGGCCCGTCAAAGGATTCAAGTACTTTGAAGCGCAAACGACCGAGAAGTACTGGAACCTGACTTCGGACGACGTGGCCGCGTTCCTCGGAATTCCCTACGCCGCCGACACAGGCTACCAGAACCGGTGGAAGCCGCCGCAGCCCCGCGAGCGCTGGAACAGCACGTTTCTGGCCACCGACTTTGGCGCGCCTTGTCCCACGGCGTCCTCCAGCGGATCCAGCGAGGACTGTCTCAGCTTAAACATCTGGACCAACGCCAAGTCCTCCGCCGACAAGCTGCCGGTGCTGGTGTGGAACCAGGGGAGCGAGGAGACCAGCAACGTCACATGGTGGTACGGCGGCGGCATGGCCTGTGAGTACTCCCCTTCGAGTTTTGAGGTTCCGAGTGCTGACAAGGTGTGTTGAACCGCAGTGGATGACGTCGTCACCGTCACCTTCAACCGCCGGGACGACGTGTTTGGCTATCTCGCCCACCCCGAGCTGAATGCCGAGGGCCTCGCCACCACTGGATACAACACATCCGGCAACTATGGCGTCCTCGACCACCTCGAAGTTCTGAAATGGGTGCAGGACAACATTGCAAACTTCGGCGGCGACCCCGACCGAGTCACCATCGCGGGTCAGTCCTTTGGCTCTTCGCAGGTCTATCACGCCGTCAACAGCGAGCTCTTCAGCGGTTACTTCCACGGTGCCATTTCTCAGTCGGGCATTCGATATCCGTACGACACCCTCCTCGCCGGGCTAGCAACGTCCTACGTGACCATGGAAAAGGCCCTCGCATTCGGTCTCAACTATTCGTCGTCTCACAACGCGAGTGGTATTTCCGACCTGCGCAAGCTGAGCCTCGAAGAGGTCCTCGTCGGGTCCAGCGACCGCGACAGCTCCGTCTGGTGGGTTACGGCCTTGTCGTGCAACTATCCCCTCATCTTCAAGCCGGTGCTCGACGGCTACGTGCTCCCCATGAAGTACATTGAGCAGCTGAAGAAGGGGCCGGCCAACGACGTGCCCCTCATCACCGGAAACACCAAGGACGAGAGCGGCGCCTCGACGACGACCAACTACACCGTTGCCGAGTACAACGAGTACTGTACCCTCAAGTACGGGAACCTCTCTTCCCGCTACTTCAGCCTCTACCCTTCGGAAGGAAACCAGACCCTCGCAAACATGGCCTGGAACGCGGCTGCGCGCGACACGTCGCTGGTCAGCTCGTGGGCGTATGCCAGGGAGTGGATTGAGTCTGCCGAGAGCCCCATCTACACGTACTACTGGGACCGTAAGTAGCGCCGTTCAAGTTCAATACTCATGGTAGAGACTAATGTCTTCGCAGACGCTCCGCCAGGTCAGACGCAGGGTGCGTTCCATCAGAGCGAAATCATGTACGCACTGAACGCTCTCTACGCCAATGCCGACACCTATCCATTCACGTCTGAGGACTACGCCATTGCAAAGGTCATGAGCACATACTGGTCCAACTTTATCAAGACGGGCAACCCCAACAAGAGCGGCAGCAAGAAGAATGGAGCGCTGACCCATTGGTACCCCAATGATGGCAAGTCCAATTATGTCATGGAACTTGGCGATGGCTGGGGCAACCATACGGCGGCACCCGCGGCCGGTCTTGACCTTATCCTGGATTATTTCTCTCAGCAAGTGCCCTACTAGAGAATCGGAAGACGTTGGGTAGAGAAGCCTATATCTCTTATCATTCCTCGATTGGATGGACTATTCGCCGGATCTTGTATCATTCTTGCAGCCCTTTACCTCTACATAGTGCATATGTTGATTTTATTGCGCTATTCATTATATTCCCAAACTCCCGTATTCGGAGCTAGCCGAGTGATGACGAAGACAAGAATATCCCCGCCAAACTTCACGAGCGTAAGGAGGGCCCGGCAGTAGACTGAAAGTGAACTCAAGAGCACGACTTATGAATGTTAAAAGCCCAACCAACACCGATGGCGTTGATCAGCGGGACGACAACCCGGGTGGCGGTAGCTCCGAAGATGCATTGCAACACGTATTTACTGCAGACCACTTCTGCGCTCTCTGCAGGAAATGCCTCTGTCTTCGTCAGCGCGATGCGGGGGAGAAGCCGGAATTACTCACCAGCAATATAAGAGTGAAGCCCGTTCCATGCTTCCAAACTATGAAGCCCACCCCGGGCGAGAGCAAACCGCTGATGAGGGGCGTTTAGGTTGAACCGCAGGTTAATAATATGAGGTAAAATTGAATCAGCTTGACCGACTGACGACATGTTCTTGGTTGAAGCGAGACTGCGTGGACCTTTCGCCGAACTCCACGCTTATTCCCGACTCTCATGAGTCTCCGAAGGAGGTCATCTCCGGCGCCGTTGCAAGACACTGACACTCAAGTGCTTGGGGATCTATGTTGATGAGATGGCCGATGTCAGTGGGCGTCCCTGTGAATAAGATGTTACGGATTGATCTCCTAATTATTCCCTTTCTAAGAATGGATATGTTGACAGTAGGGGACTCCAGGATCGAAAAGTGTATGTTGATAAAGCATACCTAGTGAATCAACATGTCAATATCAACATTGCGAAGGAAATACATAGACATCGAGGCTTGGCATTGTAGAGATCAAATAACTAAGTAATTGTGAAGGAATACATAAATACCGAGGTCTCGTTTCTTCCTCATCATACCTTCTACGCTCAAACTCTATCAGTATTTTCTGAGCATCCATGGTATAATTCGCCTTCTCACTTTATATCTATGGCGAGAAGATCGCTTTGTGACTTACTCAATTGCGGCCTTATTTAATTACTTTTCCCAGGGAAGCAATAAAACGATGCGATATTATCTCAGTCGAAACGAACTATAATTGAATGGTTCTAATCCTAGGTGCTGATGCTTCTGCTACTTTCTCTCGTTCAATTATCTTGGTGCATTGACGATGGAAGAGACCAGTAATTGTTGGGGGCTCTCAAAGTGTACAACGCTGGCGGGAACCGGCCAACTTTAGGCCTCCCATGTAGGTACTACGACAGACCGGATGAAGTGGCACGTCTGTACAAATGTACATGGCTCAGAATAATGTTCGTATAAGATCGGATTAATTCGTCAAGACTCATCGCCGTAATAGAAACAAAGTATATATACAGGAAATATTGCCCATGCAGCTTCCCCTAAAAGTCCTCACGTCCTCATGCTCAAAGCATCAAGGGAACCACGACGGCGAACCCAACAAGGGCCGCCAGTCCAACCCGCTCGTGCGCGGCCGCACCGTTATCGCCGCCGCCGTTACCGCCTTCGGAGTTGACAAAGGTCGTCTCGGCAGCCGGAGCACTCGTCTCGGCCTCGGTGGAAGGAGCCTCGGTGGTGGCCGTGGTCTCTTCTTCGGAAGAGGAGCTGGCGACGGTCAAGGTCTCCTCGACGTCCGCCTCCGTCGTGGTAGGCTCCTCGGCCGTGGTAGGCTCCTCGGTAGGGAGGGAAAAGGTCGGCTCGGAGGCGTCGGTCGTGGACCACACCGCCGTGGCCGTCTGGTCGTCAGAGTCGTCGTCGCCGCCGTCGTCGGAAGAGGAGCCCGACTTGCTGCACTTGCCGTTGGACTCGTTGCAGTAGTAGCCGGCGTCGCAGTAGGTGCCGTCGCCGCAGTCCACGGCGTCCTCGGGGATGCACCCGCCCGTCGAGCTGCATTGCTCGCTGGCGTCGCAGTAGCCGGAGCTCGAGCAGCAGACGGCGCCCAGGGGCATGCACTTGCCGCTGCACGCCTCCTCATCGCTCCCGCAGCTGCTGGACGAGTCGTCGTCGTCGCTCGATCCAGACCCGGTCGAGCAGTACCCGTCGGCGGTGCAGACCTCGCCCTCGTCGCAGTATCCGGCGGTGCAGCACACCTTGCCGGCGGGCATGCAGGCGCTGCCGCACTCCTCCTCGTCGCTGTCGCAGCCGCTGCTGGTGCCGCTGCAGACCTTGCCGTTCTGGCAGCACCCGCCCGTGACGCAGTACTTGCCCAGCTCGCAGTAGCCGTAGTCCTCGCAGCACGAGCCGCTGATGGGGATGCAGCCGTCGTGGCAGGCGGTGTAGCCGGCGTCGCAGCTGCCCAGCGCGAAGTTGGCGAGGGTTCCGCCGGGGAGCGTGTTGTTCTCGCCCGAGACCGTGAGGCCCTTGACGAGACGATGGGGGGTGTGCTTTTCGGATGCAACGGCTGATCCAATCATGGACCAGGCGAGCAGAGAGGCTAGGCGGGACCACATGGTGAGATGCGTCTCAGGGTATATCAGAGTCTAGTGGCTCGGCCGAGATGGCAATGGAGATCAAGAAGCCGGAGAAGGGTGAGGACGAACGAGGCGCACAGCTAAAGACGGGTGTGGCTGATGGGGCCTTTAAGTCTTTGGCAACTCGACACCGCTTGGCTCGAGTCCGGGGTCACTAGGGCTGAAGGCCTGTCGGATATACCTCAAACAGAGCCGACTTGGCAGCTGAAAGGCCGGAGTCACGGTGAGGTCTTGGGTGTGCCGGGGAGGCGGGGGTCAGCCTTGCTGGCGTTGTTTCGAGGGTTCATCGTTCATAAACGGGCATCCACCCCGGGATCCTTAGCGGCTGGTTGCTGTTGGTTTCCGAGGAGTTAGTCGTGATGTGGGAGAGAGAGGCATGTCGTCAGGTCAATGGGGGCTGCGCCAGACACTCCATGATTCCTCGTGACCTAGGGAGAAGAGGCAGGGATCTGCACCTGTTGTGAAGCCGTTATCAGCAAGAGCGAGAATATACCTAACCAGACGGTTGCTTGTGGCTGAGTCTGCCTTGGCCAAGCCAAAGCCGTTGTGGTGGGCTGCAAGACCAAGGCCAGAGACGTTTCACCAGCGGAGACACCTCATGATTCCGGCTACGGTATCCGCGGACTTCTGCAGCCTCTGCATGAGTCTCTGGCCAGCCTCTTGCCCGTATCCAGCCCTAGCGGCGACAATCTCAACGCCAGCCTCTGGGCCATGGGAAGCAATGTTGCAAGGGGCATTTCAGCCCCGCACGAGCGAGACCCGAGAGGTGCGTTGATTGATGGAACATCTCTCGCAATTTGAGTGGCCTTGAGCTGGATGGTTGCCGAGATAGGGCAGGGGATCGAGAGACGCTGTCGAGTCACTTTACTCGCTTCTCACGTCCCAGCTCGCCTCGACCGGTTGGTGATTGTCTGATTTCTTTTGTAAATTTAAGCATAATAAGTCGAGAAGCGAGAAGCTGCCAGGATGATGCCCGAGACTCCGAGAGGTCCACCTGGCTGCAACCTCGCGAGGAAATAATGACTCAACCAGCAGCAGCCTGGGGGCAATTGGAAGGAATGCTTAAGCGTGAGGCTGTGCTCCGTCTTCTGCACAGCGCTCCTCCTCCTCATGGACCGACTTCCGCCCGCTTCACCAGCTTTTGCTCTCTCGCTGCCACGTGGATCAGGGGGTTGCATTCAAACAACATTCAAGGTCACCACCGCGAAAACGAAAAACATGGATGACGATGGAGGGATCCAGCCTGCAGTGGGAAATGATCTGCCTTGATTGGCCCAGGGCTGAAAAAGGAACATGCCGAGGCCAGGGTGTGACCCCTGAGGTTATGTTCCCTCTCTTAGCCGGTCATTGGATGCTCGTTGGGTCTGCATTTCCGTCTGGGGGGGAAGGAAGGAACACTCAATCATACAAGAAAGAAGGCAACAACGGTATTCAAGATAAACAAGTCAGGAGGTACTAATCATCGTCAAGCATCCCGCTGCACCGCCACCCGGGGCGTCGGCGTGCTCTGTGGCGTCGTCGACGCCGAGCTGCTGCTGCTGCTGCTGCTCACCGGGCAGTTGTAGCACGTGTAGCAGCCAATGTCGTACCACCGGATCGTCGAGCTGGAGTCGGCCGCGAAGCCGCCCTCGGCGAGGCTCACGTCCAGGAACCGACAGGCCGTGGGGAAGCCCATCGAGTTGAAGCCGACGGCCTTGCAGTCGGCGTCGAGCTGGCAGTAGAAGGCGCACTGCTCGATCCGGAACTGCTCCGGGCAGTCGGCCTCGCTGCACGTGTACGCCTGCGCCTGGACGTCGCCCCGCGCGTAGCACCGGGAGCCCGCGGCCGTCGGCGTCGCGTCGTAGCAGGCTCCCGGGGCGGCGACGCCGTTGGGGCAGCCCGTCGTGGTGGTGGGCGGCACCGTGGACTTGCTCGACGTCGTCGTCGTCGTCGTCGTCGTCGTCTGCGAGGCCGCCGCCGCGTCGCAGTCGAAGCACTGGAAGCACGCCAGGTCGTACCAGTACAGCGGCGACGCGGCGCCGTAGTCGAAGCCGCCCTCGAGGATGGTCTCGGAGACGAAGCGGCAGGGCGCCGCGGTGCTGCTCGAGTCGTACGCCAGGGCCTTGCAGCCGGGCTGGCCGTCGCAGATGTAGGCGCAGTCCTGGAGCGAGTCCTGCTTGGGGTACGAGGAGCGGGGGAGGGCGTAGGGCGTCGGCGAGGGGGTGCCCGAGGCTCTGCAGCGCGCCGAGTCGGGCACGGGGCTGCTCAGGAAGCAAGTCCCCGGGGGCGAGACGCCGTTCACGCACGTCTGCGTGCCGGATGCCGTCGTCGACGTCGACGAGGAGCCCGCCGAGATGGTGGGGGTGCCGACGAAGGCGTCGTAGTTGTAGTCGAGGGTGAAGGAATCGATGTTCTGCGGCGTGACCTCGTTGCTGACGAAGATCTGGTCGATGTAGACCACCGCAGCGCCGCCGAGGCTGCACGTCACGGTAATGGTGAGGTCTGCCGAAGCCGTCGAGATGGGGACCTGGGTGAGGATGGGAACCCAGCTGGACGAGTCGGAGTCGGAGACGACGGTGGCGAAGATGGTCTGGTCGAACTGGGTTCCTCCAAGCGTGCCGGTCATGGAGCACGCGCCGGCCACGGTGTTGGAGACGAGATAGTAGTAGAACCGGATCGTGTAGTCGGTGCCGGGCTCGAGGTCGTTGAGCGTCTGCGAGAGACTGGCCGACGACTCGACGTCGCGCTTCCGCTCGTCGGGCTGGACCTGGTTCCTGACCGTCGCGCCGGCGCAGTCCTTTTCGCCGCTGTCTCCTCCTCCGCTGTAGCCCTTGCCGGCAAGAATCCGGATGTCGCCTCCGCCGACGGTGAAGGCCGGGACAGGGCCTGACGATCCGGGGGGGTTTGTGAGGCCGCCGTTGACGACCATGTTCTTGACGGCTCGGGGGGTCGTGCCGCAACGGCCTGCGGCGACAAGCTCCAGGGAGCCCGCGAGGGCGAGAGCTGCGAGGGAAAGGACGCGCATGGTGAGGACTCGAGGGCGAGAGGTTGAGGGAGGGCGAGCTCGCGGGCGAAGGTGCTCGCACTGGTGTCGTCCCATACTTATACGCTGAGCAAAAGGAGGTACGGGCGATCTAACCACCTAGTTCCAGGGTCTTTAGCCATGTCGATAGTTGATGGAGCCCAAAGAATTGAACGATGGGCTCAGCGGTGAACATGGAGAGTCTCGAAGCCATCCGGAGAAAACGTTCCCTTTCGGCCCAAGCCAGCAACACCATCGGCCCGGTTCGTGAGGTTAAGCCCCGGGCTTGCCCCGTAGAGGCGTAGTAGCGCAGACGTTCCTGAGCCAAAAAGAGGTCCTGGCTTGATGCGGGACGGGACTATTAGACGCCTCATTAGAAGCTTGCCGCTATCGATCTCTTAGCCGATGGCTGCCTCTCTCCTTTTTCGTATCCCGGCCGAGCGAATACATGTTGAATCGAGGGTCGATGAAGACGTGCAGACAAAATCCCCCTGCTTCCAGAATAAGTGGCTGGTTCCATCTCCTCCTAGTGCCGAGGATGTGCTGCTAGAGTCGAGAGGCTGAATCTCAACCATCAGGTCCCGAGTTTTCGGAACGTCGGGCGCTAGAATGATTCTGTGGGCCGCAATCTCGAGCTGCGATTGAGATCCGAGCTCAATTGATCGATAGTGTCCTAACGGCTTCGATAGTCCGAAGGAGTCCATGAGCGGCCTTTCTGGAGGTTATCCTCCACAAGAGCAAACATACCAGAGATTACGCAGATATCAGATGTAGACGTTGACGAGGACGCTCATAGAGATGCATACCTGCTCTAGTATTTTCCTTCACCTGTTGGGTGCAGGAATGGGCTCAGAAGACGTCTACCTCATCCAGTTGCAGCGCTTCCCCCCTCAATCACCGCGAAAAGGCCTCGGGCTTGGAACCGTACGGAATCATCCTCACCATGTGCCTCCTCTCGCCGTCCCGGAAATCAGGCACCGCCGAATGGCCGCAGCTCCGCTGATCCCAGACCACCACGGTGCCCTTCTCCCACCGGACCCGGCAGCCAAAGTCGAGGCTCCGGATGTGGTTGTGCAGGAACGCCAGCAGGTGCTGCGACTCCTCGGGCAGGAAGCCCTCGACCTGGCGCGCAATAGCCGGGTTCACGAAGAGCGCCGGCTTGCCCGTCACAGGGTGCTCGATGACCAGCGGGTGCGTTGCGTTGATGGCCTCCTTCAACGCTCGCTCCGTGCCGACGCGCCGGACCTCGCCTTCCGAGGCCGACGTGTGCAGGAGCTTCAGCGACGACAGCGTCTCGCGAAAGGCCGGCGACAGCGCCTCGTAGGCGGCGGTGAGCGACGTGAAGGCGGTGTCGCCGCCTCCGGACGCGGGCATCTCGAGGACCCAGAAGAAGGTGGTCGAGGGGACGTTGGGCGTAAAGGTCTGGTCGACGTGCCAGAGGTCGTAGGTTGCCCGAGGCCCAAGAAGCGACCTCAGGTTACCGCTGGTATACGTTAGGCGTGGCATTACTTCTCCCGAGGCTTTGCATCTCGACACTCACGACTTCTCGTCCGCATAGACGACGTGGAACTCGGGCCCGGTTCCCTTGGGATAGCCCATGGTCGGGTGATGGTGAAGCGGGCCGTAGTGCCTGACGATTTCGCGCTGCCTGTCGAAGCCAGCATCTGCGAACTTTTGATCCCTCTGGATAGGACGTCAGTGACTTCACCTTTTGCATAATACGACAGACTGACGAAAACAACGACTCCCCTCTCCGCAGCCAGCAGGGCGACTTCATCGAGACCCTCCTTGCCCAGGTCAGTGATTTGCAATCCCCGGATCTCAGTGCCAATCCTCGGGGTGATGCTTGTCACAGACGCCCCGGACTTCAACAGGGACGGCTTAGACGGGTTCGCGCGGTTGCCGGGTTCCTCGGCCTCGAACAGGGGCACCGTTTCGGGCGAGACGTAGCCGTCCGATCGGGTGGGGAGATATGCAGGGTAAAGAGGCTCAGAAGACATGACAGCGAGGGGTTCGTGCTGGGCGGGAGGGAGCAAGTCTGTGCTACAAGACAAGATGGTTGTGGTTCGACATGTCGACGAGCGACTCGGCCTCATATTGTAGCATCGGCATAACCATCCCCATCGACGGCCTCGACGTCGGCTGCATCCCGACTCGATTCGACTGAAGGGGAAATATCCGCTGTCGTCATCTGCAGCCAAGCCCACGATGCGGCACTAGCCCGAGGATAAGCTGCGCACCATTTCTGCCGCCGAAGACGCCATCGCGGCTTTCCGGGGACGAGCAGCACCCATTGACGCGTCGACGGTCCAATCAGAGCAGTGATTATCGAAACATTGCGTGCAGCGAGCGCACAGTCTCGCGTGGTATTTCTTGTCTACCGACAGAAGCCAAAGTCATGGGTGGTCGTGGAGAGAGTCGCTTATGAGTCGGGTTGATAATCAGGATTTGCCCAATCTGGAGTGCTCAGTGGTGATTTCGTCATGACAGCCTTGGGATGAGGAGTGAGGGAGACGAGGGTGACGATGGCGTTCACAGAGCTAACTGGATACTGCAAGCATTGAAGTGAGGGGTGACGGCATAAATACAAAGCATCCGCCTTCACCTTGATGCTCCTTCATCGGTGAAGCCGCTGAGCGACGAGCAAACATGTCGCCCACAGCAAGTCTCAAGGACAACGCCGTCACCGAACAGCGGACAGTCGACTTTTCCGAATCGACATCATGGCTCGCCAGGGTCCATCCCTACTTCAAAGACCCAAACCACGTCTTGCTCCTGAAGCTCGACTTGCTGCTGCTATCATGGGCCTTTGTCGCCGGCGTAGGCAATCCCCTCGCAACCATCTTTCCCATCGCTAACTCTCCCCCCCCAGCTCTTCAAGGACATGGACCAGAGCGCCACCACGGCCGCCTACGTCTCGGGCATGAAGGAGGATCTGGAGCTGTATGGCAACGAGCTGGTTGAGTTCACGACGTACTTCTCCATCGGATACGCCCTCTTCATCGTCCCCTCGCAGCTGATCCAGACGCGCGTGCGGCCGTCCATCTTCCTGCCCATCTGCGAGGTGGCCTGGGGAATGCTCACGCTCTTCACCTACAAGGCGCCCAACGCGAGGGCCGTCTTCGCGCTGCGCTTCCTGCTGGGCGTCTTCGAGTCGACGTCGTGGCCGGGCATCGTGTCGCTGATCCTGAACTGGTACACGCCCAGGGAGCTCGGCAAGCGGCTGGCCATCTTTGGCGTCAGCGGCGTCGCCGGGAACATGTTCCTGGGCATCGTGCAGGCGGCCCTGTACCGGAACCTCGACGGCGTCCGGGGCCTCGCGGGCTGGCAGTGGCTGTTCGTCGTCTCGGGCGTCACCACCATGTTCTGGGGCTTCGTGGGCCTCGTCGCCATCCCCGACTCGCCGTCCATGACGCGCGCCGCGTACCTCTCGGAGCGGGAGAGGGACCTCGCCCGCGCCCGCATGGCCGACCACGGCACGGAGACGGCCAAGATGATCCCCGTGGCGGTGCTGGCCCGCAAGCTCAAGCTGCTGGCCCGGAGCCCCGTGTCGTACCTCTTCCTCGCCGCCTACCTGCAGTTCGCCTGGAGCCAGCGCGCAAACGCCTACTTCCTGCTGTACCTCAAGGGCCTGACCGACGCCCGCGGCGACCCCCTGTACTCGGTGTACACGGTCAACCTGATCCCGCTGGGCGGCTACGCCATCAGCATCGTCACCAACGTCGGCTTCAACGCCCTCAGCGACTGGAAGGGCTGGCGCTGGCAGGTGTCGGTTGGCGTCGCGGCGCTGCAGCTGCTCGCCACGAGCGTCCTCGCCGGCTGGCCCGGTTCGCGTCCGACCGTCATGGCCTTTTACTTCCTGACGTACGCCACGGCCGCGTGGGGGTACGCGCTGCTGGCGTGGATGGCCGAGATATTGCGCAAGGAACCCGAGGTCAGGTCCGTCCTCGTCGGCGTCGCCGTCACGCTCGTCTACGTCGGCCACGCCACCATTCCTCTCCGGGTGTGGAGGGTGAGTGACAGCCCGAGATACCCGATCGGCTTCCCTCTGGCCGCAGCCTTTTCGGCAGGCAGCATCATGTCGATTCTGGGGCTCAAGTTTTACGTCGACAAGTATCCCGACATTGCCGATTGGGGGCTGGACCGGGAGGGAGCAAAGGCCAGGGCCACGGAGGAGGTTATTGCTGGTGATGGCTCATAGGAGTATCCCAGTATGTTTATCAAACGTGCTATTGTGACATTAGGTTTCCAAAATATACCCCATAAGTTATACCCCATGTACGTATGTATCACGCCCACTCGACCAACTTCTTCGCCGTCTCCATCCTCGCCTCCGTCTTCATGACCCCCTCGGACAACAGCGGGAGCAGAGCCCCCAGCGGCCCCGAGTGGACGTAGCGATAGCTCGACGCGGTGCTGGAGGCAAAGTAGGCCCAGTCGTGCGCCTTCTTGTCGACAATCTCGACGGCAAACTTGCGCAAAAAGCGCTGGCAGTTGTTGAAGAAGAGGTTGTAGAAGCCAAACCCGGCCGCCGTCGCCCTGCACGCCTCGTCGACCTGGTCCGTTGTCTTGCGCGTCCACCCAATCACGCTGACGTAGAAGCCGTCGACCTCGGGCGTCCTCGACGTCCTAATGGCCTCCCGGCGCCTCTCTTCGTCGACGCGGCACGCCGAGATGCTGTACTGGTACCGTGCTCCCCAGCCGCCGACGCTCGTCCAGCCGTCTCGGTTGTCGTCTGCGTCGTCGTCGTCGTGGCCGGCCGGCCCCGGCTTTGCGGCTCGGAGCTCGTACTTGTGGCCGTGGGTGATGAGGGCCCAGTGCTTGACCTGGCCGTTCCAGACGTGGTGCGAGAACCAGACGCGCTCGCCGCGGGTCGTGTCCGAGTCTTGGAGCAGGCGCTGCTTGGCTTGGCCTCGAGTGGCTGCTCGATAGAGCGTTGTGGCGGTGATCTTGGCCGCCTTTTTGGCACCGCGACTGACGAGAGTTGATAGAGGCATTGGTGTGTTTAGAGAGGCGTCTCGAAGACTGCTGCTCTGTCGTCCTTGGTCGGACCTGTATAGTGAGTATCGAACCTCTCCGACGGCCTCGATCGCCAAGCAATATATAACAAACACCACTCAGCATTTGCGACAACCTCATTCCAAATACTCAGGGGCCGTCTGCCATCGCAGACACCAAGCCTGCGCATCAAACGGCCCCCATCCCGAGTCCTACGAGGCTTCCCAGCAGGCAACTTCAATTGCAATATGCTTCTTACACCCCAACGGACACGGATGCGTCATTTGCCGATGCAGCTCGTACATGAGCCTTGCGAAATGTGTGTAGGTGATTTGCCAAACGTCCTCGAAACTCTTGGAATCCCGTTGATAGACACCTCCCTGGCTGAGAGCCGAAGCTCGCCGTCTCGGCCGAAGGTTGCGCCATGCTGGGGGCCGAAATGCACTGCTTCGCCAGGACGGCTGGGAGGTGCCAGAGTTGCGGCCATCTTGAGCTCAGTCTTTGTCGTAACTCGGCTGTCGTAACTCAACGAGGCGCAGTCGTTCCCTCGACGATCTGGCACTACAGCAGGGCGCGCTGCCTGATGTCGACGGTCAGATGTGCTGACTGCATAATGAATAGCCATGACTTGAGTAGGCTGACACGTCGATCGGCCTTCTTTCGGTCCGGGCACCGAGAGTCCTGTGAGACTCGGGGAAACTGGTCGAGACGAGGCCGTCGGAACATGTTGGTCGACGAGGTTAACATTCAGATAAACTAACGGAGCGTACAATTACATACTATCACTCATCTCCTACAAGCCCTGCCATTACTCCAAATGAAGAGACTAAACAACTCTCCCCGCCTCCTAATGCCTAGCCCTCATCCTCACACGAAACACATAGTAAAGAACAATAGCCATGAAGATGTTGAAGCCGATAAAGGCCCAAAAGATGCCGTAGTTGCGCCACCTCTCGCTCCAGTAAATCTCGGAACCCGCGAGGTACTGGTCGGCGGTGCTCAGCGTGCAGTATCGACACTTTGACCTGTCCAGGGGATTCTGCAGCTTCCCGGGCGCTTGTTCGAGGAACGGCCTCAGGTACTCCTCGCACGTCTGGCCGGCGGGGGGATTGAAGATGGGCGTCTCTCGCTCGGAGCAGCTAATCTCCCGGCCGTGCAGGGCCGTCGACACGATGCCGCCGATCCAGTAGGTAAAGGGCGACACGCGGTACATGAAGATCCAGAAGCCGGGAAGGGCCGTCGGGGTCTGCAGCACGCCGCTGAAGATTGTGCTCATGAGGGAGAGCAGGGTGACGACGCTGGCGGCCGTCTGCTCGTCGGGCAGGGCGGCAATGGTCATCTGGGCAAAGGAGCTGGCGTAGATGAAGAGCTGGATGACGAAGAGGAGGACCAGGACCTGGCGCGCCGAGCTCTGGATGCCGACGACGGGATAATAAAAGCAGGCCCAGATGAGCACGGCGGTGACGATTTGATACGGAATCTCGACCACCACGTTGGCGATGATGAAGGCCTTCCACGAGTAGGCCTTGCTCGGGCGCTCGCGCACTTCGTAGAGGGAGCGCTGGGTGATGAAGAGTGGCTGGATCTGCTGCACGATCGTGGAGAAGATGGTGGTCAGGAGGAAGACGGCAAAGATGACGTTCTGCGTGCCCGCCTGCGTCCGGTCGGCGTCGAAGAAGGAGAAGCCGATGAAGAGGCCGGCGGCGATGCCCAGCATGAACTTGGCAAAGATATAGCTGGGCATCCGCCAGTACTGCTGGAACACGCGGTGCGTCACGGCGCGGACCTGGGCGGGAAAGGGCATGGCAAACTCGGCGTGCGAGGAGGCCTCATCATCACCAGCGGCCTTTTCGCCCTGCTTCTCGGCGTGGATGCGGTCGATCTCGGCGTCGACGGCGGCGCGCTGCTCGCTCTCCTTCCACACCGTGTGCCAGTCCTTGCCCTCGGGATTGGCGCCGCTGTTGCCTATCTCGAGGAGGTACTCGGCCGGGTTCTCCTCCTCGCCGCAGCGGCGGGCGCCCTTGCTCTCAAAGTAGCCCAGCATGTCCCGCGAGCCCTCGCCAATGTCGCCAAAGTAGACGGTGCGGCCGCCCTTTGCCAGGAACAGCAGCCGGTCAAACTCCTGGAAGAGGATGGCGCTGGGCTGGTGGACGGTGCACAGCACGGCCTGGCCCGAGTCGGCGAGCTTGCGCAGGAACGAGCAGATGGCCCACGAGCTCTGCGAGTCGAGGCCGCTGGTGGGTTCGTCGAGGAAGAGCAGCAGCTTGGGCTTGGCCGCCAGCTCGACGCCGATGGTGAGGAGCTTGCGCTGCTCGACGTTGAGGCCCTCGCCGGGCACGCCCACGACGGCGTCGGCGTAGTCTTCCATGTTGAGCATCTTGATCACCTCCTCGACAAAGGCGTACTTTTCCCGCTTGCCGACCGACGGCGGCTGCCGCAGCATGGCGCTGAACTGGAGGCTCTCGCGGACCGTGGCGGTTTCGAGGTGCAAGTCTACGGCGGGTTAGGGATAGGTCACTTTGGGATGGGACGATACACACCTTGCTGCTGCACGTAGCCCGTCTTGCGCTGGAAGCTGGCGTCAAAGGGCTTCCCGTTGACGAGCATATCGCCCGTCACGACGCCCATGCTCACGCGCTGAGCGAGCACATCGAGCAGCGTCGTCTTCCCAGCCCCAGAGACGCCCATCAAGGCCGTCAGCGTACCGGGCTTCACCCAGCCAGCGACGTGGTCGAGCAGTCTTCGCTGCTCCTTTTTAATCTCAATGTCGTAGACGACGTCGCGCCAGGTGAAGATGTCCTTTTGCGGCTCCATGGCCTTGACGTCTCCGCCGCTCGCGCTCTCCTTTCCCGGCGAGTCTGCCTGCAATTCTTCGTCCTGCTGGGATTTCGCCTTGCCCCTGAGGAGGTGAGCCGGCACGGCGCCCCTCCGAAAGACGAGGGCCTCGGCCGTGCTGCTCGTCGAAGAGTTGACCTCAATGGCGACAAAGTAGACGGCGGTGAAGCCCACCAGAAAGGCAATCAGGATGCCAAAGTCGCGCCAGACGTTCGAGTAGTAGTACTCGTAGTTCTGGGCGATGAAGGCGTCTCCGCTAACCGTCGCCTGGCCGGCCACGGCGCCCGTGACGGCGCAGATCCACGAGTCGCCCTGCAGGGGCGTGTAAGGGGGCACGATGCTGGAGCAGGTGAAGTCGCGGCCGTGGAACTCGTTGGCGACGAGGATCTCGAAGCTGTAGAAGATGGGGTTGACCCAGCGGATCCAGCTGAACCACGGCTTCATCTCGGGCGGGGTGATGGTGAAGCCGACGTAGACGACAATGGCCAGCACCAGGACGCCCGAGAGGGCCATGGCCTGCGAGACGGTCCGGGTCACGGCCGCCATGGTGCGGAAGACGGCGCTCATGACAAAGGTCGAGATGTAGGTGACGAGGAAGTACAGGAAGAAGTTGCCGGGCTCGCGGCGCAGGCCGGCCATGAAGTACAGCACCACGTTGAAGACGGTGGCCGTGGCGAACTTGATGGGTATGTCAGCCACCAGACCGGCGGCGGCCTCGCACGCCGGATGGTAAAAGGCAAACGACGCGTGCTTCTCGACAATGGGCCGCTGGGCGTACAGGCTGCCAATCTCGGAAATGGCCGTCAGCGCGTTGAGTAGCACCGCCATGAACAGCACCGAGCCCTTGGCGTAGAAGCCGACGGTGGCGTCGGGCGTGCCGAAGAAGATGGACCCAATGATGAGGGCCAGCACGAGCTGCACGAAGACCTGCGTGCCCGTGGCCGACATGTCGTTCCAGATGCGCTGGTACGCCCGCTTGGTGCACAGCTGCACCTGCTTGGCCACGCTGAGCGTGTAGGGCGACTTGGGCCGCGCGTGCCGGGACTGCTGCTTGTGCTTCTGCTCGCGGAGCTGCGCAATGCTCTCGCCCTGCCGCTCGACCACGTACTCGGTCTCGTAGGCGTCAATGTCGGCCCGGAGCGCCGCGTACTCGGGCGACGCGCGCCAGCACCGCTCAAAGTCGTCGGGCGTCCGCGGGACCTTGCTCTCCATGCCGGCCCGGGCCTTCCTCTCGACCGGGTTCGTCACCGACGTGAGGAAGTCGCCCGTCGTCTGGCGCGGCGGGCAGTGCCAGCCCTGGCGCTCGAAGAAGCCCCTCGCCAGCTCGGCGGGGCCAAAGTAGATCTGGCGGCCCTCGTACAGCACGACGGCCTTGTCGAAGAGGTCGTAGATGGCCTGGCTGGCCTGGTAGATGGCCACGGCGTTGGCCCTCCCGCCCATGTCGGCCGAGCTGCGCAGCGCCGACACGAACTTGAGCGCCGTGGCCGAGTCGAGCCCGCGCGTGCTGTTGTCCCACGCGGAAAAGGGGGACCCCGAGAGCACCATCTCGGCCAGCGACACGCGCTTGCGCTCGCCGCCCGAGACGCCGCGGATGAAGTCGTTGCCGACTTTGGTGTTGTACGTGTGGCTGAGCCCAAACGCGGCCATGACCACCTTGGCCACGTACTGCACGAAGTCCTTGCGGCTCATGTTGTTGATTCGGTTCGACGGCGTGCGCACCGACGCGGCAAACTCGAGCGTCTGGCCGACGGTGAGGTGAGGGAAGTGCCGGTCGACCTGGGGGGTGTAAGCGATGGACATGTCAGACGGGTGCTGTTGTTGTCTTACCTCCTGGTTGTAAATGGCCTCGCCCTTAAACTCCTTCTTCATCAGCTTCTGCGGAATCCCGTCGTAGTGAATGGCCGAGTCGCCGTCCAGGCTCAGCCCGTGCAGCTCTCCGCACAGCGACTTGAGCAGCGTCGAGCAGCCGGAGCCGGGCCGCCCGAGGCAGATGAGCAGCTCGCCGCTGCGGACGAGCCCGTCGAAGCCGCGCAGGATCTGCTTGTGCTCCTTCTTGCCAAAGCTGAAGAACTCGCCCGGTCGCAGCGGCGCCGTCAGCACCGAGCCGACCGTCTCCTGCACCCGGACGGCCTCGCCCGTGCCCGACACGCAGAGGTCCTTCCAGGCCACGCCCGTCTGCTTGGCCGTGATGTCCTGCTCGCGCAGCGTCTGGGCAAAGTTGCGCAGCCACTTGTGCAGGTCGAACTGGTCGCTCTGGGGGTCCAGCGCCGGCGAGTCCTCGTCGTAGGTGACGAGCGTGTGCACTCGGGAGAGGCCGCCCTCGGGCCCGGCCGCCGCGACCGAGTGCCGCCGGGAGAGCACCGTCGCGATGCGCACAATCTCGTCTCGGTCGCTGGCGTCGATGACCGTCATCGTGTCGGCGCGGCGGAAGCCCGGCCGCTTCTTGCCATCGTCTGAGCCTCCGTCGCGGGACGAGCCGTCGTCGTCGAGGGCGTCGAGGACCTCTTCCGAGTGTCTGGCGGCGACCTCGAGCTCGTCGTCCTTTTGCGAGGAAGCCATCTTGAAAACAGATTGGGTCTACTTGCTAGGGAGGATGGTCTCATCTACAAAGACGGCACGACGCCTCCCTCTTATAAGATTCTGCATTCCATGCTCCCGCCTCCCCCGGACATAGGGCAGCTTAGCAGAAACCTTGGCCGGAGGTAAACAAAGCCATGCATGGCTTGGCGTTGAAGAGCTTTTCTGGAGTTAACGGCACGTCTGCAGAAAGCCACTCCAATCAGCCACGGGCAACGAGGGAAAACGGCCCTTCGCCAATACGTCAATATCTCAGTCGGCGCGGCGGGGTTTCAGACCCTCCGTCTCGCCGACAGTTGGCCCTTCAGACCATCCCATTCGTCGCTCGGGCGGTTGAGACGGTTGGCGAGAGAAGCCACCAAAGGTTAAGGGGGAGACCGGCAAACATTAAAATGATATCATGGCCCAAAGGCTTCGCATCCGCCGCTTAGTCATTGGCCATTCTGCCAATTTCGCTTTCGTCATGCTCGAGTTGAGGGGTCTAGGGAAGAAACTCAGAGACAAATGGAGAGCTGCAGGCACTTTGCCTCTGTCGGCGTTTCGGGGAGATTGCGAATGGAACGCCGTCGGCGTCGTGCTGGAATGCGACTCTCCGACAAGAAGATTGACTCGCATTCCATCGTCATTGGCGAGCAGCTGCGCCCGTATGCTCCGTGACCGCGCCCGTATGCTCCGTGACCGCGACCGTCCGCTGATTCGGCGGGCCAACAAGTCTCGTCGGAAATCTCGCCGACACCATCTCGCTGGTTCTGACGTGAGCGTGCAGGTACCCTGCAGCGAACAGGCCCAACATGCATCGTTAGTTAAGCCTCTTAGTTTCGTAGTCTACTTCCTAGTTGCTTGTATTCGCCAAGTTGTTTCCGCAGGGCTGTTCTGGCCAAGGACCTGACCCTGAACAGACGACGAGATAAGGCGGGAGACTTATGTAATAGATGTAATTGAGCTACTTAGCTATGGGTACCATATCACTCCCCGATTCTGAAGTTACATACTTAGGTAAAAGAGACATATACACAATCTTCCTAAGAGAAGGTGGACTCGTAAAACTCGGCGAGCGTCGTATCAAATGAGGTAAAAGACACCAGTCTTCTATCCGCACTCTGCGCCTGACAGAAGCAGCAGCTCCGTCAACAATCTTCATCCGGCGCCATCAACATCCCGGGACGGAAACCATGAGTTACTTCCACGGCCCGTACATCTTCGTCTTGGACTCGGGCTCATAGTCGGCGGCCTGCGACTCGTCGACCCTCTTGCGCGTCTCCTGCGCCACCATGCGCTTCAGCCGCTCGCTCCCCGAATACTCGAGGCCGTGCCTTAGCTTGTCGCGCAGCTCGGGGAGGTGCTGCACGTCGTTGACGCAGTACCGCTCCACGACGCGGTCCAGCGGCCGCCGGTTGAAGACTTCGTACGAGCCGCCCAGGTCCGGCCGGAACAGCCGCGCGCCCGCGTCCTTGACGGCGCTCCACTCGCGCTTCTGCTGCGTCGTCAGGGCCGCGTGGTTCCGGATCGTCTTCTCGAGGCCCATGAGGAAGGTCCGGCGGCCGGGCCCGCGCAGCGCGTTCTCCATGAGCTGCACGTCCTCGACGCCCTGGAGGCGCACGCCAAAGTGGGAGAAGAGCGCGTCCGAGTCGTTGCGCACGTCGAAGAAGACCTTGGTGGTGCCGGGGGACTCGAGGATCGACTTGAGCGAGGCGCCCGCGCCGTTGCACGTGGAAAAGGCCACGGCGCCGAGCGTGTGCACGTCGACGAGGTACGCGCGGCGGCCGGGGCGAATGAAGATTGTGACGAGGGAGAGGGTGCCGTGGCGTCCGAGGGAGACGCCTTCGAGGTCGATGAATAGGTCCGAGTCGCCGGGGGGAAGCGCCATGATGGTGTCGACGAGGCTGACGAGGCTGTCTTGGCTGTCGACCATGACGGGAGGCGTGGTACTGTCGACCATGACGGGCGGGACGATATTGATGGACATCATTAGGTGCTGAAGCTGTCTGATAACCAACTGGGAGAACGAAGTTGAGGATTGACTTGGTCTGGCAGCCAGTGTCGTCAGCAGCATTCTCTGCGGTTCTTATACTCATCGCCCAAGTAGGTTTGCCAGGACTTGTTATACTTTTCTCCCCGTCCTGGTCGGTCTGCTGAGAGCCTCGCCGTTGCCTGCGCGGCCTCTGCTATGCGGCCGGAGACTCGGCCCTTGCGCCAACAGTAAAGCTTGAGGATTGGCCATTCTTTTCCATGGCGTTCTCTGGGACAATGAATGTTGATGCCCGTGTCAAACTCAACACGGCAGGTAACATGGTGAGCAACGGTCAGGAAGCTCGAGTCATTTTCGTTAAATCATAACAACCGCAACAAACCTTCTTCTAACAACTCCATCCCGGACCTCCGGTGAGATTCACATCCGTTGACTTAACACTAAACTCGACACGACGGCGAACAAGACGGCAAAGGTGGATGGCCAGGGTATGTAGCCTTTCCACCATATCCAATGCACAAAACAAGATACTCTTTCCTTCTGGGCATCTTGAAGGGGACCTTTGGCGGCCGTGGCCTCCAAAGTTACTCACACCGCGAATCCTTGTCCCAACCAAGGCTCACTTCAGCACAGCCCGGGTCGACAAATCCTACCACGTCGAACCAACACACGTTGGTCGGGGAAGAACAAGCAGAAGTGTAAATACCCATCTCCTGCGCAGTGCCAAGGCACACTATACTTTAATATAGGCGCAGTCCAAGTTGGCCCATTCCTGGTCCAGCTTCTGTTGTTTTGTTGTTATCACAGCCATCATCATGAGACCTCGCGGCCGCTTCCCGCGGCCAGGCCCATTTTGCAGGCAGCCAGCGGCTGGAGGTAACCAGAAGCAAAGCCCAAGGAGGTCCAGCGAAGCATCAATCCGTATTCGCAGCAATTGAAGTTTCAGGAAGGAACGGTTCCTGCTACTGCCACTGGCAGTGCCATATCACGTCGAGAATTCAGGACAGCTCTCGTCAGGACAGCTCTCGGCAGAACTGCCTTCACAACCGCCACACAATATTCACAAATGGAAAAACGCGCACCTTTAAATGTAATCCAGCATATACTCCAATTGTCCCAGGGATGATACCGAAATCTATGTGCCTGAGTAGCTATGTAACCAGAAAAGACGTCTCACAATGCATCCCGATAATGTAATAAATCAAAGAACACGCTCGTCACATGCTTTCCTCTCGTCCTCCTCTTTTCTTTGCCCTTCTTCCTCTCATTGGTGTTACAGGTAGGTATGATTTACCAAGGCTTGACCTTCTGCATGCTGCCCTCCTCCTGAAGAGCCTTGTGCAGGTCGAAGCTGTTGAAGAGCAGGTGAGGCTCATGGGCCATGCCCTTCTTCAAGCACTCAAACTCGGCCTTCTCGTAGTAGGCGGTCAGGATAGGTTGGTACACGGGGTGCGCGCACTTCTCGATGATGACGCGGGCGCGCTCGCGGGGCGAAAGGCCGCGGACGTCGGCGAGACCCTGCTCGGTGACGATGACGTCGAGGTCGTGCTCGGTCTGGTCGACGTGGGTGCACATGGGCACGATGCACGAGACGCCATGGGGGTCGGTCTTGGATGGGCGCGTCGAGGGGGTGTGCATGATGGAGTACTTAGAGCTTCGGAGGAAATCGGCTGAGCCACCGAGGCCGTTCAGCATGCGGGAGCCGTTGACGCAGGTCGAGTTGGCGTGGGCGTAAATGTCGACCTCGACGGGCGTGTTCATGCCGATGATGCCGAGGCGGCGGATGACCTCGGGCGCGTTGGAGATGGACTGGTTGCGGAGCAGAACCTTGGGCGCGTAGGCGTCCCAGTTGTCGTAAAAGCGGCGGAAGCCCTCGGGGGAGAAGCGGATGGACGTGGCAGTGGCGAAGTCGAGCTTGCCAGAGTCGAAGAGGTCGAGGAAGGTATCCTGGATAACCTCGGTCCAGACGACGAGGTTCTTGAACTTGGACTCGTTGAGGCCACCGATGATGGCGTTGGCGACGTTGCCAATGCCAGACTGCAGAGGCAGCAGGTTTTCGGGGAGGCGGCCGTGGGTGACCTCGTGCTCGAGGAACTCGATGAGGTGGTTGGCGATTCTGAACGAGTTCTCGTCCGCGGGGGCGTTGTCGGCGGTGGCGTCCTGGTAGTCGGACTCGACCACGGCGACGACCTTGGCGGGATCAATGGGGATGGACTCGGTGCCGATGCGGTCGCGGACACCGGTGATGTTGAAGGGCTTGCGGTAGGGGGGGAGATCCATCATGGTGATGTCGTGGAGGCCCCTGAAGGAGGGAGTGGCGGTGTTGACCTCGATGATGATCTGGATGACGCGATTAGTCGGCGTGTCATGCCGAGAGTGCCCATGCGCAAACTCACCTTGTCGGCCATCTGGATCAGCTCGGGAGTAGCACCGACGGAAGCGCCAGGAATGATGCTGCCATCCTCGAGAATCTCGGTGGCCTCAACAACCGTGACGTCGAGGTTCTTGTTGTCGCGGTCCTTGGTGTAGAAGCCCTATTTCGAATCAGCGCGAGCTCCCCTCGTGCAAGCTCCCGAACGTACGTAGACGAGATCAGTAGGGAACATGGACAAGTGCTTGTCGAAGAAGTTGATGCGACCAGCATTGATGCCCTTTGAGATCTCCTTTCCGACCTGGTGGGGGCTTCGGCGGTTGATCATGTCGAGACCGGCCCATCGGTTCTCCGTCTCGGCGCCAGAAGAGGCACCGACGAAGAGGGAGTACTTGAGCTGGCCCTGCAGCTTGTTGTTCTCGACATGGTCGGCCATGGCCGTGGGGACCTTTCTGTTGCGCGAGCGGCATGTTAGTGGGTGTTCTCGACAGTTCTTTCGTAGCCACACGAAGCTCGGGAATTCGGTTGAATTCGAGGCGGGAAAATAACACCCGGAGGCAAGTCGGGATTTGCGGCCGGCGGGGGACGCTCGGGGGCAACGTACTTGGGGTAACCGACGCCAGTGAAGCCGGACCAGCCAATGTAGGCGCCATTGGGGAAGTGCTTCAGGGTGTCCTCGGGTCGGCAGAGCTTCTTGAGGAGAGCAGGGTTGCGAATGCGCGCCTTGAGGGCGGCAGAAGCGACGGGGGAGGCCATGACGATGCGACGAGAAGAAGAAGAGGTAGAGTGGAGAGGAGGTCGACGAAACCCAATTGACGAGACGAAGGAGAGGAAGAAGAGAGACCGCCGAGGAGGAGGAGGAGGAGGGAGCGGGAGAAAAGGAGGAAGTGGTGAGATACAAGTAGTGGAGGAGAAAGAAAACCGAAGCGGCGCCCCATGATGCCCCCGACGAACTAGCGACGTCGTCCGAGGCAGGGATTGTAGCAGTACACTCAGGGCACCTCATCCCTCCGCGTCGGTGGTTTTGTTCCAGTGGCCGAGGCCATGTACTGTACTTCGGCTGGCAGGTGCAGCCCGACAATGGTGGACTCGTGGAGGGGACGAGGGGTTCTTGCCTTCTCCAATTCCCCATTTGCGGTGGGGCCATCAGCCCACCGTAGCACAATTGAACGGCAGGTACGGGAGAGTACATGATGCATACGAGGATGGACAGCTGGCCTTTTGGGCGCGTATTAAAAGGGTGTTGTGCCCATCACCATGTGGTATGGTAGTCTGCCAGGCACAGTGACAAAAGGCTTCGATCTGGTTGTTCAAGCCTCGCCTCGCACAGCGAATAGGCTGGCATCACCCGAGCCGTCGCAAGTGGGGTCCTCTCCAAGGTGACGTGAGGTGAGGGGACGGTGAAGGATTTCAGCCACATCCGCTGCATGTACCTCGAACAATCGACGCGACAGTTTCTCTGTGTCATTGCATGTTTATTGACCTGCGCATCGCAGGGAACAAAATCACTCGCTGTTGGGCGCATTATATCCTCGGAATCGACGCCCGGGCAGCATAATATCGCAAATGGCTGCGGCACAGAATCCCATGGGCTCCCCAGGCTCCCCAGGCTCCCCATGTTCTCCGTGCTCCCCATCAGTCGACATGCGCAAATCGCGATAACAATGGACTGACTTTTGTTGCGTCTGAGCCATCCTGTTTACTGAGAGTTCACAAATACCATGCAACTCGCCAATCAAGCCCCTGCCCAGCTTTCATGGGCCTTTTTGCCTGCAATTGAACAGACGACAGGCATGCAAACTACTATGTACCAGCTACCCAGGTGAGGCTCAACTCCCCCCTCTCAGCCACCTCCGGCCACGCCGCTCTCCCCAACCGTAACCCGGAACCGAGACACCCGTGCCTTCCACCACTTTTCTCCACCGCGACTGCCTCTTCTGGCCCCTGGAGCCTTCCGTCCGGCCGAGATATGCACGGGCCCTTGTCGGCATCACTCGGCTATCACCACCACACTCGTGCGACGAGTTGAACGATTCGCGTCGCAAATGAAGGCTCGACGTTTTTACCCCGGGATCTGGTCGGCAATCCCTGGCGAATCACGGCCGCGAGATGCATACCCCGACTTGTTCATTTCTTCAAATCATCCCCAAAAGCTCTGCGGACTGGCCCCGGACTCCGACCACCGAGCGCCGAACCGCACCGTGCCCCGGACCCGCGTCCCACATTCTTCTTGGGGGAGGGCAATGTACTGTACATGGGCTGCGGGAGGCCAAGAGGTCCTGGCTTGTCGAAATTCGAGCTATTCAGGGGGGTTGTTCGTCCTCGCCGGGGTTACGGAGCGGAAGCCGTTTGATAAATTGCCAGATCCTGGGGTAATCTGGCTCGAATCTCAAGTTATGTGCCGGTGGTTAGTCGCATAGTTTTACGTGCAGTTGATATCCGGGCAGGGGTTTCGATTATTCCAGAGATGATTACAATTCGTACAGTTCGTTTATTGACTACCATAATCCCAAGTCCTTCCTGGAAGCTCTCGTGAGCCACTCGCAAGGCTCGATCTGAGATACATCAGTAGTATTTCGCCTGCCATCTTACAATCGTGTCTTCTCGCCTCACATTCTCACCTCGACACCGACGACTTCATCCTGGCCCAAGAGTTAGCGGCGGACATATCGTCCAAAGACGTAGCCCAGGGCGAAGGTTGGGAAAAGTACAGGCAGAGCAGCCCCCAGATGGGTAAGACCTCGCGCGAGGGTGGCTAGGATCACTGAAGTCCGGCTTGGTCCCTGAACTTGTTGCTCTCGGGCTTGCGCCAGGGCATGCTCCACGGCTTGCTGCACGGCTTGCTCCTCCTCTCGCTGGCGGCGGACTCGAGCCTCGTACTCTAGGACGGCGGGGCCCAGGAAGACCTCGTCGTCTTCCTCCTCAAAGGCCACCGGTCCGTCGCCGCGGTAAGGAATAGGAGCCATCAGTCGCACTTGGAAATCCCGGCGTTGTTGCTCAGCTTCGAAGTCTGAGAGTCGTCGCTCGGCTGCCATTGCGTTAGTTGGTCCGTTGCTCGTTGGTGGTTGTCTGGCTTGATATCGTAGATGTAGTCGTCTGGTAAGAGTGTGGATGATGGTGAAGAGGATAAAAAACCTCCAGGAGAGAGAAGGACGAGGGTTTTATTGCAGACATTCCCAGTTTGTTCATATGTTCATCGTGTTTGCACTTCGCGTGTACATCACCCTGTGGGTGAATCACATAGTCCAGCAGCAACACATTCAGCGGATCATTTCCACGCCTCCAGGTGCAATCGCATAGTGTTCTGCGACGCAAGACCCCAAATCCCCCGCAAACACTCCCATCTACCTACACCTGCGCCGCAGATCAAGGTCCGTGTTCTCGCGGGCTTCCTCCGGACTCATGTTCGAACACCACATGGCGGCCCACCTGCTGTTCTGCGGATCCGAATCACGACCTCTTATCAGCCCTACGAGATTGCCGTACGCCATCATGCCATGGCGCGTTTCAAGGAACCCGGCGCTCTCTTCTCGAAGCTGCAGGTGCCTTGCATCCCACGTGTCATGACATGGGAGCTGTCGTGTTCTGTCGGATACACCCCCCACCAGGCATGTTCCTACGGCCAGGTCCCGACCGACATGTCATGACGCCAATCGGCATCTTTCCGACGGCGATGGTTCTTCGGGCTGGATCTGTTGTTCCTGGCCTGATCGAGCATGTGCTGGGAAGAGGATCTCTGGGATGAGATCATGCCGAGGCTCATGACCCCGGGTCAGACGCAGTCATGACACCACATTGGGAACAAGATCAACAACTGGCATTCCTTGAAATCGTACATGATATTCTATCCTCATCTACTAATATGATATGTTTATTCTAATCTGATGGAAGCAACATCATCCATCTCCTCCAAGCAGTCCAGTTCCTATGTTTGACAAACTCCCTTCATCCGGGACCCACGCGCACAGCAACCGCTCATTCACTCATCGCTCCAAACTCATGCGTAAAACATTATCCATTAACCATCGTACGTGAAGAATCCCCCATCAAATGTCCGACCGTTCGACGTGTAGAAAAACCCTCTCGGCGCTCAACCCTTGGGCGGCTCGCCGGTTCCGCAGAGACGCCACGGCCACGGTGACGGCCCTTTCCACGGCGCTGCCGCCGCACACGGCTACCGCGACGGATCCGGGGACAGTGCCGGCGGCGCTGTTCAGCAAGCCGGCCATGTCTGGACGGCCTTGCGTCTCGACGATGGAGGAGGCGTCGTAGCCGTAGCCCTCGTCCAGACCGAGTTCCACCTCTTCCTTGAGCAGTTGGTCGGCTCGCTCGCTGCCCACCGACTCGTTCGAGTCGATGGAGAAGCGCTGCATCTCTACGCCGTCTCCCCTCTCGTCCTTGCCTTCCTCCACCTCGGGCTCAGGCTCCGACGCCATCAGCCTCTCTCGGCTCTCATTCGCCGGGCTCTCATGCAAATCGGCGAAGTGCTGGCCGCCCTTTGTGACGGCAACCTCGATCCGAACAGAAATCCCCATCGCCTTTGCTCTGGATACGAGGCGAGACACACGCTGGAGGTACGGTTCCACGTGGGCTTTGCGTCGTGCGACGTAGAGGGCCGCAATCCTTCGCACGCGGCCAAACGACTTGGACGTGAGCAGATCCTCGAGGACGGGGGTGGTGAATGAGCCGCCCGTCGATGCCGCGACCAGGATGACGGTTTCGTATTGCCTCCAGTTGGGAAGAGTGCCGTATGGACCTGCGAGGAGGACTCGCAGAGCTCCGTCGCTTCCATTGTGATCAGCCTTCCTGGCCCAGGTGTTGAGGTCTCTCGTGAAACCGCTCTTCGTCTTGAGAACGAGTTGCAAATCTCGGCTTGACGTCTCGGCCTCGGGGATGCTCGAGATGGTAAAGGGGTGAGGGAACTGCCGCGGGAAGGAGGGGGACCAGATCAACACATGCTGGCCGGGAGTCCAGGTAAAGCCAACGTTGCGAACCGTGACCACGGTCAACTCGTCTTCAACCGCATCGACATGAGCCTGGTAAGAGTACCGAGCAAGGACACCGGAAGAGAGCCTGACACGAACGTTGCGCCAGACGGGATTGGCCGCCCGCGTGACAATATCCCAAGCAAACGCGACGACGGCGCACCACACGCTAAAGTGATGGTGCTCCGGGACGTGGAGCAGCAGGAACACCAGCAGCAGCGCGACGGAGACGAGGTGCTGCAGCACGAACAGCTCGTAGCGCAGCCGGCGCAGCGGCCGCAGCGTCGAAAGCAGCGTCCAGACGAGGACGGCCCAGGCGGCGAGCCCCCATTTGACCATTCCCACCAGCCGCAGCTCCTCCCAGAAGAAGCCGGCGGCGAGCCACTCGGCGACGAAGAAGGAGCCGTGGGCGGTGGCGCTGGCGACGAGCACGCGCGAGGCCCAGCGGTGGAACCAGTTGATCCTCTCGTACGAGGTGCCCAGGACGAGGCCGATGGGGTTCGTCCGCGCGGCGAGGAGGAAGGGCAGCGTCGTCTGCGTGGCGGTGATCCAGCCGGCGCGGAAGCCGAGTCTCTCGAGGTACTTTTCGTCGTGCTTGACGGCCTTGTACGTCAAGAGGAAGCAGACGAAAGCGGCATACACGGCGACCAAGAAGGCCTTCCTGAGAGGCAGAGCCGCGAGCCAGACGGGGCGGCGGCGGTAGATGAACGAGCCTCGGACGGCGGCTCGCGGCGTCTCAAAGAACCACTCGACTGTGGACTGCGAGTCGGAGCTTGATCGAGACTCTCTTCTTTTTATCCTAGAGGCTTATAAGTCGCGCAATGGATGGATTGTTGAGAGTTGAGGCTCACCTTTGCCGAGCAATGTATGCAGAAACCAAGCCCGACATGAGCCCGCAGACGAGGAAAGCCATGATTGCATACCAATACAGAGTCGCCAGCGCGTGCTGCCTCACGGAATCCTCACTCCCGTGGCCATGGCCGTGACTGTGCTCGTGTGCCTCCTCATGGCCATGCTCGTCTTCTTCGTGCCCATGCTCGTGGCCCTCGTGCCTCCAAAACAAACTCATCATGACAGCAGCCCGTCCAGGGGGTGTTACAGGGGACCAGAGGCCCTGAAGGGATCGCGTTCAAGGGGCGGGCCGGGCCGTTTCACGTGCTCGACTGCTGGGCTTTCTCGCGTGCGCGGGCGAGCGATTCCCACCAAGATGTCGAGACGAACACTCAGTCACTCCGGCTGCTCTGCTCCTTTGTAGATGGAGACGTGGTCGCTCAGCCGCGCGCCAGCTGAGTGAAGGACTTATCTAAGATGAAGAGTCAAGCCACGCTTGGCTTACGTGATGGTCCGGAACTTCCGGCTGCCAATTGGTCGACGCGAAAACCCTCTCAAACCCGCTCTCAGTTAAGCTGGAAGTCTTGGCGATGCCAAGTGCCAACAAGGTCGAGCTCCTTGAGGGATTGAGGGATGATCATGTTTGTATTTCGTGTCCATGGGCAAAGGAAGAACATGTCTACACCGCGCGAGCATCGCATCTCTCATCGACTTCTTACGGGGCCCATTTTCAACCATTCCGCATCATTCTCTTGCAATTGATTAGCTTACATGGCAACACAAGAGAGACGGATGTTCTCTTGCCGCTGTTCTTGCTGCTGTATCACACAAAATGTCGCCCAACGTCGAGTCATTGGCGCTAATTGGTCCTTGTAAAGTGTTCGGAATCTCGAGGTAGGAATAATCATGCCAATACGAATAATTCGAATAGATCTTGTAGCAGGGTGTCTCGGATGCGGGTTGTGCTAGTCTCTGAGATGCCAGTGTTCATCACATCATGCATCAAGCCATTTACTATTGAGGTTGGATACATGACACCCGTGTCGAGGTAGACGACCCTCTCCCGAGATACAGTGAATAAATAATTCCATATGCCTTGCTCCTTTGCATTGATAGCCTCGTTGGAGTCTCCTGTCATCTTGTTAGTACCAATTGTGCCCCCTTGGTATTGCGAGGAGAGTCAGAAGAGCTAACAGGGCGAGGGATTGATCAATACATCCTTGGAATTAAGTATCATTAAGAGATATGATTTTAGTACTGGTCGCAGCAGGAATTAAATACTGCGCCTCCATTTGCGCCTCTTTCCTAGGGGCACAGTTTCATCCTTTGAAGAATCGACTATCTAACCGAGACAGCACATTGAGAGTCTCAGGATACGATCTCGTCGAACAGTTACATTCATATTTTCATATTATAGCCCTTAATGTAAGACACCAACCGTAGCAAAGGCGCATTGATTGAGATTCCACGAAGCGACAGCGCCATCTATCTACTTACCTGCGCCAGAGGGAGGTTTGCTGAGGGCCTAACCTACACCAGTCTCGAGACGTCTTCTCAAAATAGGTAATCGTCAAAACACTCCGTGATAGTCTATGAACAAGTGCTCAATTACTCTGATCCTATTATAAGACCTCGACATTCAGCCTCCACTATCTCGCGATCTGAACCTATTCCAGATATCAGCGTAGTTCAGCAATCCATCAGTCATCCCCCGACACCGCTGGAGATGTGCTTCGGGACGTACACAAAATCTTAGATCATCCTTCCGTTCTTAATAGTAGTAGATATGTATAGCTTGGCGGTAAAGTATTTACTCCTGGCATGTGAACCAAAATGAAAACTACCTGCGATACCTCATACCTTGACGAGCTGAACCATTCTACTACGGCACTACGAGGTACTCCGAGCTTGCGGTATCATTGCTAGGCGCAACTACTGCTTGTACTAAAAAAGGAACTCGGCAGTCAAGACAGAAACGCGCCTTCATGTGACGCGACACGCATCCTCAGCCCGACCAGCTCGACGATGGTGGACGGAGAGGCGCCAGACTTTGAAGCTCGATGACCAATTATCTACGTCGCAAAGCCGCCCCGGGCGAGCTGAGCTCAGGGATCAAATGGACCGACGTCACTGTCTCATTTCCGCAACGTCGCAAAATCGGTTTGGGAGGAGAAATTATTTCGGCGGGCTGGGCCTAATTATCGCCTCGGTTTTAGGAATTGGGCAGATGCTTCGGAGACATGGCGAATGTCGGGACAAGATGGCCTAATAACCACTGGGCAGCGGGCGTTTGTCGCCTTTGGCAGCGCTTTCGGGATGCAAGATGATTGCCCGTCGCGGAAGCTAGCGATAGAACGATGGCGATGCTCGCTCATCCACCGACGAGGGCGAGGGTTGGACACGAGCGCATTAGTGCCACATGAAAGGATGGATTTGTTTGAATCTTGGCTTGCGTCGTCATGAACGATAGAAGGATGCCTCGGCACGTCGGCGGTTGGAGAAGAACGGTGCATCCCTCTCTCATCAGGCATCATCGTCACAGGGCCGATAACGTGATAGGTTCTCCGAGATGGACGTTTTAAAGCCTCGGATGGCGGATCACGAGGACGCGAGTTCACGCAATGATGTAGCGGCATCTAGATCGATCATCGAGCGATGTGCCGATGTCACTTTCTGAGTTTTGCAAGTCGAACTCACATGCCGTCCTTGCTGTTGCAGCGAAGGCGTTCATTGCCTTGAGTGCCTCACACATCAGACCGACAACAACGGCTTACAGGAGGTATCCGTACAGACCTGGCGAAGTCGAGGTTGCACGCGACTCGTTAGTCACGGTCAAGTGATGGTGCCCAAAGTTCCCAATCAATCAATCGATCGCCCAGCGAACTGTCATGTCTACCCCTCAAACCCCCCTCGTGGTTCCATTTCTCGCCCCCAAAAACATGGGGTCGAGATGAAGTTGCCAAGCCTCCCTCCCCCCCCTCCACGGTCAGGCGAACGCACTCTCGCTTCAGCCCACCTCATCCTTTGCGAGAATTCTTGGGTGCGTGTTTCGGCCCAGAGGTAATTAGTTGCGACGTGCAGCCTCGGATCACGGGAGCGACCGGCAAACTTGTGTGTGTCGAACGGAAGCGGGTAGCGGCAGTGGGAGCGAGAGAGCGGTTCGGCATCTCTCTCTTTGTTACATTGGCGCATGTTTCAAAATGCTTCTCTTCTTGCGACGGGGCCATTGGGTCAATGATTAAAGGTGATTGTGGGCTGGTGGATGCGTGAATTACTGAATCTTGATTATGACGCGAAGCTAATCGCCTCCAGCCGAGGGCGTGTTCCCTGTTCCTTGCCGGGTGTTGTTGTGGCGAGGAGGAGGATCACTTGTTGGCTATCGTATGTACTGTACATAGTGTATCAGAAGGAACAATCCCTTGATGCAGATATGCATGAAATAGGGACATGAAAAACATGAAATATGCCGAAATGATATCGACGGGGGATCTGAAATATGAAGACGTTTTATGCCTTGGATGCAAAATGCAGGGATGCATCTTGTTCAGTGCCGTCCCACTCGGCCGTCGACACGTGGGAAGTTTTCGTGCTGCAGATGAATACGAATATAATGAAGGGAATTATGAAGGGGGGGGGGGGGGCGAAAAAGGCGACGACGGGCTTCCTTCGTCAATGTAGGTACCTACCTTACTACCGGGACCTTGCTGCTCGCTCGTGTCTGCTGGCAATCATGTCATCCGCCTGCATTCCATTCAGCAGAATCTCGACCTGTTCCATGTCCAAGTCGTGCGTTGTGGCTTGCTCTGACGGGGGCCGGCCGATGACGGCTGATTTCCCTCATTCCTCTCATTCCTCCCAGTCCTCCCAGCCCTCGACCTGCAGCAGCAGCTAGTCTAACTGGGCCATGCATGTTGACTCCCCCCCCTCCATCGTGACCGAGACCCGTATGAGACGGCCCCGGTTGGCTCGTGGCCCCTCGTCGGAGCTGCAGGGCCCGACCGCGTCCATGCAGCGCCGATCGATGCTGAGTCGTCGGCTTGCACATGATTGCGCGTGGTGGTGGTGGTGTTGGCAGCCAGCCATCTCGATGCCATCCGAGCATATGCAACTGCAGCAAGGGACGACGAGCATGGACGAGGCGAGACAATGCCTGAGTGACTGCCGGTGCCCAATAAAGGCATCCGCAGACTGGAGGTTTCAACGCCTCCTTCAGCAATGCCTAAACATGTGAAGACTGAACAACGACAGACGGGACGTCATCTGGACCTCGTGAGACCATGGCCGTACTGTACCTTCGTGCCTCGAGTTGCGTGTGCCTTCTCATAAAAAACCAGCTTCTCCTCTGATCAAACGTCTCCTCTCCTGCACGCCAGCGGCAAAGTCCCCCCTCCCCCCGGTTTTACGCTTGCTTTTTGAGTTGTGCGTCGTCGGCCTCGATCCTCTTTTTCTTGCTCGTCGTCTTGCCACTGTCACCCATCCCCGTCCACAATTTTTATTATCTAGGCTCCCCCTTCCACCTTGCGACATCGGGCCGGGGGAGGTTGTCTTTACTGGACGGATACGTACCAAGGTAACAACACCACGAGGGGTAAGGTGACGGACAGAGCTGCTATCAAGGGAGAGAGCGCCCGAAGTTACTCCCGCGTCCCAATAGTCTCTCCTCGACGAATAGGACTAAAGCTCTCTTTGGCAGTTCAGGCCAACGAACCGGCCGTGGCACCAGCCCATCGCTGGGCGAGACGCCGCACGCAGGCCTGATCGGGCAGACACGCATGGCCGCAGGGTCTTCGTTCGTCTTTGATCGACCGCATTGCTTCCTCTCTCTCTCTCAGTCTCTCAGCCCTCTCGTCCTGCATCCGTTGATCTCTCCTCCTCGAATCAATCTCTCGGGCCTCCTCGCCGAGAACCCCCTTCGCTAAGCAAATCAACAACAAATCGAGCAACATCCACTCGTTCCTCTTGCCGGTCCCTCATCGAGTGGATCGACAACAAGTCTCGACGCTATTCTCGTCGTGCATGACACCACGGCCGCTGCGCCTTTGAAGCACTCCCCTCACCGCCCAATCACCCCCCGGCCGACTCGCAAGAAGCAGAGAACAACTGGATTTAAGGCCCTGGTCCTTGGCCCCCCTCTTGGCTTCTGACACCCCTGGCCGCTATTCCCGCACTTGGGGGCCTCCACTTGGGTTCCAAGGACAACGAACGAAAAACGAAGCGAGCAACAGGTCGTCTTTTCCTTGACTGGTTCATCTCCCTCCTCCCCCGCTTGTGCTTGTGTCGCTCGCGAAAGAGGGCCGTCATTAAAGACCGTCTTGCCCACCCCCGGCCCTGCAGACCGCAACTTCTCGAGGGGCCAGTCGTTTCTCCCGTAACGGCCATTTTCGCTTCACCGCGGTTCGCAACAGCCTTTCTCTTTTCCCTTTCGCTTGGCTGGACTGGGCCCCGGAAATTGCGTCGTGGGTTGGGAATTGGGAGTAGTATTGTTATATTCGTCCGAAGACGCCATCCAACGACTCTTCCTCACACCAACCAATCTCAACATCAACACCCCAATCAATATTCACAGCCAACATTCACACACACACGCACCTCCCCGCCGTCGAATGTCCGCATCATGGAGGAGAGGTCAAGCTCTAGGGCGTCGGGAACGACCTACCACAGCTTCAACGACATCGAGCTCTTCGAGCCGGCGTCGCCTCCCCGACCGCCCGTCACCTACGACAGCAAGAGCCTGCAGCACCTCGAGCACCTGCAGCTCGAGCTGCAGCGCCAGCAGCGCGAGGCCCAGGCCGTGAGGGAGCAGCAGCAGCAGCAGCAGCAGCGTCCGGCCACGGCCACCAAGATGCAGCGCCAGGACTCGGGCTACGAGTCGACCACGCCGCCGCGCCGCGCCTCGACGTCCAACTCGCACCCGTCCGTGGCTCGCCGCTCGTCCAACGGCTCGTCCAGCGGCGTCGCCGGCGTGGCATCGCGCTTCCGCAACCGACCATCGCTCCGCCGCGCCGCAAATTCGCAGCAGCAACAGCAGCAGCAGCAGCCCGCCCGCAGCAGCAACCAGTCCCTGCACCTCGTGCGGTCCAACCCGGCATCGACGCAAGCGGGCTCCGGCTCTGGCTCCGGCTCCGGCGCAGCCTTCTTCCACTTCCCGTCCCCCGACCCGATCCAGCTCGCCGACTCGCAGCCCGACGAACGCGTGGCTCCCACGCCGGCCCCGACGCCGCCGCCGCAGACGACGCACTACTGGACGAGCGACCGCACGCGCCGGCTCGAGTACGCCGCCATCGACGCGGCCACGCGCGGCGTCAAGGGCTGGATCATGAAGCACCTCATCCCCGAGTGCTTCGTGCCCAAGGAGAACCGTCACGTGCCCTTTGACGACGAGTCGGGCAGCGTGCGCCGCTACCGCCTCGACCTCGAGGAGGAGCGCGACGAAAAGGTCGTGTCCATCAAGGGCTTCCGTCGACGACGACGAGGCTGGCGCTTCTGGCGACGTCGCAAGAACGAGGCCGCCGTGCCGACCATCTGATTTCCTAATGGACTTCTCAAAGGATTCGATCCATCTTTACACAAAGAAACTTTCTGTTTTAATAATACGCATCGCAAGGGAGTAGCATTGTTGGCGTTTATATACCCGCTGGCTTTTTTGTCATGGCATACAGGCTCGCATGAGATACAGGATAATTACATCTTTTTTCTTTCTTTTTTTAGTTGGTTGATTGCATATAGCGGCGAGGAGAGAGAGCATGCGAAGCACATGATACACAACTCGGACGACGAGTTGCATGAGATGAGACGGTCGAGTGAACGACGACGGAACGATACATGATGAGTGGAAGACGATGAGCGGAAGACAATGGGCGGCAGTCGTGAGTTTTGTTCAAAGAGCCTTGTTTGTAAACAGTCAAATACGGCAGAATATAACTTTGGCTTTGTATTGCATTCTTTGTTGACTATTGTTATGTGAAGGAACATTAGGTTGAGTCGTGGAATACACGACGTGTTCTGCGAACGCGATGACTGCCCTTTGTCTCTGTCTTCTGAACTGCTGGATACGAGAACAAGAGATGCACCGCGAGTATATAAGACGGTTGTCGAGAAAAGGGCCTCTTAGCCATTTGGTTTCTGCAATTCATCTGCGAGTCAACTTTGCACTGATAGCACCGGACCTCACAAGGCACACTCGCATTTGCAGCACTTGTACTCCAATACTTCTCACATCTTCCCTTGACAATGACACCCAATACGCCCACCGCAAAGCGCACGGCCAGCCCCAAGCCCCGACGAGCTCGGCTCGCCCAACCGCCCTCGGAAGCGGCCGGCCTCACCGAAGCCCGGGAGAGGATCCGGGACAGCATTCGGGACAACCGCATGCGCCGCCAGCTCGAGGAGAAGCTCACCCTCGCGCAGGAGCACAAGCACGCGGAGATCCAGCAGCAAATCGTGCAGCTCCAGCAGCAAATCGCCGAGGTGCGCTCGCTGGCGCACACGCACCGCGCCGAGCTCGAGGGCGAGGGCGAGCGCCAGCGGATCATGGCCGTGGGCATGTACCGCAAGCAGAGCGACGCCGAGGCCCGGCTGGCCGCGCAGGAGGCCACCGTGAAGAAGGTCCTGGCCTCGCTGCGCGCCCTCGAGGAGCGCCTCCAGAAAGCGCTCCCCGCGTGGGGCGACGGCCTGCTGCTCCCCGCCTCGGACAAGGAGAACCAGTATCCGAAGCTGGCCGAGACGCCCAGGAACACCGGGACGAAGCGCAAGGCGGACGAAGAGCTCTGGGCGCCCAAGGGGCCCAAGGTTCGTCGTCCCCTGGAAGAGCAGAGCCCGTTCTCTAAGGGAAAGGGAAAGGAAGCCGCGCCGGTCAAGGCGAAGAAGGGGGGGGACGACAGCTCCCAGACCCTCACCGAGGGCAGCTCCGACGAGTCCGACTACGAGTTCGGGCCCGTCCTGTCGTCCGTTTCCACGGCCAACCCCCCCGCGCCGACGTCGCCTTCGCCTTCGCCTTCGCCTCCAGCGGCCGCGGCGGCGCTCCCCGGAACGATCCTGGCCCCCGGCCCCCCCGAGCGCCCGTTCCTCTTCACGCCGCACTCGCGCACCGTGGCCAACATCTGGAGGGAGTGGCGGTCGGGCATCCGCGGCAACCTGCCCCTCCAGTACATTGAGCAAAAGTACGGCGCCCACTGGCGGACGGGCACGGAGCTGGGGACCAAGTTCGCCGAGAGGTACGTGGCCAATCGCCGCCTCATCGCCAACGAGGTCCAGGAGCTGGCGAGGGAGCAGGGCATCTCGTCTGCCAAGGCGTGCGCCATGCTGGATGCGCGGGTTGACGGGCGCCTTTCCGAGCTGGTTGCCGTGCTGGAGAAGAACCTTGATCCCTTTGTTGCCATCGCCCCGCGAGCTTGATTCTGGGCATGGGATACGACGGCGAGATGGGGGATAGGACAGGGAGAAAGATGTAGATATTCTAG
Source organism: Thelonectria rubi (assembly GCA_013420875.1). Taxonomy (NCBI): domain Eukaryota; kingdom Fungi; phylum Ascomycota; class Sordariomycetes; order Hypocreales; family Nectriaceae; genus Thelonectria; species Thelonectria rubi. Next base: position 1,421,163 of record WMHX01000070.1, read on the forward strand.
ATCTAAGGCGCGTTGACTTGTCTCAATGTCACATTTTCAGTCGACACAAGTCAGTGTCCCCGTTGACTGTAAGACTTTATCACTCCTAAATGCAAGACCAGTTGAATCATCTCAATGTCATATTCTCAGTCGACACAACCCAACACCAGTGACCGCCGTAGAACGGAAGACTTCGCCACTCCAATCCCATCGCATTCTCATTCCAAGGTCGCCACGCCCACTGAATTGCTGCAAGTGCCATTCCTAGGGCCGTACCTAGACAAAGACGAGCCCGAACAAACGTATTGAGACGCTCAGCCGCAACACTCCCTTTGGCAGCAACCTGGCAGATTCTTCTAAAGAACAGAGGCGGAACATGCCATGTTCAGTAAACACAGACCATTATTCATTGGAACGCACTTGTTGAGGTCCTAGTGAAAGTTCCCGTCAACGGCTGCTAAAGGCCCAAAGTGACCGTGTTAATCCCAACCAACAAAGTCGTTGCAGAACAAAGTCCATTCTTCGCCAAAACACCTTGCTATTCATTATTCTTCTTTACAATGAATCTACGAACAACACAATGTCGCCTGTATAAAATAAGAAGCGCGGCTGCCTGCATCGAGTTTAATTCTCGTCCGGCACGCAACTCACAGCATCGGCTGCTTCCCAGCGTCTCTCTGAACCAAGGAACCAGTTTTCGGAATCACAGACGGCTCCGGGAAATCAGCTGTGCGACTCGTGTGTAATAGATTAAAAACACGGGATTCAACATGTGCTTTCACCTGATCCTCCACCTGACCGACTGCGAGACGCGCCGGCCGGTGCTGCTCAACCACGACACGGACCTGGTCGTCTACCACCCGTTCGAAGAGCCCCCCGCGTGCGCCCACCGGCACCGCGGCGACGACGGCTCGGCGCCGTGCGGGTCCCACGGCGCCTGCTGCTCCGTCCGGGAGCACTTCTACTGCTACGCGACGGCGGCCCGGAGGTGCCAGGGCTGGCAGTGGTACCACGCCGTCGCTCCGGCGCGGGACGAGGCCGACTTCCTCGCCGACTTCCGCCGGTCCCTGAGCCCCGTCGACGCCGCCGTGCCCAAGCACACCGTCTTCCACCACCAGCGCCTCCGCAGGGACCTCTTTGACGCGGGCGCTCTGGCGTGGGACGCCTTTGTCGAGCTCAGACGCATCGGCACCGTCACCGACGGCTTCAGGACCCCGGGCGACGGCGACTCGGCGCAGCTCAGGAGGAGATGGGACGACAAGTGGGCCGTCGTGATGATGCACGAGGGTTCCGTCCAGGCGTACCAGTCTATGTGGATGGACTATGCTGAGCTCGGGAGGATGGACCCGTGTCCGACCCAGGGCCTCGAGCATCACCCGTGGGGAATCATCTTTCAGTTGCACGACCAGGACCTGGATCACGCCCAGGTAGGGCATCCTGCTCTCAAGCAGGTCTCGAGGGAGCGCGTCTTTCACCCCCGCGATTGGCGACCCAAGAACCCTCTGGCGGCCATGCCTTCGGCGCACACTTGCGAAGACGTCGACGAGGTGACCATGGTACTCAGGCTTAAAGCGACTGAGGCTCTGTCCCTTGTGCCCAATCCTTTCGAAAGCCCTGACTCAGACGACTCTGCACCGGGGAGATATCAGCATATCCCTCATGGGCAGCGATCCCCGTTGTCGCCCACCGAGCGCTGTCTTCCTGCCACGCCTATCAACTACGTCACTCCCTTCCAGGAAGGAGTGGCGCCGGGCTGTCGGGCTCCTCGGTCGGGCGAACACCGTCGTCCTGTCCGAGAGGCCACTGGTGCGAGTGGACACTGGCTTCAAGTTGTGATGAACCACAGTGAATCAAGGGAGTCGGTTGGAGTCGTGTGTTCCGTCGAGGTGGACGGCGAGGATGATGGAGAGGGGAGGGATGATGTTCCGGCGTCTCGTAAGAGACATGCCTCTTATCCTAGTGAGGCGCCCGCTCGGCGATCGACTAAGAGGGCGAAGCGGTGTTGAGGAGGCGGTATGGTGATAATGGCTGGATGGGACATGTTGAGATGCTGTCACGAGAGCGACCACTTTCTTTTGTATACCTATAGAGAAAATTTCCGAGGTTAATGTGCGTCGACTGTAAAGATAATATAGAACGGACAATGCCAATAAAGCACCTTGCTTTTCCAGCTCAAAGAGTTCCGCGTGAGGACTTGCGCCCGCAGCTGAGCTCCTGCGTGAATGCCTTATCGCCCTGTGTCAACGTCTGGGGCGTATTGTCCAAGGCACCCGACACATCGTCATCGGCTGACCGAACTATACTCTCCAGGGCGAACGCCTTGCCGTCTACCTCGAGATGAGATGCAGCTGTCATGCAGATGTTGGCCACCACTGGGTGCTATTGGTCACTCTCCCGCGAGGTCGCAGTTTGGTGTCCATCTTCCCCACGTCAATCACAACACCAGGTCGGCCTCCTGCAGAGACGGGGTTCGTGTCGTAGGGCGATTGGTTCTGTCTGGGGGCTTGGCGACCGTCTTCTGAAGTGCCGCCGCTGTGGGTTGCAATCCGTCCTGGTTGCCTATTTCGAGTCGAGTATTTCCTCCAGGCGTCCCTCTCTTCAATCTGACCCGTGCTCATTTCATTTGCAATCGTTGCAAGCTCAACACTCACACGTATCTAACATATTCCTTCTTCGCCATGTCGGACGAGAAAAGAAACGAAACGGGCAAGGTTCGGGACATGGCGGAGTATTTTGCCAACCTGCACTCTTCGGAGGGCTCTAAAGGGCGCTCCTACGGCGACATTGACCGCGACAAGGTCAGCGAGCAATACAGCCGCACTCGTCTGCCAAAGAAGACACCAAGACTCGAAGACGAGATGCCAATCATCAACCCTCTTCGAATGCATCGGATACCTTCGCACTCAGATGTTAGCCCCGGGTATGGCCCAGAGGAAGAAGTCATTGAGGAGATGAGCACTGCGCCATTCCGTGCTGAGGTGGTTGAGTCTGACGAAGCAGCCTCTCCTCCGACCAACTCCTCTTCCCAGACCCTGCTGACCGAGAACGACGACATGGAAGAGTATGACGAGTCGCAGTCTGAGATTGAAGCAGCATCGCTTCAGCCCCTAGAGGAGGAGATTGAAGTTCTCGAGAACGAAATTCGCCGAGAAGCGACAGCTCGCGATGGTGAGCAAGATGCTTTGAGAGAGCTCAAGGCGGAGATCCAGTCCAGGGATCAGAGGATCGACGAGTTGCAGGGGAAGATTGAGGCGCTTCAGGCCGATCAGCAAATCATGACAGATTGGAACAGGTTGGAATTTCGCCGTCTTAAGACGAAAGTCGAGTTCTTGATGGACGAGAACGAGGCAAAGGAGAAGGAGGTGAGGAGACTGAGGGAGAGTGTCGCGGAGCGAGACAAGCGTATCAAGGAGAGAGACGAGCGTATCGCTGCGCTGGAGAAGGAGCGAGACGAGGCCAGACGAAAAAACGAGGCCATGGCCAAAGAACGTCACAAGGCTGACATTGCGCATCAGCAAGAGCTTTGCCGCCAGGAGTGCGCTCACTTGGAGGAGAAGCGCAAGCTCATCCAAGCTGGAAAGAGACAGGTCCCCGGCGACGAATGGCAATCTGAAGTCCCCGAGTCTCGAAGCGAGTGTTACCGACGGCGACGCGGAGATGCTGGCCTCGACGACGACAGCGACGACTACGCTCGGCAGGAATTCATCGCCGAGCAACCGAGAGAGCAGCTTCGCCAGGAACAGGAACGCAGCGCGCACCTGGAGGACGAGCTGCGCCGCTTGGGAGACCAACGAATGCGCGACTACGAACTGATGCAGCAACGCCTCTATCAGCGGTCCCAGCCCACCCGCCAGAAGCAACTCACCACGGGATTCGACGACGAGACGTACTCGCCGTCCATGTCGTCCCGGACGCACCGCCGAGAGAGGAGCGGCGGCGAGGGCGGGAAGACCATGAAGCTGTCGAGACCAAAGCGGGATCGCACAAAGATGTCAGTGAAGAAACGGTGATTGCTCCGAGTGACGTGGGCTGATGGCGATGTAGCAAGGCTGCGCTGGGGTTTTGGGTTACTTGAGGCGAGAAGAAGCGATTGGATTCTGGGTATTGGATAGATGGCTCAAGATTGAAACTATTGGGAGTTATCATTGTCGAATTTGTACAGATTACGAAAAGTTGTCACTGTGAAAGCTGGTTCAACCCGGTTGTGAAGACCATCCATCCTCCCCGCTGACTAAGCCACGCCTTAGTCATCCAATCTTCCCTAAACGCGCCCCGACCCCTGACACGTCTCCTCAGCGAGCACCAGCACAAGCCAGATAACCACCCGTCGCAAACGCATCCATTGCCTCTCCACGAGCGCGCCCTTTTCCGTCCTCGGGCTCTGTTCTTCGTCTCTCCTTAATCGAACCGTTTACGTTCCATTTTGACCCCGAAAGGTCAAGCCATACGCCGCAACCATGACCCGCGCCCAGCAGACCATTTCTCTCGCCCTCCTCGTCTCCTCCGTATGAGCCCTCCCGAATTCTCCTGGTACGACTTTGGCACCGATGCGCTGACCCGATACCTCTCTGCAGCTCTACCTCGCCCTCTTCCTCGAACTGATCCCACTTCCCCCGGTGATCCAGGAGCACATCGTCCCCGTCGTACGTATCCCCAAACCCAACCCCAAACCACCGTTCCAAGTCTAACAAGCATTCCAGCTCCCCTTCTGGGCCCTCGTCTCGTTCGGCGCCTTCCTCCTCTTCCGCCTCGGCTGGGGCATCCTCACCTTCAACGACGTCCCCGACGCGCACAAGGAGCTCATGGCGGAGATTGACGAGGCCAAGGTTGAGCTGAGGAAGTTGGGCGTCGACGTCGACTAAACGACTGGCCAGTCGCTGCTCGACAACACGCGCGTGTTTGACAGACACTGGGAAATCTAATGGACAGAAAAAAAGCGAGAAATGGATGTACGATAGTTGAAGTCACATCCGGGCCTTACAATGATGGCCCACCAATACATTAATCGAATTCATGTGGTATCTTTCGTTTAATCGCTGTCATCATGCCTTGTTATCCGCGCGTCCGATCCGTCTCTGGGCAATCTCATAGCCCTGGACGATTGAAATCACTCGCTCCGTGTCTTTTTTGCTACCTTGCGCCGTCTCCCGTCAACAACGCCACAACGGTCCGCACCACTGTCTCGAGATTCTCTCCCCCATCGACAAGATCTGTGAATAGCTGCGGTATCTTGCTGAGCGACTCTCGTTCATCCGTTTGATGCCCTGCGTCAAAGTCAGCAAAGAATCAAGACCCGTCACGAAGCACTCACATTTCCCTGGAAAGCCAATCAAAACACCAAGTTGGCTCTGCGCTTCCCCTGTCCAGTCGAACCCAATCTTCCACTCGAAGCGCACACTGGAGCCCTCTTCGTTGGGTATTGGAACCTCAAACCACTGCTGCCCTAGGTATCGTATGAGATCGGCGTTGCTAAGCGCCTCATCCGCCTCGGACGAGTCGTCTTCATCATCCTTTCTCTTCCTTGATTTCTTGGCTCGCATCTTCCCTGAAACTTCCAACACTGCATCTTCAGACCCGAGTCTTTTCCCGAGCCGACACCAAAAGGCTGCGCGTTCGATTGCCACTCGCACCCACTCTCCCATAGCCCACGACACGATGCCAACATTGCGCTGCATGGAGCGATTGCAATCGTCATTGCAAATCTTTTCAATAAAAGGTTCTAGTTCGCCCTTGGCAGCCGGTTCCAGCGCAATCACGTCCAAGTCGAGAATAGTAAGGTCCATTGCGTTGACGAGGAGGTTGACTCGCGAGGTAAAGAAGCCGGGAAAGTCGCGTGATCGTAGCGTTATTGAATGCAGCTGTCGTAGTGGTTCGTCCCCTTTCTGCGGTAGGACCGACAAGCTTGAAGCAACAGAGAAAGCGTTGAATAGCTCGAGGTATGGAAGTTCTTCTTCCGCCGTCAGCTGCACAGGATGATGTGACTTGATGTTCGACTCATCTATCTCATCGGGCCCAACTGATAAGGGTGGTTGTGGTTTCCCAAATGGTAGAAGCGCAATCGGATTCATCGCCGCCTTGACGAGGAGCTGGGAGGCCGTGAGTTGGGGCTGAGATCTCAATGACGCGTTTTGTCGTGCCATGAGGCTGATGATACCGTCCGGGTCGGAGGGCGCCAGCTCGCGACCTGACTGATGCATAGCCCTGATACGCTCATTTTCCCTCTCCGCGGTTCCCAGATCTTTCTTCAGCATCTCAATCTCTTTGAGCAAAGCATCTCTCTGCTCCTTCTTTTCCACGTCTGAATCTAGAACGCGGATGCGCCTTGGGCTGGCCTTTGGGGGTTGGCCAAAGGGAGTTCCCTGGGTTGGCTCTCTCGCTCTCCCAAACGTCGGTTGTTGGATGCCTTTTGAAGGGCCTTTCAACGGGCCCTTTGACGGTCCGTTCGGCGGGCCACTATCATTTTCTGGTGTTGGGGGTGGACGCTGTTTCGGGGAGGTTGTCCTTTGCGTGCTCCTATAGCGTAGCGGACTGGAATGGATTCCCCGAGCTGGAGTCGACGAAATGGTATCCGGGACAGAGGGAGGCAGTTCTGGTTCAGGTCCATCCGGGAGTGGATCGGCTGGCGCAGGATCGCTCGATACATGGAGGACAGGCGATCGTCTAAGGGCTCTCCCTAGAAACGGATTGTCTTCCTCGTCGGATCCGGGAGGCGGCAACGGGCGCGGGTTTGGTTTAGCAGAAGGCCGTCTTTCTGAAGGCAAACCCTCTGCAGAGCGTCGAGCCTGTCGCGCCTCGGTAGGGGTGGGTTCCTCCTCCTCCGTCCCAGCCAATTCACTCGCCAGCACACTTTTAGCCAGCTGTCTCGCCAAAAGCTCTGACGGGCTCTCCTCGGGAGCTCCAGCTGGAGGTTGTCGCGATCGCGAGCTTGTTGCGGGGCCTTTCTGGGGAGACTGGGATCGCCTTCGTTCGAGAATCTGCGGATTGTGTCGCGCAAGGCTTGCTTTGGTTGGTGAAGCGAAAGAAGGGCGTTTGCGTCGCGTCGTCGCTTGCTCCTCAGGTGGTGAACTCGTAGCTCCAATCTCGAGAGAGGTGCGCGGTGATGTGCGCCGCCGCTTCGGTGCCGACTCCTCCATGACTCGCGGTTGATTTTCGATTATTTGCACTCAAGGACGGCCCATGGCGATGCTAGGGATTGTGTGAATTTGTGGTGGTAAATTGAAGTTCGAGCTTTGTCGATAGCTTAGAGCAAGAGCTGTCGCATTGGGCGATTGTTTACACTGAGTGGCCGTCGCGTCCAGCAGGTGGGCCTCACCGCCTGCCAATTCTGGAAAGCTTGGACCAGGGACAGAACTTGAAGACTCAGGGAAGACTCATCAGGCTGTCGCTTCTTGACGTTGCATTGTAGTCAAACATTCTCCAACGCGACTTGATTTTTCCCTGAAACTCTCCTTGTGAGGAATGCGTCTCCTCCTTTCGTCTCAAACCTAAACGCGAAATCATGTGACATCCAACTCACGTGCCGCCTGACTCAGAACTGCCGGACCGCGGCTTCGGATATCCGGGTACGTACCTGTACCCACTTTAGGCCGGATGGACCCCAATCTCGATAATCCCGCCCCGATGACGTCCGAGGCAAAATGACGGACTTCCGAGCCACGACTCCAAACAAATTTATCATCAATTTCGCCGCCGGCAGGTTTTCATGACCGACAACCTCAATCCTCCCCATATGCGGTCGCAGTAATACTCGCTTTCCTTCCTCTCCCGCGCTTCTCCCACAATGTCGATCCCCGTCCGATTGACGCACAAGCTACGGCCCTTGTGGTCATCTGCCACGCATGCGCGGTCTTTCTCTTCCAAGACCCTCGCCGAAGAGTGGCCGCAACGAACACCTCTAGGGTCCTACTACGAGACGATTCTTCATAAACCAACACAGTACCGGAGACCAGAAGCCCCGGCAAGCACCACAGACTCTAAGAAAGAACCTCCCCTCGACAAGAAGCCTATATCCGAGAAGCAACCTCCATCAAAGAAGCAACCTGCATCCAAGAAGAAGCCATCAAAAACCGGAGATACCTCAACGAAGGCATCTGCCGCCCCCTCCTTCACCTCCAGTACACTTCCCGCAGCAGAAACTAGGCCAGCTCCGGGTGAACAAACCCCAGAAGAGCGCATGCGCTCTATTTTCGGCTCCCGCGTCCTCAGCCCCGAAGAAATCGCCGCCCGCCTGGCAACCAAGGAGTCTCAATCAACCTACATTGCTGGCGTTCTCGTGCCTCCCAAGCCTCAAGAGCCCGACAACTGCTGCATGAGCGGCTGCGTCAATTGCGTGTGGGAGAGGTATCGCGAGGACATGGAGGAGTGGTCCGCGAAGAATAATGAGGCGCAGAGGGCTTTGGCGGCAGAGTCCAGGACTGTGGACTCGGACGGCGGCGGCCCTGAGTCGAAATGGGGGACGGGTGCCGTCCCGGGAGTCGGCGACACCAAGATCGCAAAGGACTTGTGGGCGAAGGATGTGTTTGAGAGTGTCCCCGTGGGAATCAGAGAATTTATGAAGCAAGAGAAACGGATAAAGGAACGTCATGGAAAAGAAGGCAGCATCAAGGACTAGACCGGGAGGGGCCGCGAACTTCGGTGAGAACCACGATACCCCTTTATCCCATGGTTCTGGATAGAAGGATTGAGTTGCATAGACGTCACGATGCTACGAATAGACTTTCCGTTTGTTATAGACCTTTTGGTAGCTATAGAAACAGATGTATAAACAGTGTTAACACCCGAACTGGAGAGCCTCGAGTGTAGTGTATAGATGGAGTGTCAGTTGCATAGACGTCACGATGCCGCGAATAGACTTTCCGTTCGGGCATTCTGCCTAGAACTCACGTCTTTTGGTAGCAAGAGAAAAGAAGCATATGAGCGGTGTTTACCTCCGAAATGCAGAGCCTTGACTTGCTGTATATAGCGGGAGTTTGAGTTGCATAGACGTCACCACGCTACGCAGAGACTTGCCATATGGCACAGGACGGATGTGTCATGAGTGCAAGAGAAAACAAATAGATATATAAACATTGCTTGCCCTCGAAATGGAGAGCCTTGGCTTGTTTTCTGCACACTTCCCACACGCTTGAATACCACACGTCGAGCCCTTTTCGTCAGAAACGCACACAGCATCTACTCTCAGCAACTCGATTCACTATACGATCAACTTGTATTATCAACGGCTCGACTCATCACAGGAGCAGCCTCTATTGTCGACAGCTCGACTCATAACAAAAGAGTAGCCTTTATTCTCAGCAACTCGATTCACTACTCGATCAACTTGTATTATCAGCGGCTCGACTCATCACAGGAGCAGCCTCTGTTATCGGCAGCTCTATTCATAACCCATACCCAACCCTTTCCAACAAATCAATCATGCCTCGCTACCCAGCTCAATCAGGCCGCTCGGTCTCCCATCTTACCAAGATCCCCTACACGGGGCGCACGCAGCCCACCGGCAAGCATCTCCCCCGCCAGTCCCGAAACATCTTTCGCCTCCACGGCTTCGACTACTGCGACTCGGAGCCAAAGCCGGACTCGCAGTCCACGCCCACTCCCTTGGTCGACCTCAACATTGTCGAGAAGCATGGAAGCTACTCCATCAAGGGCATGTACGCCCGAAAAACCATGCCCATTCGGCCAGGGGCCGAGGAGCTGATCAGACAGTTTCCCTTGCGGAAGCTCGCCACCACGAAGAAGTCACGGCTCTTCACCACGGCGCTTGGTGATTCCAAGTACGTGGTCAAGCTTTGCAAGAACGCAGACTCCTGGCAGGAGTATGGGTTCCATGTCACGGCCTACAACCACATAAAAACCCGCTGGGACATGGTGCATTCGTGCGTTGGGGAACACATCCCCCGAGTCCACGTCGCAAGACCAGGCGGCCGAGTGGGTGACCCTCAGGAAGCAGGGAGCTCGCAGAGGCCGATGGCAAAGTGGCACTTCCGTCCGGAGATGAAGGGATTTCTGATGGAGTACATCGAGCTCATCGGGTCACCCTACGTGTACGCGGATTCCCTGTCGAATGAGCCAGACTTGGTCAGGCCGATGATCAAGCTGGGCGGGATACGCCTCGACAAAGAGTCACGCCCGGTCATGTTCCAAGACATGCCACTGTACCTCGACGAAATATGCGAGTACAAGATCCTCGTGTTGGGCACTTGCGCGGCCCAGATGGGCGCGGTCCTCGCCATCTTCCACTGGAGCTGCCTCCTGGACGCCAGGAACGTTGAGTTCCAGATCGCCCCTCGCGGGAAGAGCACGCAGCTCTGGGTCTCCGACTTTGGCGACTGCAAGCCCTTGAAGCCCCGTGTCCCTTTTGTCGAGACGTGTCTGGTCGATGCCGCGCTCGAGAACCTCGCCTGGCCACGACCACCTCTGGCATTCAGGCTCCGAAACTTTGAAGACCCTGAAGGCGTTGCGGCAGAAACCTGGGACACGTTCAAAGAAACCTACCTGGCCATCAGTTCAAACATCCTAGGAGGTAGCAATGCGACCGATCTGGAAAATACCTTCCCTGCTACTTTCGTCGAAGAGTTTGAGAGGCGGTGCCTCGCCGAGACTCACGACCTGGAATTGAATGACTCCCTAGAACTGGATGATTCCTTCGACGAGTCCGATATCGCACCCGAGGAACCAAATGACTCTGACTCCCTTGACGAGTCAGATATCGTAGCTGAAGAACCGGACGATTCCCTTCACGAGCTGGAGTTGGGGCCGATCGAAGGACTCCCTCCTGATGTCATTGATGATTGGATGAGGGGTCTCGACGAGCACGAGCTTGATATCACGGCTAAAGAGCTGGGGCCGATCGAAGAGCTCCCTCCTGATGTCATTGGTGGTCGGATTAGGAGTCTCGAGGAGCCAGATATCGCAGCTGAAGAACCGGACGATCCCCTTCACGACCTGGAGCTGGGGCCAATCGAAGGACTCCCTCCTGATGTCATTGATGATTGGATGAGGGGTCTTGAACTTTCTGAAATGATGCTTCCGACTCCGGAAAGCTTTTCATTTAGCCGTGACGACGTCGAAATGAGGGACGAAGATGAAGCAGTCAAAGGGCATGGCGAGCCGGAGCCGATGGACGAAGCGCCTGTGAAGGAAGCGCCAATCGACAAAGCATCCGTCAAGGAGCACGATGTCGAAATGAGGGACGCTGATGAAGCAGTCGAAGGGCATGACGAGCCACAGCCGATAGACGAAGCGCCTGTGGAAGAAGCACCAACCGACAAAGCATCCGCCAAGGAGCACGATGTCAACAAATACGGAATCGACCCTGACGAATATGACGAATACGAGGTCGTGGATCCGAAGCCCTCGCGGAAGCCAGTGCCCCCAGAATGGTTTCCTCTACCAGTGACTGGCACCGACGTCTTCGGGGTTAGAAGGAGCCCAGTTCCTCACGAGTCGAACGAACAGGAACTGTCCAGTACGAACTCCGACGGGGGACGGGAAGCAGCCGAGGAGTCGCATGTCGCCACGGAGCTTGATGAGGATATGCGGGATGAAATAGACGCGTTATTTGGGGAGTGACAAGGGGGGCTGCCTGTACATTAAAGGCTCTTTGGGTCCTGGGTGTTTGGGTGCTGCCGCATGGTCCGGAGACGAATACAAGAAAGCTGTTTCACTTGATCATCCCAGGGAACTCGTCTGTTTCTACTCCCTAATCACAACTTACGTGCCAACCATCCTGTCTACCTCAACACTACCCTCCAATGCCCGTCCAAATTTTAACCATCCTTGCCAAGTGTTTGCTCAGACCACCCTCGAACTTGTTGATTGACATCTGGATCAAGACAATACCACGAGATGCCAGAGCTCCCATCACCATCACGATTCGAGTAAGCCAGGACATACTCGAATTCATTCCGCGGGTTGAGGGTAATAGCCTACTGAAACGTGAGATTTTTGCTCCATGGGGGCTTGAATGCAATGGTCTTACCAGGACGTTGACGGGTTTTTGGTCTTCCAGAACCTGACGAAGCTGGGAATAGTACGTCTTCAAGTCGGCCTTGTACCTCCATTTCTTCTCGGAGCCGTAGGAGATGATGTAGCTGTTTCCGTATCCGAGGGCTACAGAATGAATTTTGTAACGACCCTTCTTCTTCTTGCAGGTACTGACCACCCCTTTGATGGCTGTGACGGTGTCGTTGTGGGCGTAGCAGCTCCAGGTATCGTCCAGCCACATGGCGTAGTACTGCTCATCGGACCCAAGAGCACACATGGCAAGCTTGCCATCCTCGCCGAGTTTGAACTTTCCATCCAGATGGGGGTAATACCTCTCGAAGAACTTACTGCGCCCTGTATCCATCATTAGCTCATTAGCTCCTTATCATCTTGCACGTCAGGTCTCCGACTCACCCCAGGACCCGTCTGAATAACGAGCGACCCACGATCCCCCGTTCCCAGCAATCGTGGAACTCACATTGTTTCCCGGGGACGTCCTTTCTTTAGGGGCCGACATGTTCCTTGAGACAATTAGCCCGCATCTCAACGTCAAGGAGAATCTGGTGCACTTGCCCTTTCGAAGACACGCGGCTTGTTACGCAAAAGTTAGCCCCAAACATCGAAACCGACACTGGCGGGAACACTCCGCCATGCCCCGGCCTCGCACTCGGGATCCGGCCCCCTGCCGCTCGCATGTTCATGGTGTCTTGCCTGGCCCGCTTCTCCTGCTCTTTCTCTCTCTGTAGCTGCATCTTCTCGCGCTTCAGTCGCTCTTGATAAGACTTCTGCTTTCTTAGTTCCTTCTCGATCTGGGCCACGCGCTCGTCGCGCTGGGTGATGAGGTTCTCGACAGTCAAACTGAGGGCCGCCGTTTTTTCTTCCGCCTTCTTGATCATGTCTGTATACCTGTCGCGCTCCTTGCGCATAATCTCTTCCGTCTCGGCGTCCTTTTGCTCCATGGCCGTCTTCATGTTCTCCTCGACGTCTCGAAGGTCCTTGGCCCATCTCTCTCTCTCCTTGAGGAGCTCGCTTTGCAGTTCCTTGCCAGCCGAAGTCCGGTCGAGGGTGAGTCCGTCATCGACGAGTTGTTTCTGCAGGCTCACGGTGACTGGTGTACTGTGTCTGATCAACGTCTTGAGGATTGCCACGGCTGACTCCAAGGCCGACTCCTTGTTCCGACCAGAGTGTCGGTGAACACTACTTCCTTTGCCAACCATCCACCCCCAAAACTCCTCGGTTTCCATTAGCTCTTGCTCTCGCCGGGCGGCCACTTCCCACTCGACCCTATCCCACATGGTTGTCGCAAGGACTACTCGCTCGAGAGCATCGTCTCCGCACAACTTCTTGAATAGGGCCAAGTTCCTCTTGGCTGAACCTTGCATGCGGATGTCGGTAATGCGATGGAGGTAGATGATGCCATGAAGGCGGATTTTGTATGTGTATGAATCCGCAAGCCATGCTGCTATCTCTCTGAGGACATCGGTATCGCTTTTATCTGTGTCATCAAACCCAGGCGTATCGATGAGATAAATAGTGCGATTTAGGAATATGTTGCATGGGTGAACATCCACGGTGGATGTGCCTAATTGCAATTAGAATCCGTGCAGGTGGTTGTTCGTTTCCTTGATTCCAGGAACTCACATGCTTCCAAAGAATGGCCAATCGTCGCGGGTTTTTCGGAACATGCTGAGATGAAAGAGCTCTTGCCCGACCCCGTGACACCCATTACTGCAATGAATACCTCGCCATCCCTGTTTCTTGCATCAGCAGCAAACATACAACTAACACCATGGCGGTGCCATATATCTCAGTATGACTTACTTTGCCTCCTGGCCATTGCGAAAGTATTTTTCCTTTGGCACAGGTGGACTTGAAGCTGGCTCTTCCGAGTCGAAACTTGAAGGGCTTGAAGTGGACGCATTCCAATCATGAGAGGGTTCATCTGATTCATAAATGGGAGACGTTGGAGGTGATACTGTCCATTCGGGAGCTGACAATAGCGGAACTATTGGTGTTATCCGAGGAGGGGGCTGCACAACCGGGCGTAGAGGGGGAAACACTGAGGGCGAGTGCGACCCAACTCTTGGTGTTGTCCAAGGAGAGTGATGCCCAACTGGGCGGAAAGGGGGAAACATTGGCAAGGACTCCGTCGATTCGGAAGCTGGCAATGTTGGGATTTGCGGCTCGTTCAAGAAAGGGAAGTCGATTGCCTCATTCTAAAAAAAACCCGTACATTGCCGGTTATTAAATCGATTTCAGGCCTCCGCCTCCCGCCGAAGATGCAATGCTGATGAACGGGACCTGACCTGAATGAAGGTGCAATTATTGAACCATGGGTGAGCCTTGGGTGCCACGTCAGACGCTCAGCCGCTACTGTGCCCGCTGCAAGGCAAGAATCCGCAGCTCTGCAGTTGCGATACGACCTTGCCTCCAATGCCGATTAGCCCGTCCGTGGAGGCAAAGCGGAGGGAGATTTATGCTTGATACGGTTTTATTTTTTTAAAAGAGCTGAGTAGAAGCTCATGGAAGCCTCAGAAGACGGTAGCAACACGGCATGTCGAATACGCTCAACAAAATCAAGAGTCTTGCGCATCCAAGTGTTGCGATGGCACGGGTTGTTGTACGGACACAGGTCAGTCACAATGACTTGAATCGTTCACTACATGGCCCTAATGTTGTCATCATGTTGGTGGTGGACGCGTGCGTCGGCCGACATATCTGCATCTATGATCTGACCACCCTCAATTCTCCCTGACTTCACTTCTCAATGAACCAGTGAAACATGAACAAACACTTTCTTCTCCGCAGTAGCTTCGCCACTCACCTGGCTGCCTTGAACTGCCTGGGGGCGGTGCTTGGCAAGGCGTCCAAGGCGGTGTTGGCGGACCGGGCCGCATCCCACATCCTCGATGAGATGATCTACACAGCTTCCAACACCCCTCTTTCCAATACCTACTAGTATGGAACTCCCATCTCTCCTGAAACTTCCCAAGCCGTCCAAATCGGGCCTTCCTCATTCACCATGAACGATACGCGCTTCACAGCTCAAACATTGGCCGATCAAGCCCAACGGTTCGCGGCTTTCATCGGCGTCGCCAAGCCCCAACCGAGCGATAATTTCATTCTTGTCATGGGGAGAACAGGCTCCGGGAAGAGTACCTTCATCAGTCGATGTACAGGAAACGATGCAATCGTTGGCCATGGACTGAACTCATGTAAGGGGCTTTTTTCTCTCTCCCGCTTTCTCGGCCGTGTTGGGCGCCATCCTTGGCCATGGCATTTCGCGCTGACAGTTTACCCAGGCACAAACTCTGTCGACGTCTTCAGCTTTATGCAGAATGGCCGACGAGTTTATCTCATTGATACGCCGGGTTTCAACGACACCAATCGCCCGGATATCGAAACCCTACAGATTCTGGCCACCTACCTCGGCGCCTCATATGCAAATGGTGTCCGCATACATGGCCTTGTTGTACTGCACCCCATTTCGGATAACCGAATGGCAGGATCGAGTTTACGAAACATCGAAATGATCAAGGCGGTATACGGAAGCACGTCCTATAACAATCTCGCCGTTGTAACCACCATGTGGCCTTCGGCGCCCGATAGCATCGAAGCCAAGAGCCTTGGGAACCGTGAAGAGGAACTGTTGGCCACTGAAAGGTATTTTGGTGCCTTCATTGCCAAGGGGGCGACGAAGTTCCGGTACAGCGAAACAGGCTGCAGGAATCCTTTCGGCGGAATGGCCTCGGCACAGGATATTGTGAACCACCTCATCATCCGGCGGCATGTTTGCCCTCCAGGTGAGCTCCAGCTTCAGCATGAACTCATCAACGAAGGGAAGGCTCTGGGCGAGACAGCGGCAGGCATCGCCGTTGCCGAGCGACTTTCTCAAGCCCGCCAAGATTACAGGCATGAGCTGAAGGGACTCGATACGAAGCTAAAGGGCGAGCTGACCAAGGTCAATGGCGCGCAAGTCTCCCGGCTGCAGGAACAGAAAGCCGAGGTCGACAAGAAACTGAAGAAAGTCGAGCACGACAGACAGACGCTAAGTAAGTCTATGCATCATTTGCACAAGCAGGAGGAGAGGGCCATCAAGGCAAAGCTCGATAACGTGGATAGACGGCTGCGCGATCAGATCCTTGCCAAGGAGCAGGAGCTCACAAGGATGGAGAATTCTCTGCGCGAAACGCGCGAACACCAAGTACAAAAAACAACAGTTCGAAGACGCCCGGAACCCAAGCAGCCACAGAACCAACCAGTGGAGAGGCGGCAAGAGATGCACGAGCAACGGCTACCAAAGGAGTGGGAGCAGGTAGTGAGAAGGGTCGAAGGACTCGAGAGGATGATTGGCGATCAGCGAAGAGATATTGCTAAATCTCGTAAAGCATATTGGAGCTTCCACGGGCAGAGCAACGATGTTTGGAATGGCACGATAAACGGAGTTGCCGCGGGGGTGACGTCTGGAGTCGTCGGTGTCAGTAAGTCCTCGTTCCATTTTTTCTTTACGAGTAGAATATTCTGGAGATCTTGAGTGCTGACATGGGCTCGTTTATTTACATGTAGTGTCGGCCATCATGTGTACAGTCATGTAGTAGAAATATCGAGAGCTTCTGCTGGGTACCTAGATTTGATCAACTACTTCCAGCAAGCAATGACTGTGCTCGTGAGTCCTGAGTAAGACGGACGAGGCCGGTACCATTGTCATCGCGGCTCCCACGGCATCCCATCGATTTACGGGGTGATTGAGGTCATGAATCGAACCGTGCAAGGGGCGATGTCGAAGACGGTTCCGGGGAGGTAGTGGGACGACACCCTTGAGCGGGCCCTGCGGAATGTCAATGGGCGACAGTTTCGGTGACCATGGGTCGAATTTGATGAAGGAGACAGTATCGATGAGATGGGCTCGTTGTTTGGAAAGGGGGATTGCCCCGATGAGCTGGAGCCATTGTTTGGGGAGGAAGATGGAGCTTGATGACAGTGTCAGTGACGAAGGGTTGAGGAGTCTGATGTTAGAATGGAGCTTGATGGAAATATTAGTGATGGGACGGAGTCGACATTTGGCGAAAGAGACGGCGATGATGAGATGGAGGCATTGTTTGGGGGAGGGAGACGCCCTCTAGAGTCTTTGCTAAGGGGGAGGTTTCCCCGTCAGCGCTTTTGAGGCGTTTTGGGTAGTTGCATGCATATCGCGAATCACACACACAAAGTATTGTCCTCACTCAGCGTACAAATAGATACCCAGGTTGTAAGATATCCATGGAACTAGAGGGGGGAAGAAAAGGAAATTTGTTTATATCTTGGCAAGGTCTTCATTCATCATAGCGATTTGCTCGTTTTTATCTCTCGTGCGATACGAGGCGTGCTGAATTAGTCAGCCTATGCCTGCTGGCTGGCCAGGCGGTCGTGCTCCTCAATGTCGGTGGCTTCCCAAGGGTAGTTGATCCACACGTCGCCAACAGTGCGGGCGGCCTGGTAGCGGGTTTCGAGCATGGCATTGGGAAGAGTGCCCTTCTTGGGCTTGTCCTTGTTCTGAGCGGAGTTAGAATGTCGATAACACGTTGACAGGTCGCTGGCATGGACGTACGTGAAGAACAAAAATGCTGAATTGCGTCTTGGGCGCGTCGGAGCCCATACGAGTGCGGGCTTCCTCAACGTCCTTCTCCAGCTCTTTGACGGCATATTCGAGAGTAGTTCGGGTATCGTCGACCTCGTCAACGATGAGGATGCGCTTGCCGACGAGGTTTTCGAAAGCACCGAGAGCCGTGAGGTCGAGCCATTGAGTTCGAGTAACCTTAGTACCCGGCTCTTCGACCTCGTCGTTCCCAAGCGACTCGTACAGCGAGAGGCCAATGGCCTGGATGGGGATGTTTGGAGTGCCGGGCTGCTTGAGGAAGGACCGCAAGATTCGGGCAGGAACGTAACCGCCGCCGCCGATGGCGATTATGAGCTGGGGCTGGAAATCGGCGAGAAGCCTGACCGCAGACTCCTTGCAGAGCTTGTGAACCTGATGCAGGCAGAAGTTGCGTCAGTGCTGAGGGACAGCTTTTGGGTGGGGAACCGTGACGATGACGAGATGCAGCCAAGTGACGATTGCGAGAGCTTCGTCTTGCATGACGGCTCTGGTCAGTCCATTTGCGCGTCTCCCATCCTCATCGCGGATTCGAGATTCGTGCGGCGCATCGTTGTCGCTCACAACGGCGCGGGATGGCGGGGTAGGAGGGGTCAAAGTGCAGCACTTACATCGTTGTAGGTGACGTAGAGCTTCTCAACCATGATGACGGTATTTGAAGAGAGAGATGATGAGACCAACGTCGCAAAGCGAAGGGGGGAGAGACAAAAAGGAAGCGACGGGGGAGACACACGCCAAAGTAATGATGCCCAAGAGAAGAAGAAGAGAAGAAAAGGAACGAAGCTGGAAGGGGAAAAAATCCCACGTTGATGTTTGACGCCCCGGTCGGGAAGCACGGGGCTCCTTCCAACTTTTTTTTTTTTTTCCATCGCAGAGAAGGCGCACCCCGCGAACGCCCTGGGCTGCCTGTCTGCCTGCAATCTGTAGTCATCATTCGCTGGTGCCTTGCGGATGGATCCACTAGCCGATGCAGTGAAGCGCTAAGTGCATCGTCGGAAGCCGCCGAAGACCCTTAAGGGTGTTCTGTTCCTTCCCTTCAAGATCGGTGGTGTAACGTCACTGTCAACGGCTGCCGCTCGTTTGTCAGAAGCAAACTGATTTTGTCAACACCAAGATTTTCTCGTGTGTGCCACGCAATCAAGACCGGTATGGCCTCAAGTTGGGGAGAAGCCGTGCCGAGTAGAGTCTACTGTTCTCTTTCCAAATCATGTTGCCACTCCTCCGTCACCGTCGCAATGGCTTCAGCCAGCCACAACTCCGCCGTCGTCGCCATCGGCCCTCTCCGAACGCTCCTCGCCAAGAACCGCTCCGGCCTTCTCGTGATTACGTAACCCGTCTCCAATCAGACCAAGAATTGAGGAGTGCATTTGTTGTCCTCATTCTGCAATGTTATCGTTTTGATCCCTTGGCGCCTTATGGCAAAGTTGCCAGCAGAACGGCACAAGTTCTGCGGAGTGCGGCCAGACATGGGCTCAAGTGCCGCGTGTATTGATGAGCCGGCCTGCTAATATTGTAGATGCCGCCATTCCATCTTTGCATTTACGTACCCAGCCTTTAAAGGTTCAATGCTAGGCGTATGCGAACAGACGACCACAATATATTACAAGTGAAACTCGGCATCGCCACATGCGTTAACACTCTTGTACCTAGGGCTAGACAAGATTGCCTTCTTTCTCCCTTTCGATGGTTGGAAATCTCGTTTCATGGACCATTCATGAGCTACCCTTACGAGGTCCACACGATATCTTATTTATTACGAATGGCTATCTTTCCCGGAACCTAGTATACGCATCCTCTCCACAGCTGTCGGTGAGTGGTGGTTGAGCACTCGTTCAGACCATATCTACGGCGTGGAAGAGCAGGTGTGAACAGAAGGAACGCCATCGTTTGCTTCCAATGTTTCTCGTGGACTTCCTATGTGTAGGGTCAAACAACCAAGACAGTTAAACATGTCGTCTCAACGTTGCTCGACATCCTCGCCCAGTCATCGGGCAGGAAGTAGTAAACAACAGGAAACCCATCATAATCCTAAGCTAACCAATCCTCAGACTGGTCATAATACCTCAGGATCAGCCCTGAGAATTCTTGCATGAATAACCAAGGTCCGAGCATAAAAGAAGGGTCCCTCTCGGGGGCGAAACCTGTTCCTGACAACCTCGACCGAACTCCTCCGTCCTCCTGCTTCCCGGTGAAGCGGCAGATCGTCAAACCACGGAGCATTCCAAGAGGTCACCACACCCTCGCGGAAAAGGATCTCGCCAAGCCTCTTCACTCTCGGGAAAAGCTCGTGACGATACAAACGGGGATTCTTCTTCTGTTGGCCAATCGGCCATCGCGTCTGTTGAATAAAGGCAACGAAGCAACTTTTCGCGACTCACCTCAGGTGCCTACCCTTTCTTCCTTCAGTCTTCCTTGTCCAACGTCTTGCGTTAACTTCCGCATAGGTACTCAAAAGTCGCCCTCTTCCAACCAGAACCTCCCTGTTTCCTCGCCACACCCTCACCATGGCGGGCGAGACGGCCAACGCCGCCGCCAACGGTGCTCCAGGGCCCAAAGCTGAAATGGGAGACGGCGAGACGGAGGATGCGCCCGGCATTGAGGCGCTCGCAATCCTGAAAATTCTGCCTGAAGTACGAGATCATCCGGAGCTTTACGCGAAAGTCGTCAAAATAATCAAATCATCCAACATCAATCGCTGCACCAGTTTCCACAGTTGTAGCCTTGTCAAGAGCTTCAATGGTTGGGTGGCGGCTGTTACAAGAGACGCTCTGCCCAAGCTGGAATTCTTCCTTGCTCTACTCGCCGTGCATTCAGCTTTCCCTACAGCGAGCAACAAGACCATCTTCATGCAGACAGTCATCGATCGTGACTTGCTTGTATGGGCACGGCGCCAACTCAAGCGATGCCATGGGAGCACCAACCCATTTGCGGCGAGATTCAAAAGGCCCGTCAAGAAGGAAAATGAGCGGGACAATGGGCTCTATGAGGATCGTTCGAAGCCTGTTTCGCAGACAATCCTTCCCTCAATTGAAACACCATCTGGGTGGATTCCATCACCCTCCGCGGCCCGTCCTGCCTCTCCCCCAGAGGAGTCTCCCTTCCGTTTGACACCCCGCAAGAGAAAGTCGTCCGTAACTTCAACGGGCCAAGAATCTTATGAGCGGTCCAAGATGGCAAAGACGAGCGACCTGTCTCCAAGAATTGTCCTCCGCGAGGCCTCGACACAAACCGAGGACGACATAGCGAACGAGTGGGCAATGGACCTCGTGAGCAAGCTCGTTGGCCCGGGCAAGCGCTTTTTTGACGACGCAATGGACCAGCAAACGAAGATGCTGATGGACTTTCTCCCCGGAGCCATGAAGCGAGTCTTCCAGCAGGCCATTACGACCGAGGTGGCCTATCAGCAATCCGCCAGCAACCTCCAGGCTCAGTCCGTCCGGCCCGTCACTGCAGAAGCGTCCCTCCGTCCGAGCTACCAGACGTATGCCGATGCGCACCCCAGATCACGCATAATCGACGCTACGGATGATCGCCTCGAGGACATGCGGCCCTTCGACAGGCGAGGCGGTGGCCAGTCATTGGCGCCTGTCCTGAACAGCGATTTTGACCGACTGCTGGAGCTGGGCGCGTTTCGCCTCACTCGCGCGCACGACCAGCGCCGACACTGAGGAGCGGGTTTAGGGCTGATACTGAGGCCAGGGGTATTATGAGGAATGAGAGGGTTAGCTATAGGTTTTAGAATGCTTTTCTTATAGCAGAATAAAATATGTGCAAAGCTTTACTTATTAATTTACTATACCCCAGTGGGAGTAAGTATAAAGTTGCTAAGTTTATAATTCTTATACTATATTAAAAAAGAATACGCCTAGTAACTTAATGTATAGCTCTAGTAAGGTACTGGACGTTAACCGCCTTTTAGCACTGACATCTAGAGGACTCGTTATTGCAGCTCGATTGCGTTAATTCTCCCGAGCCACCTACCTAATCGAAAGCTAAGCTTTTCCCCGGATCGTCTCAAATTCGGCGTCACAATATGTGTCCGCTTATCTGCTCCGAGGTCGGATCCCGGCTCTGCAGGAAGAGACCTTCCCGAAGGGCCGGTCTGGCTGACATGTTTGCTTGTTCTAATTCGCGGGTACCTACTAGAGAAGTTGCGGTCGAAAATTGGGATAACTGTCCGTGGCCCGATATGAAGCTTTTGATGCCAGTACCGGTAATCTCAAGATGAAGTCGATGGCGAGTGTTTATGTACGGTCTGTGGTACTCTCTCACCAGCCAGCTTACATGGATCCCCACCATCACCTCTCACGGTCAAGGGCATAAATGGATGGTATAAAACCGAACCATGACTTGATTCCTTCTCTTGTTTGAACCTGTCGGCCAGACACGTAGGTACTATAGCCATCACCGCCCACAGGGTGCTACCGGAGCCGCTCGGCTTTATCAACAAAGAGAGCCGCTGCTCTCGAATGAAAAGACACCTCAACGGCCGCGGCAACGGGTAGATGACGACGCGGGACGTGGGAAGTTTCTCATCATGGCCAACGGCCAAGTCAACGGTGCTCCAAGAGGCTCTAGGCCGACCACCCGGGCCACGGAGCGATCGGCTTCGGCGGCCGGGGTCCGGGAATAATGGAGAAGAATGAGGGGGGGAGTTGCGTCTTGGCTGCCTCTTCGAGACTAGCACTCCCGAGCAATCTGCTTTCACTTTTGGGTACTGACCGATCTCACTCATGACCTCGCCTCGTTCCCCGTTCGCGATGGAATCTTACCAGGAAGCCTCGGGAGTCTCCCCCTCCAAGCATGCTCCAGCCCGCTCAGACCGAGTCCCGGGCGTTCAAATGAGAGCCGTCTTTCCTTATTTTCATCAAGTAATTGCCTGGCCTGCCCAGCCCCGTTGAATCTGGCTCGCCCCCCTCCCCCTCCCCCTTGCATCACCATCGAGGCGGAACCGACCGGCTCCCATAGGCTCGCTGCGGGCACTCACAGGCGTGCGTACCCCGGCTTGCCCATGCCTCAAACCCTCTCATTCTCTCGCGCAACTCTCTCGAAGTTTCCCCTTCGCCGTTCCTCCTTCCTCGCGCCGCCCCCCCTTCCCCCCATTCCATGTCTCCATCAGCCGACATTCGATCTGAAGGAGGAGCCGCCGCCGACAAGCCCTGTCACAACTGTCGCCGCCGACGCCTGCGCTGTGACCGGACGGTCCCACATTGCGACAAGTGTGTATCCCGTGGCATCGAGTGCCTGGGCTATGGCCAGCTGTTCCTGTGGACCGGGGCCGTTGCGTCCCGGGGGAAGCTGGCCGGCCAGAAGTCGAGTGCTGCGCTGTACCCGACCGTGGCCCCGAGCCCGAGGCGAAAGGGTTCCTCGTCCGCTGCCGCCGCCGCCGCGAGAGCCCCTCCTCCTCCTCCTCCTCCTCCTCCTCCCGCCGTGTCCGTGGCCACCTCAACGCCGTCCGTGGCCGCCTCGACGCCGTCCGAGACCGACTCGGACGACCGCGGGTCCTTCGAAATCGACGTCGTGTCCAGCTTTGGCGACGACGAGGCGGCCCTCTCAACAGGCGGCGGCGACGCGCAGCTCGCGTACATGACGGCGGCGCGCAGCCGGTACGAGTACGAGCACGAGACGTCCAACCACACCCCGTGGGTTCTCGCCGATCCCCTATTCCAAGACATGAAGTACTCGCAGAGGCAGTATCTCGCTTATTGTACCTAGTCCCGGCCCCCCCATTGGCCCTGGCTGACGGCATCATAGTCTCATCGCGGCTCTGTCGAGACTTTGTCGCCGATGACGTGCCCGAACGCAACCCGTTCCGGACTCTGCTCCCGCTGACCCAGTCCCACCCTCTGCTTCGCCAGGTCATCATCGCCGCCTCGGCCACGCACATGTACAACCGCTCGCGCCCGTGGTTGAGCCCCGACTCGCTCGACCGCGGCCACGGCCCGCGCCGCCTGCTCGTCGACGCCCTCGTGGCCAAGCAGCAGGTGCTGCAGATGATGTCGGCCGCCCTGCAGAACATTGGCGCCATCGACGGTGACGTGCTGCTCGCCTCGGTGCTGTTCCTGATCAACGTCGAGCTGATCGAGTCGGGCAAGCACAACTGGAAGGCTCACCTGGACGGCGCGGGAAGGATCATGTCCATCCTGCCAGTGTCCACGTCCAACGAGAGCCTGAGGAATTACCTCTTCTCGGACTGCTTTGTGTAAGAAGGCGTTTTGCCTGTCTCGCCTAGACCTATATGTCTGACCTCTCGAGACAGCTACTACATCCTGGAATCGACGTTCCGGCCCTTCGTCGCCAACTCGGATTCTTTCTTCAGTTCCCCCGCCAGCCTCAAAATCTTTGCCAGCACCATCAACAACTACTACTGCTGCCCGCCCGAGATTCTCGAAATCATGCTCACGGCGGCGCAGCTGTCGAGCAAGGTCTCGGGAGAGGTGATTTCCTCCGACATGATCACCACGGCCGGCGCGGCCCTCTTCAACCGAGCGCAGAACATTGACGTGATCGCGTGGGCCAAGCAGGTTGAGACACTCCCCTCGACGTACAGCGACCCCGTGCTGAGCCGGTTCCGCGTGGCCTCGGCGCACAAGCTCGGCCTGTGCCTGTACATCCTCCACGCCATCCCGACGCTGAGCCACATCTTTGGCGACGAGATGGCCGACGTGCTGCTAGACGAGATCCAAAGGGCCCTGATGGCGATCCCCGAGGACGACCCCAACTTCAAGGCCACGTCTTGGGTGACGTTTGTGTTTGGGGCGAGCGTCAAGACGCCCGCGCGCAAGGAGTGGGTGATTGACCGCATCAAGCGCCTGATCCTCGAGTCGCCCTGGGGCTACTGGTACGCCGCCAGGGACGCCCTGCAGAAGCTGTGGGCGATGCAGGACGACGGCGACCAGGGCAAGAGCTGGGTGCAGCTGCTCCGAGACCTGTCTATGGATCTGCTGGTGGTGTGAGCGGGATGGATGGTGGAATCTCGGTTCCCCTTGTTCCTCGAGAGGCCGGACACGTCTCTCGGGGGTATATCGCTGGAGATGGCGTGTGCTTCTCCCTGGCCGGAGCGATACTCACGACTCTTAATGATGATACCCTCTGCGTGGGCAGAACGGACATGGCGTCATGGCATGGGATAGTCTGGGGTACAGGTACTCGGACACTCGGATATAAGCGTGTTTAATGGGTGTGTGTATTGTGGAGGGAGGTTGGGAACCTGCGACAGTCATGTAGGTATGAGTGATGAGGGTGAATTTGATGAGTTATGTTTTTACATGTTGATGCGTGTCGGTTGTCTTTGGCTAAACGGGCTATAGATCAACCCGAGGTAGCCCATATGAATGTATTTTCCATGGCAACTCATGTGCAGTCATTCCGACTTCCCGCTTTGAACGCCTTCCTACGGAAATATATTCTCGTTGCCCACTTCCACGCCTCCGACAGCGCCATGAAGACGCCAACATCGACAAAGACAATAGCCCACTCCCAGCTGATGCCCGTGTGCTTAGACGACGTGGTTCAGCACGTGAATGTACAGCGTCGCAAACACGACAAAGAAGACGACGGTCGCGGCGTAGAACAGGAACCGGTTCCCCCACGGGTGCATCGCCCAGGCCGCGAAGCCGCGGGGCATGTAGAAGAGCGAGCGGCGCATGTCGATCAGACCCCAGGCGAAGAGGAGGAAGATGCACGTCATGGTCGCGTAGCAGGTAGCGCGAGCGCGGAAGACGGGCTCGCACGCGGCCGAGTAGGCGACGTTGCAGTCGACGCCCAGGTCGCCGCCGTTGAAGGCGACGACGACGAGGGCAAAGGACCCGAGCACGCAGCCGGCCATGAAGGTGCCGTAGACGACCATGTCGAGGAGGAACTCGGGGGTGAAGACGCCGTAGTGAAGCTTGGAGCCTGTGGTTAGACAGGGGGCGGTTGAGAAGGGGGATCTGAGGGGGGGAGCTTACATTCTGAGGTGGCCTGTCAAGGATATCCGCAACGGCCTTCTCAAAGCCGAGGCCGGCCTCGCAAAAGGCACCGGTCCCAAGCAACATCCAGAGAATCTCGACGGGCGTGAGCTGGGAGACGGACACGCCCGAGCCATCCTTGAAGGCCAGGCCAGGAGCGTAACGACGAAGCCAATGTTTGGCGGCCAGGACGTGCAGGAGGAACTTTTGGATATTGTCAAAGATGCGGCGGCCCTCCTCGACGGCGTTGAGGACGGAGGCGAAGTTGTCGTCGGTCAGGACCATGTCGGCCGCCTTCTTGGCCACGTCGGAGCCGGAGCCCATGGCGATGCCAACGAGGCCGCGGAAGACGAGGTTGCGCTCGAGCGTATGGCGGGCTGCTTCTGTGAGAGGCTCGCCTGTTGGACCACGGCCAGGTTGTCCAGCGACGCGACGTTGAGGAAGCACTGCAGGGCCGGGCTGGAGGCGCCCTCGCCCGCGGGGCCCGTCACCGGCTGCCCCTGAGCCTGTTTCTGTTTCTCCTCTTGGGCCACCGCGTCTCTGGGCTGGGAGCCAATCAGGCGCACCCATCCGGCCGTCGGGTCGCACACGTCGCCCGTCGACTCGACCGAGTAGGTTCCACGGCCAGGGAGCCAAGGCTTGCGTACCACCATGCGCCCCTGAATGATGGTGCCCGCCTTGTCGGAACAGATGTCTGGGAAAGCTGTCAGCGTCCGAAACACTTTTAAAATGAGGGCTTCACGGGTGGTAGGCGGACGTACTGGTGACACCGCCCAGGGCCTCGAGACTGGACAGGTTTCGGACGAGGACGTGGTGCTCGACCATCTTGTTCGCGCCGGCGGCCATGGCCAACGTCAGCGCGAGCAGCAGCGACGCGGGGATGGTGCCAATGGCCGTGGTGATGGCGTAGATGACGACGTCCTCGCGCGTGTCGAAGCCGTTGGCCGCGAGCACCGCCACGGCGCAGGCCACGGCGAGGAGGAACAGGCAGAGGAACAGCTGCGCGCGTCTCCGACCTCGACCTCAGCCTTGGAGTCGCCCGTGGCGAAGACGACGCCGCGGCCGCGGCCCTTTGTGATAGTAGTGGAGCTAAAGACGACGTTGAGGCCGTCTCCCGGCCTCGTGTCGGCGTCAAACGTCGGCCCCGGCGCCTTGGCCACGGGCGCCGACTCTCCCGTGAGCAGCGCCTCGTCGGCCTCGAGGTTGACGGCCTCGACGAGGTCCATGTCGGCCGTGTCGACGTCGACCGTCTGCCCGCCGCGGAAGACGCGGCACGTGGACGAGCCCAGGCTGCGCAGCGAGTCCATCGCCTTCTCCACCCGCAGGCTCTGGAAGAAGCCGAAGAGCATGTTGACGACGATGATGCCGGCCAGCACGGCCCCCTCGATCCACGCCCGGATGCCAAAGCTCGCCGACGGAGCCAGCGCGAGCACCTATGGTTACCGAACGCGATAGCCGTGACGACCACGTGCGACGACGACTGCGTACCAAGCTCATTGCGTTGAGCATTTGCTCCACGAATATCTTGAGCGGTTGCACGCCCCCTTTCTGGTCCAGCTCGTTTGCGCCAAAACTCTGCGAGACGTCGAGGTACGTCCTCGGGGTCGAGGCCGCGCGTAGCATTGCTCTGCAGCTCCTCGAGGACCTGTTGGCTGGTCAAGCTGTGCGGAGGGCCGGACAGCGGTTTGTTGGATTGGCCCAAGACATGTTCTCCCAGGACGGGGGAGTGCTTGGTGGGCTTGGCCATGGTGGAGGAGGAATTGGCTCGGGGCTACGACTGCAGGACGATGAGAGACTGATGGACCAGGTAGACAAAGCTGTAGCAACAGAATGATTAAATACACGAGAACTTCCGGTCTTCTTCTCTCGTCTGGAAGGGTGGGGGGGCTGGCCAGACGTCATGTTCATGCTTGGCACCACGACAACTTCGGATTCCAGTACGTAAGACCTGGGCAAGCGAAGACTTCAACCCGGATGCAAAAGGCGCAAAAACGACATCCATGGCCCTTTGAGTCTGGCGGTTGAAGGACGTTGAACCGGCACTCGAAGACGGAGTCGGGAACTAAGCATCGCAACTGCCAGCGCTAGGCGAAATGAGGCAACTTAGTCGCCTCTGTTGGCCAGGCGTGGATCGCATTTACGAGGGCCTTCTTGATTTCCTGCGGGGGTTGTTGTTGTTGGGAGTCATTGCATTTCGTTGCTGACAACCACGATGTTGCTTTTTTGAACCGTGTGGCTTGCCGAGCTGGTGCAGACAACAACAAGACGCCAACTACCGATGCATGCAAACAAGATGCTGACTTGTCCATTCCTCTTGCATGGACAGAAAAAGAAAGAAAAAACACTCGTGAACCAACAGCTTGGCACCATGACCGCGGGAGACGGGAGGCGGAGGCGGAGGCGGAGGCGGAGGCGGAGAGCGGGTGCACAGATGGGCGAATCCCGTTCGGAGATTTTCTCGTCACGTTGGAGTTAATGCAGAAAAAGGCAATCTGAATCTTGATCCTCTCTCGGCTTTCATCTGTCACGAACGGCGTGTTGGGTTTGTCGAGGTTTGAAACAAATTGGACGCCACCGAGGGCCAAGGCTTCCAGAAGAAACGACCTGGTCAATAGCAGCTTGAAGGGGGGGTATAACAGACGGTTTTGATTAATCTAAAAGTACGGATAAGAAATACAAAATGCAAAAAAGACACAGCAAACCCTGGACTAGGACAGGGCAGGGATGAGAATTCGGTCCTTGCCGGTTCCATCACCGCCACCACCTTGACTTGACCGTGGTATTCCCAACACCGGGAAAATAAAATCAAACAAAAAATCAACAAGCCCAAGACACGGCCCGAAACAGCATGACACGGCTCCGAAGAAAATCTAAGCCTCGCTCACGGCAACTCGAGTGCCGTTCTTGGAGCACAGCGCCAAGGCATACAGCTCCATCCACTCTTCGTCGTCGCGGGACTCGACTGTCCTAAAGACCTGCGCCATCCTGGCGACGACGTAGTGAGTCTCCAAGAGGGCGTACTGCTCTGTTTCAACGCCATTAGCACACACAGCCTCCAAGTCACACCATGGTTTAACGAGAAGAACTCACGTCCGACGCACGACCGCGCGCCCCCGTTGAAGGGCAGGTATCCCCAGCCCGGCCTCAGGCCCTCCCAGCGCTCCGGCACGAAGGCGTCGGGCTCGGGGCCAAAGGTGGCCTCGTCGCGGTGCATGGCGTAGACGTTGTAGAAGACGGCCGAGCCCTTGCCGACCAGCAGCGGGGACTGCCCGTCGGGGCCGCCGCCACGAGGGAGCGTCGTATCCCTCAGCGCCACGCGTGCGTTGGTGGGGATGACGGGATGCAGCCTCAACGCTGGAAGGGGTGTGTCAGATGGATGTCAGATGGATGTCCGTTTCATGCACGGGTGGAGAAGTGAGGCTTACACTCGTTGACGCACCACTTCAGGTACCGCATCTCCTTGAGCTGGGCCGCCGTCGGCGCCGTCTCGCCCGCGACGGCCAGCACCTCGCGCCGCAGCTTGGCGTACACGTGCGGCTTCTTGGCCAGTATGAAGAACAGGTTGCTCATCAGGCTCGACGTGGTGTCGCGGCTGGCCAGTAGGATGTGCAGGATCTGGTCGCTGACGCCCTTGCGGTCTCCGGCCATGTCCATCATGTCGAGCAGGAGGTTCTTCTTCTTGCCCTCGCCCTCGCCCCCGCCCTCGCCCTCGCCCTCGCCGCCGCCGCCCTGCGACGCCTCCCGGAGCGACGCGTCGATGAAGTCGCCCAGGTACTTGTACACTCGCTTCTTGGCCCGGCCGGCCTTGAGGTTGATCTTGAAGGGGTGCAGCGGGCCGAGCTGCATGCGCCGGATCATCTCCTCGGAGCACACCATGTAGTCGTCGACAAACTGCTGCTCGCGCGCGTGGTCCCCGTCGGCGTCGAGCATGTGCGTCGAGTGGCCCATGAGGAACTCGGTCGAGACGTCCATGGCGAGGGCGAGGAAGAGCGGCTGCAGGTCGACCTCGGAGCCGGAGCCGGTCGGGACGCGGGCCCGGAAGGCGGCAAAGTGCCGCTCGAGCGTGGCCAGGAACGGCGCCGGGTCGTCCTTGCGGAGGTTGCGCCGCAGCACCCCGCGCGCGTGCCGCCACTCGGAGCCCGACAGCACGAAGATGCCCCGGCCGAAGAGCCGGCCGATGACAGACGTCCGGAACGCCGGCAGCCCAAAGTCGTGGGCCCCCGTGGCCAGCACCTGCCGCAGGTTCTGCCCGTCGCACGTGTAGACGGCCTGCCACGTCCACCGCCGCTCCGTGTAAGTGGCGCCCAGCTCCCGGAACGCCGCGCAGGTGCTGTCCAGGTACCGCTCCTCGGGCCGCCCGAACAGCACCTTGTAGAGGAAGTCGAGGCCGACGATGGGGTCCCCGACGGCCACCGAGCTCGCCGGCTCCCGGCAGCCCCGGGCCGACGAGAGCCGCCACCGCCTGAAGTAGCCCTCGGCGGCCCGGAGCGGGAGGGGGAGGAGTATGATGATGACGGCGAGGAGCAGGTGCTCTCGCACAAAGGTGCTCAACAAGGGACTCAGCATGATAAAGGGATGATAAGACATGCAAAACGGGGGGGTTGATGGCACAACGAAAAGCTGTTTTGCAAGGGGAAAATGGTCGACGAGAACAAACGGGCGGGCTCACGGCTACTCAAGTATTGGCCACAAAATTTATCTCCGAGACTCTGTATCATTGTCCCAGATTTGCATCACCCGTCCATCCGGCCCAATGAATGCTGTTCCAAAACACACACGCCTCAGAGACGGGCAACGAGAAGGGCCCCCCGGTGACGTCTTTGTCCACGTCCACGTGCTATATCTGGTCCTGCCCGTATTATCCCAACCGCGCCATGGGGACTCTTCCTGTTCGCTCACCCTTCGTCGTCAGGCTCACTTGGTTGGCCGGATCAGCCTTGGCCTGGTTGCCGTCAGAGCTTCTCAAGGGGGGGGGGGGGAGGACTCCAAACGTCAAACCCACGTCCCCCTTCGAGATATGTCGTTACAGCATATTTAGAAACATCTTGGATGACGGGTGCTAATGTCCGATTGGAACAGGATCCCCTGGTATATCTGGGCGTCCCCCCACCTGTCCACGATGGCCCAGAAGGTCGTGTGTTGTGTGCTGTCATATGGCCCTAACAATATCGCCTGCCGTGGAACAGGGCAGGATAGAAAAGGGTCCTTTGGGCGCCCAAACGAAACAGCCCGACCTTCGAGGGAAGGCTCACCGTCTGCCTGGAAGGCAAGATCAAGTCCATGTTGTAATCCTGCGGTATTCCTCCAAAGACAGCTTACGGGACCTGGCGTACGAAGGGGGGCTCACTCCCTCGCAAGATCGGGATGACGATGAGCTGCAGATCGCCGCGAATCGGACTTGCAGAAACGGTCCTCGATGCCCCCCCCCCTCCCCCCCTGGATGTGTGTAATGTCTATTCGTATGATCCACCCCCATCTCCGTTTTGGTATTCTGGGATGGAGAGGTTAAAAAAACGAGGGCAACCGGGCTTTCGGTCAAGTCAGCCAATGTCCCATCAGCTGAGAAACATGCCGCGACTTCCTGACAAAGCCCGCACCTGTAACACAGGTCATGGCCCCGGGTAATGAAGAGGGAGCCAAGGAACCCCGCGAAGCAAGGAGATTAAAAGTGACGATATCAGGGGGGAGAGGAGGAGGGGGAGGGGGTGTAGAGGGACAAAGAGGCGAGATGACAGCTGGACTGCGGGTCTTTGGGCCAGCACATGAGAGAGGGAAGAGAGAGAGAGGGACACCAAGGAGAGGGAAGCGATGGAATACGGTACGGTCCGAGACAAGGCCCTCCTCTCCCTCTCCCTCGCTCGCCTGTCTGCTTCGTTCTAAATAGCCTACAGGAGGACCTTGCAGCAAGTTGTGCGCCCTCGGTCCACAAACCGGAGTCTCCAGATCCAGGTCGTGGTTGGCTGTCCCGGAAGCCTCTTGCTTTGTTTTATTTTCATTCTTCAATGCAGGAATAGAAGCTAGACAAGTCACGGGTGGCCAGGGCTGAAGAAGGAGAAGAGGAGGGAATAAAGTCGGTGGGAAAGAGGTAAAAGAGAAGGCTGGGATCCCCTTGCATAAGCGGATCGTGTTGATGTTTAAAAGAAGGCCTCGGAAAGTAAGTGCTGGCGTTGGAGGTTGGAAGGATAAAGTGGGCATGACGATCGAGGCAGTGCAAAGGGAAAAAAAAAAAAAAAAAAGGACAATGCAGGAACAAGAGTGTTTCTGATAGTTATCCGGGTCGACTATCTCTCCCGCCCTGTCCAGCCTATCCTTGGTTCCTCGGTCTGAGCTGGCCGATACTAGAGCGGCCGGTGTACATGGGAGTGTTTTGGGGCGATTCTCCTGCGGGGGCGCCGGCCGGTGTTATGCATTGACTTGACTCCTCTGGGCATGTGCTTCTCTTTTGTTTTTATTTGTTTTTATTTTTGGCTTGCTCATGCTGCCGCTGCCCACAGGAGGAGTTGCTTTTGCGGCAGTTCCCTCCCCCTACACGGACAGAACCAACCAACCCGAGGCCATGTGCCGATACGCGTGGGATCGACGAGCTGAAGTCCAAACCATGGTTGCATAAGCGGACGGGCTTGCGTGATGGGATGCAGGGGAAAAAAATCTGCCAGGATCCGTCTCCCGGCGGCAGATACGTCAGTCTACGTCCAGTCGGGGAGAGAGAGTCGGGGAGAAGTAGCGAGGAACCGAACGGCCCCCCGGGTTGGGCGGAAACAATGCCAAAGAGGGGGGGGGGGGGGGGGGGAAAACCCGT